>CM059436.1:105477416-105812416 GCA_030390025.1 Squalus acanthias
CTCTCTCACTCCTCCTCCCCCCCTCTCTCACTCCTCCTCCCCCCCCTCTCTCACTCCTCCTCCCCCCCTCCCCCCTCTCTCACCCCTCCCCCCCCTCTCTCACTCCTCCTCCCCCCCCTCTCTCACTCCTCCTCCCCCCCTCTCTCACTCCTACTCCTCCCCCTCCCCCTCTCTCTCACCCCGCCCCCTCACTCCTCCATCACTCCCCCCTCCTCCATCACTCCCCCCTCCTCCATCACTCCCCCCTCCTCCATCACTCACCCACTGCCAGTCACTGTCCACGGCTCCCACTCCACAGACGGAAATTGCCCGTCCTCAGGAGGGGCTGACTGACGGCTCTGCTATCCAATCAGCGCCTGCCTGGGCGGAGTGTCGGGCCCGTTGCTGACGGGAATCGTCCAATGGGCGCGGGGTGGAAGTGGGACTTCCGGTGGGTCGAGGCGGGCCGAGCGACTTCACTCGAGCTCAGCCGCCCGGCCCCGGGGGCAGTCCTCCCGACCCTCCCTCCCCCCACTCCCGGGCCCAGTCTGCCCGGCCCTGCCCCCCTCAGTGCTCGGCCACCCGGGCAGCAGTGAGTCCCCAGCAAGCCCGCTCAAACACTGGAGCGGCGGGATTCGGGGCCTGTAAGCCGGGCCGCTGTGACTGGTAATGAGTCGGGCGGGCAGTGCGGGGATGATGCGGTGAGGAGCCGGCCGCGGAAACCACATCAATGAATCGATCCCCAGGGTGAGGGACGGCGGTGAAATACAGCAGCGACATCAGCTGGGCCGGTGAATGCAGCACGGAGCAGCCTTCAGATCACATTCAATATCATTGGGATCATCCCGAGCATCAAACCTGATTCCCAACCAACCCGCCCCATTGAGTCCTGCCTGAAACTGTCCCAGATCATCTTCATCCATTGAGGAGCAGCCTGATCCAAGTGCTCAATCCGCTATTTCCATTTCAAGTGTGCGGGTTAGGTTGATTTGGCTATGATAAATTGACCCTTAGTGTTAGGGGGAATTAAATATGTAGGGTTACGGGGATAGGGTGGGATATGTTAGGGGGAATTAAATACGTGGGGTTACGGGGATAGGGTGGGATATGTGTCAGTGCAGGCTCGATGGGGATTCTGTGTGAGGGGGCAGGGACAGGGTACTGGATTTGGATGATCAGCCATGATCGTATTGAATGGTGGAGCAGGCTCGACGGGCCGAATGGCCTACTCCTGCTCCTAGTTTCTATGTTTCTAAGTTGAGCAAGCAGAAATAGACCCACCGTGGAATGACATTTTATGTATGTGAATTGATGTTGCCGATTTGCTGGAATGGCCTTTTTCAGAAATTAAACTTTTTGGGGGGGTAGGCAAGTCGAAGCATTTCGAAGTGAGTGTGGGGATCTAGCTGAAGCAGCACCGAGCTCAATTGGACCAAAAGGAATGATCATAGGGGACACCAAGGAACAAATCTTTCTAACTAGACACCAAGTGGTAAATGGGGGGCCTACTGAAATGAAACATGAAGGAATAACTAGACGGATCTAGTTTTTCACATTTTCTCCCCTCCTGACCTGAAGCTACCAAGTCTTGGTATGGGTGCTGGCTGCCCTGTGGAACCTTGTGCATGTGTTCCTTCTTCCTGTGAACCTGGATACCAAGTATTGGCAAGCTATGACAGCTGAGCTGACCTTGTCCTCATCAGTGCCTACACAAGTACACTTCCAGCAGGAGTCTTGGATAGTAATCAGGATTGGGAAATTTGTCCCCTTTTTAGTTTTCTCTTCTTACGCTGACACCAATCGTAGTGAATGTGATCCTTCGCACTCTGAGACCAGGGCTCTAACCTTTATAAAGCGCTGGTTAGGCCACAACCGGAGTATTGCGTCCAGTTCTGGTCACCACACTTTAGGAAGGATGTGAAGGCCCTTGAGAGGGTGCAGAGGAGATTTACCAGAATGGTTCTGGGGATGGGGGATCTTCGCTACGAGGACAGGTTGGAGAAGCTGGATTTGTTTTCATTGGAGCAAAGGAGGTTGAGGGGTGATTTGATAGAGGTGTACAAGATTATGACGGGTTTGGATAGGCTAGACGGGGAAAGGCTGTTCCCACTAGTTGATGGTACAAGGACTAGGAGACACAGATTTAAGGTTTTGGGCAAGAGATACAGGGGGGACGTGAGGAAAAACTTTTTTACGCAGCGAGTGGTGAGGACCTGGAATTCGCTGCCGACGGAAGTGGTGGAAGCGGACACACTCAATGTTTTCAAGGGGAGACTAGATAGGCACTTGAGGGAAATAAACTTGCAGGGTACGGGGATACAGCGGGGGAGTGGGACTGACTGGATTGCTCTACAGAGAGCCGGCACAGACTCGATGGGCTGAATGGCCTCCTTCTGTGCCGTTATGACTCTATGACTATCCCGAGACCAGGGCCCTATCCCGAGACCAGGGCCCTAACCCGAGACCAGGGCCCTAACCCGAGACCAGGGCCCTAACCCGAGACCAGGGCCCTAACCCGAGACCAGGGCCCTATCCTGAGACCAGGGCCCTATCCTGAGACCAGGGCCCTATCCTGAGACCAGGGGCCTAACCTGAGACCAGAGCCGATCCTGCTCTGTGAAGACTTTCACACTTGGAGTCGGTGGAGGAGCTCAAGTGACATCTGGCTTCCCGGAGGGTTGAAGAGATGTTAGTGAAAGTAGGCGTAGAAATAAATGGTCAAACGTCACACCAAGAATAGACAGGCTCTGCAGTGAGAAGCAGGCGCACCCATCTCACTGACATCTGTAAGTAAATACCCGTTTTCTTAAAAGCATTATTAAAACACACTACATGCAGCACTGTCATATTATGAGCATTATATAATATAATTTAGATTGGGGGGGGGGGTCCATTACTAATTGATTTGAAAAGGGGTCTTTCAACCCCAAAAATTTGAGAACCACTGATCTATCCAAGCCTACAGCGAGGGTCAAATTGATACTAAGTCAAACATGGCCATCCAGTTATATATTTGACAATGACATTGTAACATCATTGCATGGGATTTCTGTAGGGTTGGGAGGGGGGAACTCCAAAGGGGAGGGAAATCATTGAGGAAGGGGGAGTAAAGAATATTTTATTAGCAAATGGGGGTAGTGTGTATTAATAAATTGATGTGTTTGTAAATATATTGTGTTTCTTTATGAATTGTGTTTCATAAGAGAGAGTTGTGTTTGATAATAAATTGTTAATTTGACGTTGCACATTTTGTGATGTTTCTCTTTTGACCTTTGCCCGGTGATAGGGGCTGCGCAAACGCCATGTGATATATCATTTATTGGAAGCGGTGTCTAATGAGGCGCTCATGAACGGCCATTGCAGAAGCAAGATTGAGTGGCTCCCTCTTCCGTTGCTGCTGCTCCTCCTCTGCCTCATCCTCCTCTTCCTCCTCCTGAGGTGGACCTGCAATCCCTGGTGGCAATGGCTGGGCCCTCAGAATGGCCAGGTTGTGGAGCATGCAGCACACAATAATGAAAAGGGAGATTCGATCAGGGGAGTACTGCAGGGCTCTTCCAGAGAGGTCAAGGCAGCGGGAACCGTTGCTTTCGCACCCCAATAGTCTGTTCGATCAGGTTCCTGGTGGCGCTATGGCTGTCATTGTATGTCTGCTGAGCAGGAGTGTTGGGGTTGCAGAGGGGTGTCATCAGCCAGGTGGCGATTGGATAACCCTTGTCTCCAAGCAGCCAGCCGCGAGCTTCATGTGGTGGGTGGAACAGTGCTGGGTCTGTCACAGGATGAATGCATCGTGGCTGCTGCCAGGATAGCAGGCATTGACGGCGAGGATGAGCTGTCTGTGGTCGCACACCAACTGAACGTTCAGAGAGTGGAAGCCTTTGCGGTTTCAGAACACCTCTGCATTGGGATGAGGTGCCCGCAATGCTACGTGCGTGCAGTCAATGACACCCTGAACCATGGGGAAGCCCGCTATCCTTGCAAAGCCACATGTGCGTTCATCCTGTTTCTCTCTGGTCATGGGGAATGAGATGTACTCCCTTCTCCTTATGGAGAGAGCGTCTGTTACCTCCCTGATGCAGCAATGGACGGTGAACTGTGAAATGTTTGCAATATCCCCTGTTGAAGCTTGGAAGGAGCCGCTGGCGTAGAAATTGAGAGCGACTGTGACCTTCACTGCCACTGAGAGAGACGTCCTGGTCCTGAGCTGAGGCTGGAGCTCTGGCTACAGGAGGTGGCAGAGCTCTGTGACCACCTCCTTGCAGAAGCGGAGCCTTCTAAGGCATCTCTGAGAGATGAATGCAGAAGCAGTGCTCCCAGAATACCCTGAGAGAGTAAGGCCTCCTGTTCAGAGCCCTGTTGGCCCTCCTCCCTCTGGCCACATTTTGCAATCTTTCTCTCTGCCTCCGACGGTGTCGCTGGAGGGCGAGGCCCAGTGCCAGGACAGACCCCATTAAATGATGGAAATGTTGCACTATCAACTGTAACCCAAACGAAAGTGAAACATTTTTCTCAGCTAGAATACTCCTTCGAGTTGAAAATGGGTCAAATGGCCTGTCTGCTTGTGTCAAACTGACAAGGCAGCATTGTTTGCCAACAAAAAAAACCCTGAAGTTGACCCCTTTATATCGCACTCCTCCAGCGCTCACCCGACTGCAAACGGCCTCCTGTACCTGTCGTAGCTAACGGCAGGCGCTCAGGCAGGGGGGAGAGAGTGAATTTCTGAGCCGGGGTGCTGTGCACCCGGATGATGTCATGATTTCCGGGCGCAGGACATCGCGGCGCTAGTGGTTACCACCGCCGCAAACCTCCAGCTCAATCTCACGGGCGTCGGTACTCGCGCCGCGCCCGGACGCAAAGCCGTTAGCGCCCCCCGGAGGTGCTAATGGGAGGTGCAATGGTACCCAAATTCTCCCCCCTTATGTTTGTCTCAGAACAATTTAAAGTAGGAATGACAATGAAGTACTATATAGTTCTCATTCTGCTGATTTATGTTGCTCAGAGAGGTCAGGAGTGTACAGTGGGAATCCCACATTATTTCCAGTGTATACTTCAGCAGTATATGGGTAGATTGTTAACCCAGCCAGTTCATGCACGAGGGTAAGTTTTGGTTCACAGAGGTGCAGGCCTGCATGTGGAAATTACTTTTTGTGGCCAGCACAAATAGGAACAGGAGGAGGCCATTCAGCCCCTCGAGCCTGTTCCACCATTCAAGGAGATCATGGCTAATCTGTGACCTAACTCCATATACCCGCCTTTGCCCCATATCCCTTAATATCTTTGGTTAACAAAAATTTATCAATCTCCGATTTAAAATTAACAATTGACCCAGCATCAATTGCTGTTTGCGGAAGAGAGTCCCAAACTTCTACCACCCTGTGTGTTGAAGTGTTTCCTAATTTCACTCCTGAAAGGACTGGCTCTAATTTTTAGACTATTCCCCCAGTCCTAGAATCCCCAACCAGCGGAAATAGTTTCTCTATCTACCCTATCTGTTCCCCTTAATATCTTGAAAACTTCAATCAAATCACCACTTAACCCTAGTTTGTGTAATCTCCCTTCGTAATTTAACCTTTGAAGTCCAGGTATCATTCTTGTAAACCTACACTGCACTCCCTCTAAGGCCAATATATCCTTCCTAAGCTGTAGTACCCAGAACTGCTCACAAGACTCCAGATGTGGTCTAACCAGGGCTTTGTATAGCTGCAGCATAACTTCTACCCCCTTGTACTCTAGTCCTCTAGATATAAAGGCCAGCATGATCCCACCCCCAAACGCATCTTCCCCTCACCTCCCCTTTCAGCATTCCGTAGGGACCGCTCCCTCCGCGACACTCTGGTCCACTCCTCTATCACCCCCAACACCTCTTCCCCTTCGCCCGGCACCTTCCCGTGCAAGCGCAGGATATGCAACACATGCCCTTATACCTCACCCCTTCCCACTGTCCAGGGCCCCAAACACCCCTTCCAGGTGAAACAGCGATTTACTTGTACTTCTTGCATCTAGTATAATGTATTCGCTGCTCACGATGTAGTCTCCTCTACATTGGGGAGACCAAACGCAGATTGGGTGACCGCTTTGTGGAACACCTCCGTTCAGTCCGTAAGGGTGACCCCGAGCTTCCGGTCGCTTGTCATTTTAATTCTCCGCTCCACTCCCACTCAGACCTCACCGTCCTCGGCCTCGTGCATTGTTCCACGGAAGCTCAGCGTAAGCTCGAGGAACAGCACCTCATCTTTCGATTAGGCACTTTACAGCCTTCTGGACTCAACGTAGAGTTCAACAATTTCAGATCATAACCCGGCCCCTATCAAATATATATTTTTTTTATCCACACCTTTTGTTTGTGCCTTCTGTTCTCTCCCACATGGCAGCTGTCTTTCATTCTGCCAGCGCAATTTACACTTCATCTAGAACCATCCTTTGTTTCTTAACCTGTCCCATTACCATCTCCTTTTACCTTGAATATCTCTTAATGTCTCTTAACCTCTCCTGCCTTCTATCCTATCACAGACCTTCCCTTTTGTTCTTTCATCCCCTCCCCTTTCCCAGCCCCTACACTTGCTTAAAAATCTGTTCCATTTCCTGCTTTTTTCCAGTTCTGACGAAAGGTCATCGACCTGAAACGTTAACTCTGTTTCTCTCTTCACAGATGCTGCCTGACCTGCTGAGTATCTCCAGCATTTTCTGTTTTTATTTCAGCATTCCATTACCTTTTTTGATTATTTTCTGTACCTGTTCATGGTCTATGTACCTGGACCCCCCAAGTCTCTTTGGACCTCCACTGTTTTTAGCTTTTCACCATTTAGAAAGTACCCTGTTCTATCCTTTTTAGGTCCAAAGTGGATGACGTCACATTTGCCTACATTGAAATCCATTTGCCACAGTTTTGCCCATTCGCTTAATCTACAATATCTCTTTGTAATTTTATGCTTTCATCTACGCTGCTTACAATGCCGCCTATCTTTGTGTCATTGGCAAATTTAGTTAACAGTCTCTTATGTGGGACTTTATCGAATGCCTTCTGGAAGTCCATATAAATAACATCCATAGACATTCCCCTGTCCACTACTTGAGTCACCTCTTCAAAAAATTCAATCAGGTTTGTCAGGCATGACCTACCTTTCACAAATCCATGCTGGCTCTCTCTGATCAGCTGAAAATTTTCAAGGTGTTCAATCACCCTATCCTTAATTATAGACTCTAGTAATTTCCCCACAACAGATGTTAGGCTAACTGGTCTATAATTCCCTGGTTTCCCTCTCTCGCCATTCTTAAATAGTGGAGTGACATGCGCAATTTTCCAATCTCAAGAAATGGTTCCTGAATCTAGAGAACTTTGGAAGATTATAATTACTGTATCTGCAATGTGCTCACCTACTTCCTTTAAAACCCTGGGATGGAAACCATCTGGCCCTGAGGATTTGTCACTCTTTAGTGCCATTATTTTCTTCATTACTGCTATTTTGCTTATGTTAATTTTATTGAGTCCCTGTTCCTGATTCAATGTTAGTTTCCTTGGGATTTCCGGCATGCTATCCTCTTCCTCTACTGTAAATACTGACGCAAATGTCCGCCATTTCCTTATTGTCAATATCACCGATATCAGTTTTTAAGGGGCCAACATTGCTCCTGACCACGCTCTTTTTCCTAATATAATTGTAAAAATATTTGTGTTGATTTTGATATCCCTTGCAAGTTTCTTTTCACACTCCCTTTTTGTAGCTCTTACTATCTGTTTTGTCACCCTTGCTGTTCTTTGTTTCTTTCCCATTCGCCAGGATCTGTGCTATTTTTTGCATTTTTGAATGCTTTTTCTTTTAGTTTTATGCTGACCCTGACCTCTTTAGTTGTCCATGGCTGGGTTTTTTTGGCAAGTAGAGTTCTTGCCCCTCAGGGGTATAAACTGGTTCTGTATCACATTAAATTCTTTTTAAAACATCTCCCACTGATCTTCTGTTGTTTTACTCATTAACAGATTTGCCCACTTTACTGTGGACAGTCTCTGCCTCATCCCGTTGAAGTCGGCCTTACCTAAATCTAGAATCTTAGTAGCTGTTTCGTGTTTCTCACTTTCAAACACTACGTTGAACTCGATCATGTTATGATCGCTATTGGATAAATGTTCGCGCACCATTGGGCTGTTAATTAAATCAGGTTCATTACTCATTACTAAATCTAATATGGCCTGCCCCCTTGTTGGTTCCAGGACATATTGTTGCAGAAAACTATCCCGGACACACTCAAGAAATTCACTACCTTTCTGACAGGTGCTAGTCTGCTTATCCCAATCTATATGAAAGTTAAAATCCCCCATTAAAACCACTCTGCCTTTACTACACGCTTGTCTAAACTCTGCATTTATACAATCTACCACTTCACAGCTGCTACCAAGGGGCCTATACACAGCTCCCACTACAGACTTGAATCCTTTCCTATTTCTTAATTCTTCCCATAAAGTCTCCACTACCTGCTTACCTCTCGTTATATCATCTCATCATTGAAGTGATTTCATCCTTAATCACTGAGGCTTCTCCTCCCCCTCTACCATTTTCACTATCTTTCCTGTAGACCTTATAGCCTGGAATATTTAGTTCCCAGTCCTGACCGTCTTGCAGCCATGTCTCAGTAATGGCTACTGTGGTAACACAATACAGCTTCCTGTGACTCGAACTTTATTGCATCACTTCCTGTGATTAGTCCAGGATAAATACTGGACTGATCAGTTGGATCCTGGAGAGGCATAGAGTAAGACCTCTTTTGTATGTAGCACCTTTTTAGTTGATTAAAGCTTACTTTAAGTTCACCACGCGTAAGGCTCATTCTTACGACAATTTAATCAACTTTGGAAAACTTCGCACTCAAACTTTTTGGACGAACTCGGAACTAAGGATCCAGGGAATCACCCATCATGGAAAACATCCTTAAACCATCGCGTCTTGACTTGGACCCAAACACCCCAGCAGCTGGTAAGGTGTGGAAACACTGGTATCGCACATTTGAACATTTTCTTGAATATTGCAAGGCTGATGATAACTCAAAGTTGCGGATACTCATCAACTGTGTCACCCCGAATGTATTTCAGTATGTGGAGGAATGGGACAGTTACGAGGAGGCAATTCGGACGCTTAAGAGACTATATACTAAGACACCGAATGAGGTCTATGCCAGACATCTACTAGCTACAGCCCAACAAGGGCCGGAGGAATCCATTGAGAAATTCCTCCAAGAGCTTCGCAGACTTAGTATGGACTGTAACTTTAAGGCGGCCTCAGCTGAGCTGTACCGTGAAGAAATGATCCGTGATGCTTTCATCTGCGGGCTTGCCTCCCCATTTATACGCCAGCATCTACTGGAAAGTAAGACACTTGAGCTTCAGAGAGCTTATGACATGGCTTGCTCTCTAGATCTGGCAAAAAGAAATGCAGACCTTTATACAGTGCCCAGACCTCGGTCTACTGCCTTAACTACAGTCAGGCAATTTAAGAGGCCACAGGTGAACTCTATTAGGGAGGTCTTTATCCCTGATGATCAATCTGATGACTTCACTGATGAAGAGGATGATGACCCCACTGTGGCAGCCTCTTGGCAATCTAAGAAATGCTTCTTTTGTGGTGATGAGTTCCACCCTCGGAAATTCTGCCCTGCTCGCAATGCGTTTTGCAGTCATTGCAACAAAAAGGGTCATTTTGCAAAGGTTTGCCTATCAAGAGCCTCTACGAGGGCTTATCAAGCTAAGTCCTACCGAACTGCCCCGGTAAGGGCCTATCAAGATGTTCCGGCTAAAATCTATCGTGCTTCCTCTCGAAGAAACACACCTAGAGTTTCAGCCACTCTTTGTGCAACGACACCAATTACAGCTGCTTGTCCTCAGAACCTATTCCATGCAGCTACAAAAGCATCAATTAATGGACATACTTTAGATGCCTTAATTGACTCAGGTAGCACTGATAGTTTCATTAGGGAACAGATTGTTGCAGAGTTAAAGCTACATGTTTTCCCATCGGACCAGGCAGTTGCGATGGCTCAGTCATCACTTAATACCAGAATTTCTGGCTTTTGTATGGTTGAAATAACACTTAATGGTCGCAGGTATCCCTCCACCCGGCTTTCGGTGCTCAAGGACTTATGTAGTGATCTTATCTTAGGGCTGGATTTTCAAAAGCAGCATAAGAAGCTCACCATTGAGTTCGGCGGATCCAAACCTGAACTCACTATTTCTAATATACTACCTCGATTACCGTTCTGTGCATTGTCAGCAGCTTCACTGGATGAACCCTCACTGTTTTCCAGTATCCCTCCTCGATGCAAACCGATTATAACAAAGTCACGACGTTTCAGTCAGGAAGACCAGTCTTTTATTGCGGCTGAGATTTCTCGGCTTTTAGCAGAGGATATCATCGAGCCTTGTTCGTCGCCATGGCGCGCCCAGGTTGTTATTGTTAAGAACCCTCTACAACCTCACAAGAAACGGCTGTGCATTGACTATTCACAGACCATCAATCAATATACGGACTTGGACGCATACCCATTGCCGCGCATCGATGATATGGTTAATAAATTGGCTGAGTACACGGTGTTCTCAACATATGATCTGAAAAGTGCCTATCATCAGGTACCCTTGAAGGTCTCAGACAAGCAGTATACGGCCTTTGAAGCCAATGGACGGCTGTATCAATTTCGTCGCCTCCCTTTGGGGTCACTAATGGAGTGGCTGTCTTCCAGCGAGCAATGGATGACCTGGTCAAACAGGAAGACTTGAAGGATACGTTTCCTTATCTGGACAATATTACTGTCGCAGGTCGCAATCAGCGGGAACATGACGCCAATCTCCAACGATTTTGGGATGCACTCCAGCACCGTAATTTGACATTAAATGCAGCTAAATCCATTGAGTCACAACCAACCATCAACATCCTTGGCTATTGTGTGGGCAATGGCATCATTAAACCTGACCCTGAAAGGCTTCGCCCACTCCAAGAACTCCCGTCACCTAAGAATCCGGCCTCCTTGCGCCGGGCCCTCGGCCTGTTTGCATACTATGCTAAATGGATTCCTAACTTCTCGGACCGAATCCAACCTCTACTGAAGGCCAGCACATTCCCACTAGACACAGCGGCTGTTGCAGCCTTTAACCTCCTGAAAAAACAGTTGGAGAAAGCGGCTCTTCACTCCATCGATGAGAGTCTTCCTTTTGTCGTTGAGTGTGATGCCTCGGAGGTGGCGATCTCGGCCACTCTGAATCAGGAAGGTCGTCCGGTGCCATTTTTGTCTAGGACTTTTCAAGGGGCTGAGCTACATTATCCTCCAGTCGAGAAAGAAGCTACAGCCATCATAGAGGCAGTACGGAAGTGGAGTCATCTCCTAGCTCGCCAGCACTTTACCTTAATCACGGACCAGCGATCGGTCACCTTCATGCTCGATAATCGAAAACGGACCAAAATTAAAAATAATAAAATCCAGCTTTGGCGGCTGGAATTGGCCTCTTTTGGTTACACCATCCACTATCGACCTGGCAAGGAGAATGTGGCTCCGGATACCCTCACACGAGCATTCTGCTCTGCCATGGCACCCTCTACGCTCGTAGACATCCATGATGGGTTGTGTCATCCGGGCGTTACTCGCATGCTACACTTCGTGCGGTCCCGAAATCTCCCATTCTCTACCGGGGATGTAAAGAAGATGTGCTCGGACTGCAGAGTCTGTGCGGAATTGAAACCTCGGTTTTTCCGCCCCTCGGGTGGTATACTCATACATGCGACCCAGCCAATGCCACGGCTTAGCATCGATTTTAAGGGGCCGTTGCCCTCTTCAACTCGCAACACTTATCTATTGACCATGGTCGATGAGTATTCCCGTTTTCCGTTTGCCTTTCCCTGCCCCAATATGCTGACGACCACGGTTATCAGCTGCCTTGAGCAGGTATTTGCTTCTGTGGCATGGCATCCTATGTTCATTCGGATCGGGGCCCTTCTTTATGTCAGGAGAACTCAAGGCCTATCTCTCGGAACGGGGTATTGCTGCCAGCAAAACGACGCCTTATCATCCGGTCGGGAATGGGCAAGTCGAGCGTTTTAACGCTATCATCTGGAATGCGGTACGTCTGGCTTTGAGATCTCGGGGCCTACCCAACCAGCAATGGGAAGCAGTACTTCCAGACGCATTACACTCCACACGGTCCCTCCTTTCGACCGCCACAAATACGACGCCTCATGAACGGTTCTTCCGATTTCAGCGTCGCTCATCCTATGGGATATCTCTCCCGTCGTGGCTGACTGCACCGGGACCAGTGCTACTCCGAAGATATGTCCGGGCGTCTAAGAATGACCCCCTGGTAGATGAGGTTGAGCTCACTGACGTCAACCCTACCTACGCCTATATTCGGTATCCTGACGGTCGGGAATCTACCGTGTCATTGCGGGATCTGGCTCCCTGCCCGCCAAAACATAGAGGGACACCAGGGGATGATATTGTACCAGGCTCGCCAGGTGCCTCTCATCACGATCTGGATCTGACGCCGGCTGGTACCTCACTCCAGCATGCCGACCTGGGGCAGACTGACTATGAGCCCGTCGGGGCTCGCACGCGCAGCCACGATCCACCCTGTACCGTACGCTCGGAAATGGATCTGCCACAGCCCTGCCCGACACCCGTTCGGGCACCAGTACACAGTCAGGATCGTCCTGACCCCTCACAGAGCGGACTGGATCACTTGGACTCTGGTCCACGGCCGGTAAACGGGCTAGGGGCCCTCTACCGCTACGAGAACCCAAACGGGTGCGGCTCTCCCTCGTCCAGCGGCTACGAAATGGAGGGAGAATGTGGTAACACTATACAGCTTCCTGTGACTCGAACTTCATCCCGGCCTCCTAATCTTTTGGGGGGGGAGAATGTGGTAACACAATACAGCTTCCTGTGACTCGAACTTTATTGCATCACTTCCTGTGATTAGTCCAGGATAAATACTGGACTGATCAGTTGGATCCTGGAGAGGCATAGAGTAAGACCTCTTTTGTATGTAGCACCTTTTTAGTTGATTAAAGCTTACTTTAAGTTCACCACGCGTAAGCTCATTCTTACGACAGCTACCATGTCATACCCATCCAAGTTGAATTCGTGCCTGCAGTTCATTCAATTTATTCCTTATACTCCGTGCATTTGTATAAAGAATGTTTATTTGGGCCACGCACCCTAACCTGTCCTTCAGCTCTGATGTTTTACTCACATGTTTCTTATTTCTCTCTCCTGTTTTAATCACTTTACATCTTTTAGTTTTCCCTTTACCTGTAGTACCTAAAGTACAATTTCTGACTGTTACTCTACTCTCTTCCCTTTCATTTGCTTTTGAACTAATGGCCCAGAAATTAATGACGGAGCCTTCGTGCGGGGGTAAGGCTTCCCCGCGATATCTCACTGCGCGCCTGCCTTTTCATTCCGAGCTCGCACGAACTTGATTTTCTAGACAGCAGCTGTGCAGTGCTTCCGTATCAAACAGACGCAGTTAATTCGTGCGAGCTGTGGGATCACGTGATTCAGTTAGAGCCAATGGCAGCACACCATCTTTCATTCATAGTTTTCACAGCAAGTGCTGTGAAAGCTATGAATCTATACCCCCTCAAAAGAACAGCTAAACCTCAATTAAATTAAAAAAAAGCCATCACATTAATAAAATAAGTATAGTTAAATAAATTAACCACTTTAAACAAAAAATTAAATTTTTGAAAAAATTTAAAATCTTTTAAAAAGTTATAAAAATAAACTTACCTTTCTTTAAAGTCTCTAAAAAAGATATACCTGTTGAAAAAAATTCGAAATAATACTTAATTAACTACTTACCTTGTTAAAAGAGGGTCTTACGCCTCCTTTCTTTATGTGCAAAATCTTCCATGCTTACCTGCGTGTTCAAAGCACTAAGTGCACTGCGTGCGCGCAGCCTGTAGCGCGCACGCGGTTCACTTAGGAACCGCCCCCTTTTGAAATCACCAAGTGCCGGTTTTCAGCGCATGTGCAGTGCATGCAGAAAACCGGCAATTGGAGACAGAATACGCGAGAGTACACAGTGCGTACTCTCGCGTAGAGGCACTAATTTTTGGGCCATTATTTAGACTACATTTTCCACCTGAGCCCTCGCCCTTTGGACAGCCTCCTGCTCCAAGTTGCCATGGTCCGCATTCTGGCTGTCATTCCGACTGTATTTATCCTTATCCGCACAGGTGGCAAATGCATTGTACCTGTTGAATAGGATCAGTTTCTGCAGATCCTCGTACTCTATCTCACTTGGGTTCCCCTTACTCTGCACGCTAATGGTCACACCAAACCCGTTCTGAACCTGCATCTCTTTACGAGGTGTGACCGAAGTCTGGAGCAAACTGTCCAGATACTGCTCCCCGCTCCCTTATATGTTGGAGTGTCTCCAACTCACACTCCAGCTCAATGAATCTGAGCCGGAGAGATTTTGAGACCGAGATGGCACATCTACTGCAGATGTGTTCGCTCGGGACAGTCTCGCTGTCCACAAACTCCCACGTACTGCAGTCAAGACACACAACCTGTTCTGCAGAGAGTATTGAGAAAGAAGCACAAATTCTAAAGGTCATCCAACAACAACTTGTATTTATACAGCACCTTTAACGTAGTAAAACGTCCCAAGGCGCTTCACAGAGTGTTCTAAAACAATATTTGACACCGAGCCACACAAGGAGAAATTAGGGCAGGTGACCAAAACCTTGGTCAAAGAGGTAGATTTTAAGGAGAGTCTTAAAGGAGGAAAGACAGGTAGCGAGGCGGAGAGGTTTAGGCAGGGAATTCCAGAGCTTAGGGCCCAGGCAACAAGGCACGGCCACCAATCGTGGAGCGATTATAATCAGGGACGCAGAAGAGGCCAGAATTAGAGGAGCGCAGATATCTCGGGGCGGTTGTGGGGCTGGAGGAGATTACAGAGATAGGGAGGGGCGAGGTCATGGAGGGATTTGAAAACAAGTGCTGAGGGACGGCAACACTGTCGGAGGGGCAGTACTGAGGGTGCGCTGCACTGTCGGAGGGGCAGGACTGAGGGAGCGCTGCACTGTTGGAGGGGCAGTACTGAGGGAGCGCCGCACTGTCAGAGGAGCAGTACTGAGTGAGCGCTGCACTATCGGAGGGGCAGGACTGAGGGAGCGCTGCACTGATGGAGGGGCAGTACTGAGGGTGCGCCGCACTGTCAGCGGAGCAGTACTGAGGGAGCGCTACACTGTCGGTGGGGGAGTACTGAGGGAGCGCCACACGGTCGGAGGGGCAGTACTGCGGGAGCGCCGCACTGTCGGAGGGGCAGTACTGAGGGAGCGCCACACGGTCGGAGAGGCAGTACTGAGGGAGCGCCGCACGGTCGGAGGGGCAGTACTGAGGGAGCGCTGCACTGTCGGAGGGGCAGTACTGAGGGAGCGCCGCACTGTCAGAAGAGCAGTGCTGAGGGACAGTAACACTGTCGGAGGGGCAGTACTGAGGGAGCGCTGCACTGTCAGAGGGGCAGTACTGAGGGAGCGCTGCACTGTCGGAGGGGCAGTACTGAGGGAGAGCTGCACTGTGGGAGGGGCAGTACTGAGGCAGAGCTGGATTGTCGGAGGGGCAGTACTGAAGGAGCGCCGCATGTCGGAGGGGCAGTATTGAGGGAGCGCTGCACTATCGGAGGGGCAGTACTGAGAGAGCGCCGCACTATCGGAGGGCAGTACTGAGGGAGCGTCGCACTGTTGGTGCGGCAGTACTGAGGGAGCGCCGCACGGTCGGAGGGGCAGTACTGAGGGAGCGCTGCACTGTCGGAAAGGTAGTACTGAGGGTGCGCTGCACTGTCAAAAGAGCAGTGCTGAGGGAGTGCTGCACTGTCGGAGGGGTAGTACTGAGGGAGCGCTGTACTGTCGGAGAGGTAGTACTGAGGGAGCGCTGTACTGTCGGAGGGGTAGCACTGAGGGAGCGCTGCACAGTCAGAGGAGCAGTACTGAGGGAGCGCCGCCCTGTCGGAGGGGCAGTACTGAGGGAGTGCTGCACTGTCGGAGGGGTAGTACTGAGGGAGCGCTGCACTGTCGGAGGGGTAGTACTGAGTGAGCGCTGCACTGTCAGAAGAGCAGTGCTGAGGGAGCACCGCACTGTCGGAATGGCAGTACTGAGGGAGCGCTGCACTGTCGGATGGGAAGTATTGAGGGAGCGCTGCACTGTCATAAGGGCAGTACTGAGGGAGCGCCGCACTGTCAGAGGAGCAGCACTGAGTGAGCGCTGCATTGTCAGAGGGGCAGTACTGAGGGAGCGCCACACTGTCGGATGGGCAGTATTGAGGGAGCGCTGCACTGTCAGAAGGGCAGTACTGAGGGAGCGCCGCACTGTTGGAGGAGCAGTACTGAGGGAGCGCTGCACTGATGGAGGGGCAGTACTGAGGGAGCGCCACACTGTCGGAGGGGCACTACTGAGGGAGCGCACACGGTCGGAGGGGCAATACTGAGGGAGCGCTGCACTGTCGGAGGGGCAGTACTGAGGGAGCGCCGCACTGTCAGAAGAGCAGTGCTGAGGGACAGTAACACTGTCAGAGGGGCAGTACTGAGAGACCGCCGCACTGTCGGAGGGGCTGTACTGAGGGTGTGCTGCACTGTCAGAAGAGCAGTACTGAGCGAGCGCCGCACAGTCGGAGGGGCAGTACTGAGGGAGCGTCGCACTGTTGGTGCGGTAGTACTGAGGGAGCAGTACTGAGGGAGCGCAGCACTGATGGAGGGGCAGTACTGAGAGAGCGCAGCACTGTCGGAGGGGCAGTACTGATGGAGCGCCTCAGTTTCGGAAAGGTAGTACTGAAGGAGCGCTGCACAGTCAGAGGAGCAGTACTGAGGGAGCGCTGCACAGATGGAGGGGCAGTACTGAGGGTGCGCCGCACTGTCAGAGGGGCAGTACTGAGGAAGCGTTGCACTGATGGAGGGGCAGTACTAAGAGAGCGCCGCACTGTCGGAGTGGTAGTACTGAGGGAGCGTCGCACTGTTGGAGGGGCAGTACTGAGAGAGCGCCGCACTGTCAGATGAGCAGTGCTGAGAGAGCGCTGCACTGTCAGAAGAGCAGTGCTTAGAGAGCGCTGCACTGTCGAAGGGGCAGTACTGAGGGAGTGCTGCACTGTCGGAGGGGCAGTACTGAGGGAGTGCTGCACTGTCGGAGGGGCAGTACTGAGAGACTGCCGCACTGTCGGAGGGGCAGTACTGAGGGAGTGCTGCACTGTTGGAGGGGCAGTACTGAGGGTGCGCCGCACTGTCAGAGGGGTAGTACTGAGAGAGCGCTGCACTGATGGAGGGGCAGTACTGAGAGAGCGCCGCACTGTCGGAGGGGTAGTACTGAGGGAGCGCCGCACGGTCAGAGGGGCAGTACTGAGGGAGCGCTGCACTGTCGGAGGGGCAGTACTGAGGGAGCGCCGCACAGTCAGAGGGGCAGTACTGAGAGACCGCCGCACTGTCGGAGGGGCAGTACTGAGGGAGTGCTGCACTGTCGGAGGGGCAGTACTGAGGGTGCGCCGCACTGTCAGAGGGATAGTACTGAGAGAGCGCTGCACTGATGGAGGGGCAGTACTGAGGGAGCGCCGCACGGTCGGAGGGGCAGTACTGAGGGAGCACTGCACTGATGGAGGGGCAGTACTGAGAGAGCGCCGCACTGTCGGAGGGGTAGTACTGAGGGAGCGCCGCATGGTCGGAGGGGCAGTACTGAGGGAGCACTGCACTGATGGAGGGACAGTACTGAGGGAGCGCCGCACTGTCGGAGGGGTAGTACTGAGGGAGTGCTGCACTGTCGAAAGGGCAGTACTGAGGGAGCGCTGCACTGTTGGAAGTGCAGTACTGAGGTAGCGCCTCAGTGTCGGAGGGTCAGTACTGAGGGAGCGCCACACTGTCGGACGGGCAGTACTGAGGGATCGCTGCACTGTCGGGGGGTCAGTACTGAGGGAGCGCCGCACTGTCGGAAAGGTAGTACTGAGGGAGCGCTGGACTGTCAGAGGAGCAGTACGGAGGGAGTGCTGCACTGTCGGAGGGGCATACTGAGAGAGTGCCGTACTATAGGAGGGGTAGTACTGAGAGAGCGCTGCACTGTCGGAAATGTAGTACTGAGGGAGCGCTGGACTGTCAGAGAGGCAGTACGGAGGGAGTGCTTCACTGTCGGAGGGGCTGTACTGAGGGAGCATTGCACTATCGGAGGGGCAGTACTGAGAAAGCGCTGGACTGTCAGAGGAGCAGTACGGAGGGAGTGCTGCACTGTCGGAGGGGCAGTGCTGAGGGAGTCCGCTGCGCTGTCTAGACAGAGTAGAGAGAGAGAAACTGTTCCCATTGGCAGAAGGGTCGCAAACCAGAGGACCCAGATTGAAGGTGATTGGCAGAAGAACCAAAGGCGACATGAGGAAAAACTGTTTTACTCAGCGAGTGGTTAGGATCTGGAATGCACTGCCTGAAAGGGTGGTGAAGGCAGACTCAATCTTATCTTTCAAAAGGGAATTGGATAAGTACCTGAAGGCAAAAAATTTGCAGGGCTACGGGGAAAGGGCGGGGGAGTGAGACTAGCTGAAGTGATCTTGCAGAGAGCCGGCACTAACTTGACGGGCTGAACGGCCTCCTTCTGTGCTGTAACCATTCTATGTTTCTATGATTCTTTAAGCTCTGGGCTATGTCACCTCCCGGATGTATAAAGACAGACTAGAGGAATAAGTTCCCAAGTTAATCCCAGGAATCCTATGTTAGTAGAAGAATGAGAAGCATTATGTGTGGCCTGTGCTGTGCATCAGATGGAGCCAAGGATATGAAGAGCCAAGGGTTGAAAAGACAGATGGTCAGTCTGCTTTGCATTGGCCCATAACTCAAGGCTGACATCATAACTCAAGGCTGACATCACAACTGAGAAGATGATGTCACATAACTTCACAATGAAAACCATAGTTACCCAGCGGCAATAGCAACAAAACAACAAAATCTGAAGGTTAGAGGCTCATGATGTACTTGTGCTTGTGAGAAGAGACAAGGAAATAACAAGCTCTTCAACTTCACCAGATCTGTGAAGATCATTTGGCACCAGATTAAAAACTCTGTGCCAAGCAACTGTGTTAATCAACAGAAAAATAACTATGAGAGGAATGAAAGTGTTGTTGGACATCCTAGAGAGATGTATGCTGGACACCTTGGGGAGTTAAAGATCAACAGTCAAACTTCTTTGTATCTTGGAGCAACAGGCTTTCCAATATAAACAGGATGACTTTGAAATGTCGTGAGAAGAAGGCATAGCTTGTCTTCTGATATGTAAAGTGCTTGTGTAAGGAGTAAGTGTTAGTGATGACATCACCCATGAGTAAATATTGTGTAACTTTAGGGTAATAAACATGGGTAGGAGGAATCCATTAGCAAGAATGGAAAGATGATCGTTGATAAAACCTATTCTTCAATGGGTTTAAGGACAGTTACATCAGGAAGTCTTGCTTAAGGGAAGTAGCTTTGGAGTGAACAACTGGGGCTACACAGAAGAAGACAGGGCCTCTACCCACAGGGGGGGCAGGAGGCATTCCAAACAGAACGCCAGAAGGCAGTGGGAGGAGATAGCCCAAGCTGTCTGTTCCACGATTGGTGCCCCAGGACCTGGATCCAGTGCCACAAGAAGTTTAATGACCTCACACGAGTATTCAAGGTGAGTGAATGCATCATCAATTGCCATATCCTGGGAAAGCTGCAACACAGGACTACATGCATGCTAAACAGCGGAACAGCATGCTATAGACAAAACTAAGCAATCCCACAACCAACAGATGAGATCAAAGCTCTGCAGTCCTGCCACGTCCAGTTGTGAATGGTGGTGGACAATTAAACAACTAACGGGATGAGGAGGCTCCATGAACATCCCCATCCTCAATGATGGTGGAGCCCAGCACGTGAATGCAAAAGACAAGGCTGAAGCGTTTGTAACCATCTTCAGCCAGAAGTGCCAAGTGGATGATCCATATCGGCCTCCTCCTGAGGTCCCCACCATCACAGAAGCCAGTCTTCAGCCAATTCGATTCACTCCACGTGATATCAAGAAACAGCTGAACGCACTGGATACAGCAAAGGCTGTGGGCCCCGACAACATTCCGGCTGTCACAGAATCACAGAATCCCCACAGTGCAGATAGAGGCCATTTTGGCCCATCGATCCTGCACCGACACATATCCCACCCTATCCCCGTAACCCCACGTATTTAATCCCCCCTAACACTAAGGGTCAATTTATCATAGCCAAATCAACCTAACCCGCACATCTTTGGACTGTGGGAGGAAACCGGAGCACCCGGAGGAAACCCACACAGACACGGGGAGAATGTGCAAACTCCACACAGACAGTCATCCGAGGCCGGATTCGAATGCTAACCACTATGCCACCGTGTTGTCGTGCTGACGACTTGTGCTCCAGAACTAGCCGCGCCTCTAGGCAAGCTGTTCCAGTACAGCTACAACACTGGCATCTATCCAACAATGTGGAAAACTGCCCAGGTATGTCCTGTCCACAAAAAGCAAGACAAATCCAATCCGGCCAATTACCGCCCCATCAGTCTACTCTCAATCATCAGCAAAGTGATGGAAGGTGTCGTCGACAGTACTATCAAGCGGCACTTACTCGCCAATAACTTGCTCATCGATGCTCAGTTTGGGTTTTGCCAGGCCCACTCGACTCCAGACCTCATTACAGCCTTGGTCCAAACATGGACAAAGAGCTGAATTACAGAGGTGAGGCGAGAGCATTTGATAGAGTCTGGCATCAAGGAACCCTAGTAAAATTGAAGTCAATGGGAATCGGGGGAAAAACTCTTCACTGGCTGGAGTCATACCGAGCACAATGGTTGAGGTGGTTGGAGGTCAATCATCACAGCCCCAGGACATCGCTGCAGGAGTTCTTCAGGGCAGTGTCCTAGGCCCAACCATCTTCAGCTGCTTCATCAATGACCTTCCCTCCAACATAAGGTCAGAAATGGGGATGTTCGCTGATGACTGCACAGTGTTCAGTGCCATTCACAACTCCTCAGATGATGAAGCAGTCCGTGCCTGCATGCAGCAAGACCTGGATGACATTCAGGTTTAGGCTCATAAGTAGCAAGTAACATTCGCGCCACAGAAGTGCCAGGCAATGACTATCTCCAACAAGAGAGCATCTAACCACCGCCCCTTGACATTCAATGACATTACCATCGCCGAATCCCCCACCATCAACATCCTAGGGGTCACCATTGACCAGAAACTTAACTGGACCAGCCATGTAAATACTGTGGCAACAAGAGCAGGTCAGAGGCTGGATATTCTACAGCGAGTGTCTCACCTCCTGACTCCCCAAAGCCTTTCCACCATCTACAAGGCACAAGTCAGGAGTATGATGGAATACTCTCCACTTGCCTGGATGAGTGCAGCTCCAACAACACTCAAGAAGCTCGACACCATCCAAGACAAAGCAGTCCGCTTGATTGGCACCCCATCCACCACCTTAAACATTCACTCCTTCCACCACCGGCGTACCGTGGCTGCAGTGTGTACCATCTACAAGATGCACTGCAGCAACTCGCCAAGGCTTCTTCGGCAGCACCTCCCAAACCCGCGACCTCTTCCACCTAGAAGGACAAGGGCAGCAGACACATGGGAACACCACCACCTCCAAGTTACCCTCCAAGTCACACACCATCCTGACTTGGAAATATATCGCCGTTCCTTCATCGTCGCTGGGTCAAAATCCTGGAACTCCCTCCCTAACATCACTGTGGGAGTACCTTCACCACACGGACTGCAGCGGTTCAAGAAGGCGGCTCACCACCACCTTCTCAAGGGCAATTAGGGATGGGCAATAAATGCTGGCCTCGCCAGCAACGCCCACATCCCAGGAACGATTTTTTTTTAAAATCCCACCATCTGCACCATGAACCTCACACACTGCTCAATGCATCACACCCCCATCAGTTAGCTACCAACAATCTCTACCAAACACAACTCATACTTCACAATCATAGTTTCACCTCACCCTCACACATTTACCAGTGTTGCAATCTTCACACCCACATCACACAGCTTGCACATAATGTCAGCTATTCAACCATGACAGGCACATCACCCAAAAACATTGCACCACACTCACTCACACACTACCCTTACCTTGCAGGCCAAGGTGTTTCATAGCTGCCGTGAGCAGCAGCAGACAGGTAGGAGTGAAACACATCTGCAGAACCTTACTGCACTGGAGGAGACGGTGCTGGAGATCATTGGAGGTGCAGGGAGCACAGAGTGAACAACTGGGAGTTTGAGCGGCGGCGGACCTGAGCGTGAGCAGACCGAGGCCCGAGAGCGGGGATAAAAGCAGCAGCAGACCTGCATCAACAAGAGAAAATGGCAGTGTGACGTCACAGGTAAGGCAGGTAAGTGATTGGTAGTGACTGTGGGCTAAGTTTTAAGTTAACATAACATATAACTAAATTTTAAAAACTAAACTTAATTTAATTAATTTAATAAACTAAACGAGGTAAATAATTTGATTAACACTAAACTAATTAATTAAATAAATAAAATAATGGGAGAACAGGAGATGTGTTGCTGCTGCAATATGTGGGAGCTTGTGGACATTTTTGTCCAGGGTGACTACATCCACGGTGTCTGCAGCTCGAGGAACTTCGGCTCCGAGTTGATGAGCTGGAGCCCGAGCTGCAGACATTGCGAAACATCAGGGAGGGAGAAAGTTACCAGGACCTTTTGCTCCAGGAGGTAGCCACACCCCTTAGATTAAATACTTTAGAATTGACACGTGGTCAGGGACAGGAGGGTGTGACTGCGAGTGAGGCTGGTACGGGGATCCAGGAGGTAGCATTGCAGGAGTCTCAGTCCCTGCACTTGTCCAGTAGATTCGAGGTTCTCGCAACCCTTGTGGACAAGTGCGAGGACTGCGGGAAGGACGAGCAAACTGACCACAGCACCAGGGTACAGGAAGCCGTTCAAGTGGGGGGAGTAAAAAGGAAGCTGGTTGTAGTGGGCGACAGTATAGTTAGGGTGATAGTCACTGTTCTCTGCAGCCAGGAGCGTGCGTCCCGAAGGCTATGTTGTCTACCTGGTGCCAGGGTAAAGGACATCTCCTCCGGGCTGGAGAACTTGGAGTGGGAGGGGGAGGATCCAGTTGTCGTGGTCCATGTAGGTACCAACGACATAGGTAGGACAAAGAAAGAGGTTCTGCTGAGAGAGTTTGAGCAGCTAGGGACTAAATTAAAAAGCAGAACCACAAAGGTCATAATCTCTGGATTATTACCGGAGCCACGAGCAAATTGGCATAGGGTCAATAGGATCAGGAAGACGAATGCGTGGCTCAAAGATTGGTGTGGGAGAAGTGAGTTTCGATTCGTGGGGCACTGGCACCAGTACTGGGGAAAGAGAGAGCTGTTCCGTTGGGACAGACTACACCTGAACCATGCTGGGACCAGAGTTCTAGCAAATCGAATAACTAGGGAGGTAGATAGGGCTTTAAACTAAATAAGGGGGGTGGGGGAGGAGGGTCCCGGTGGAGAGAAATCTAGAATGCTAAAGAGAAAAGACAAGGAAGCAGTGCAGGAGAGTGATTGGGGTAAGGATAACCAGATTGAGTCAGGAAGGGACAGAGGGGGAAAAATTAGGTCGCGCCCCGTTTGGGGCGCAAATATCGTCTGGACGCAAATATTAGCGCCTGGCGCTAATTATCGCCACTGACTGGAAACTTCACTTTTACCGCCCCGGGAGGTGAGTGGAGCGCTAAATCAGGCGCTGCACACCTGTCTTAAGGCGCAAAGGCCGAGCAGTGAGGCGCTAACTCAGCGCGCGAGCGCAGCGCAGGTGCTGCAAGTTAGCGAGGGAACACAGACACACTGGCGCCGGCCAGTTCTTAAAGCGGGGGGGCCAACTTGCTCCCCAGCCACACCCTGCTCATTGCAGCCTTGAATCTCGGCCTGGAGAGACCTGTGAATCCATTTTGCTGCCAAGGATGGAGAAGGTGAGAGAACGAGCTCAGCGCTTCACCGAGCGGGCCTTGGATGCTCTGGTTGGCGCGGTGGAGCGCAGAAGATGTATACTCTTCCCTGAGAGTGGCAGGAGGCCTTTGCCACGCGAGTACAGAAGAGTGTGGAGGGAGGTGGCTCAGAGCGTCTCCTCCAGGAGCATGGTGCCCAGGACCCATGTTCAATGCCGCAAAAAGTTGAACGACCTCACTCGGGTCGTCAGGGTGAGTGGCTTTTTCTCAATACCTCTCCATCCCTCCATCTCAACTTCACTCTATGGCCAGAGGGTCTTAAAACCCCAATGCACAACACTCATCCAACACCTATGGACCTTTCATGAAACACACACACACATTCCACACTTTGCATACAGTAAGGGCTATTCACCTAAGGGAGGCACATCAGGCAAGACCATGGCTGCATACAGTAAGGGCTATTCACCTATGGGAGGCACATCAGGCAAGACCATGGCTGTATACAGTAAGGGCTATTCACCTATGCGAGGCACATCAGGCAAGACCATGGCTGTATACAGTAAGGGCTATTCACCTATGGGAGGCACATCAGGCAAGACCATGGCTGTATATTTACTCAGATGCTGTCCTTTTTCTTGCAGGCCAAGCTGGCGCATAATAGGAGACAGCAGCAACGGACAGGTGGAAGGCGGCCTCAGCAGCAACCCCTCAGCGATCTTGAGGAGCACGTCCACAGGATTGTGGCAAGCCGGGTGATCGGTCCCGTCGCCACTGGAGACGCCGACCCCGTTCTGGACAGCAATGGTAAGGTCATCACCTTTTTGTCCTCTGTCCTTCCACTTGTCCCTCACAACACCAGCCTTTGACACTTTCAATCCAACTTGCTAACTCGCTGCACTTATTCCTCCCTTACTGCCACCCTGTCCTCACGCTAAAGCCACTCTTGTACCTCCCTGCTTTCAGATGGTGATTCACCAGCTGAGGAGACGGGCCCTGAAGCTGCCAGTGGGAGTGAAGCTGCAGCCGAGGAGGAAGAGGAAGCCGGAGCATCAGTGCCACCCTCTCCCGAGGAAGCCCATGCCCACACTGGGAACACGCCTTCCCTGGAGGGGAGCAGGGGGGAAGGGTCTGATGAGGGTGAAGCTCCAGGACCCAGTGGGCTGCAGCAACGCCATGGGGGTAGGGAAGAACGGGGGCCTTCTCCCCAGACGGAGAGTATGCCAGCGACTCCTACTGCAATGGACGCAGAGGAGGAGCGACTGATCGCAGAAATGAACACCCAGGCGGTGGGCATGCACACTGAGCTCATGGGTGCAGTGGGAAGGGTGCCCGAATGCATTGAGTCACTGGCAAGGAGTGTGGAGCACTTCGCTGTAGCACAGGCGGATGCCACACTAAAGCTTAGTGCTGCAATTCAGTCACTGACTGCCGTGATCCCATCTCTGACTGCTCTCATGCAGACTCAGATTGAGGCCACGCGAGCACTGACTGCTGCCAACCTCGATGGTTCGTTCACATGTCCCCGGGGCTCTCACCGCGCCGCAGCAGGCCAGCAATCTGTGCTCCAGCAGATTGCTCCGGATGCTGAAGTGCTGCCCCGTGGGAGTGCCAGTGTGTCGGTCGAGCAGGGAGTTGCTGTCCGCTCTCACGATGACAGCATTCCTGCTGCCAACACTGTCACTTCTCCACTGCACTTGCCACCGCCTGTAGGACAGACTGCTGCCGCCCATGCAGAGTTGGTGCAGTCTGCAGCCGGGCCCTCCAGGCCCAGAACTGGTCGAGGCCGTCCTTCAGGGGCATCTGCAGTGTCAGGGTCTGACGATCAGCAGCCTTCCACCAGCCTTGCTGCAGCCACTGAGGTCCCATTACGGAGGAGCAGTAGGGTTAGAAGGGGGGAAGTGCGCAAGGGAAGGAGGTCACCCTCGAAGGGCAAAAAGTAGGAGCTGTGACAAAATGCTGGTCATTTTTTTATTAAAGGCCGAGGTTCGTGGTCCAACTTTTGTCTAGTGTTTTGGACATTATCTCCAGGTTGTGAGAACCAGTTATGTTAATGACTGTTTTTTTGTGTTTATTTCTATGAGTTTGTCATGAGGAAATGACACACACAGAGTTTGTAAAATAAATAAGTTTTTGTATTCAAAATATACATGTTTGGTGTTTGGAATCATTGGTGCCTTGGCCGGCTTAGGGGTTGCGTGCTGGGTTCATTGATGTTGTTAGCAATGGCAGAAGCCATTTCCACAGCAGGGGCCCTAGAAGCGGCTTGCTATCAGCCGTTGACGGACGGCCCTTGCAGTTTCACCATTGTGGGCCGCCCTCCCGCCTTGGTGCTGCTGATGATCATCCTCTTCGTCCTCTTCCTCCTCTTCCTCCTCCTCCTCTGGTGGTGCTCCAAGGCCTGGTGGCATTGGCTGGGTCCTGACGATTGCCATGTTATGCAACATGCAGCACACAACTACGAAGTTGGATACTCGCTCAGGCGAGTACTGCAGGGCTCCTCCAGAATGGTCGAGACAGCGGAACCGTTGCTTCAGCACGCCGATTGTGCGCTCAATGATGTTCCTGGTAGCTTGATGGCTCTCATTGTACCGCAGCTCAGCAGGGGTGTTGGGCGTACGGAGCGGTGTCATCAGCCAGGTGCTCAATGGATACCCCTTGTCCCCGAGAAGCCAACCAACTGGCTGATGCGGTGCCTCGAAAAGTTCTGCCACAGTAGTCTGGCGCAGGATGAAAGCATCGTGGCAGCTGCCAGGATAGTGGGCATTGACAGCGAGTATCAGCTGTCTGTGGTCACAGACCAACTGAACATTCAAGGAATGGAACCCCTTTCTGTTCCGGAATTCCTCGGCATTCTCATGTGGAGCACGCAAAGCCACATGCGTGCAGTCAATGGCGCCCTGCACCATGGGGAAGCCCGCTATCCTCGCAAAGCCCAGAGCGCGGTCACGCTGCTTGTCTGGGGTCATGGGGAAAGAGATGAACTCTCGTCTCCTTTTAAAGAGGGCATTTGTGACCTGCCGGATGCAGCAATGCACCGCGAACTGGGAGATATTGGCGAGGACCCCAGCAGCAGCTTGAAATCAGCCAGTAGCATAGAAGTTGAGAGCCACTGTGACCTTCACTGCCACCGACAGAGACGTCCTGGACCTCAGTTGAGGCTGCAGATCTGGCTGCAGCAGGTGGCAGAGCTCAGTGACCACCTCCTTGCTGAATCGCAGCCTTCGCAAACACAGCTCCTCAGACATATGAATGTAGGAGAGCTGTTCACGATATACCCCGGGAGGGTAAGCTCTCCTGTACATACGCCTGTTGGCCCTCCTCCGTCTGGCCATCATTGCCACTCTCTCTCTGCGTCTCTGTGTCCTCTGATTCAGCTGGAGCAGGACGACGCCCCCAATCAGTGCAGCCCCCATAGTCTCTTTGCAAGCAAAGTTATGAAGGACAGCAACCAAAGTAGCAGCAAAGTTAGGATCAGTAGGCAAAACTACCTCACAAAGCGTTGACTCAATGCAGAAGTCTCTCTTTCTCTCTCTCCGAATCTCTCTCTCTCTCTCAGAACGAGTGGTGCAAAAATGTCAACCACAGAAAAAGACAGGAAGAGGCCCCCTTTAAATAGCGCCCCCCCCCCAGCCCCACAGCGATTGATAGCGTTCCAGTCTTCCGGTCGTTGGATGCGCCAGGCGGTAAGGCAGGGGGCGCCACTCAATTTCCGCTCCGGGGCACCACAAGGGCATTGCACCATCGAATGACGTCACAATCTGCTCGCGCAGGTGGTCGCGGCGGTAAGGTTTAGCGCTGCCGCACAATGTCTAGTTAAGTTCCCGAGCGGCGCAAACATCGCTGCGCCCGGGCGCTAGCGGCTTTGCGCCCCATTAGCGCCCTCTTAAGGCGCTAACGGGAGGCGCAACCAACTGAATTTTTACCCCAGAGTGTACAAACAAAGGAGTGCACTAACAAATAGGGTCCGGGTAAGAAAAAATGGTAATAAGACAAATAGGGCCATAGTACAAAAAAAGTTAAGATGTCTAAAAATGTTAAGACAAATCTAAAGGCACTGTATCTGAATGCACGAAGCATTCGTAATAAGGTAGACGAATTAACAGTGCAAATAGATGTAAACGGATACGATATAATTGCGATTATGGAGACATGGCTGCAGGGTGACCAAGGCTGAGAGCTGAATATCCAAGGATATTCGATATTTAGGTAGGACAGGCAAAAAGAAAAGGAGGTGGGGTGGCCTTGTCAGTAAAGGATGAAATCAGAACAATAGTGAGAAAGGATATTGGCTCAGAAAATCAAGATGTAGAATCAGTCTGGGTGGAGCTAAGAAGCACCAAGGGGCAGAAAACATTGGTGGGAGTTGTCTATATTGGATGCAGGGAGGACGTTTCCTCTGGCTGGGGGTGTCTAGAACGAGGGGTCACAGTCTCAGGATATGGGGTAGGCCATTTAGGACTGAGATGAGGAGAAATTTCTTCACTCAGAGGGTGGTGAACCTGTGGAATTCTCTACCACAGAAGGCTGTGGAGGCCAAGTTTCTGAATATATTTAAGAAGGAGATAGATAGATTTCTAGACACAAAAGGCATCAAGGGGTATGGGGAGAGAGTGGGAATATGGTATTGAGATAGAGGATCAGCCATGATCATATTGAATGGAGCAGGCTCGAAGGGCCGAATGGCCGACTCCTCCTGTTTTTCTATGTTTCTATGTCACTGAGGCTGTGGTGAGCAGTGAGTTTGAAACCATTGCTGATGACAATATGCTCAAACCTAATCCTTCTTCTCACATCCCACTTCCCCCTCATCCCACTATCTCTTCTCACTTACAAGTTGCTTTCCCCGCTCCCCTCACCACAACCCGACCCTTGTGCCTTTCTCCTTTCAAATACCCAAGAACTGCCAGCAGCCCGGCCAGTCCCCGACCAAGTAGAGGAAGTGAGTGATGGAGAAGAATTGGCACCATCACTGCAACTGACACTCCCAGGCACCATCTCAGAAAATGGTACTGCTGAACTTTAGAGGGTAGTGTAGAGGCAGGATCTGCACGTGGTAAGTCAGTGGATAGGAGTGGGCTGCAGCCACTCCAGGGTCAAGTGTTACTCGGGTGCCAGCTCGCCGGAGGGCGAGTTCACGCACAAGTTCTGCTGCACAGGACTCAGATGAGTTCCTCGATGGGGCGGTCTTCAGAAGAAGGGTGATGAGCATGCACACAGAAATGCTTGGTGCAATGGCAGGCCTGCGAGAGAGCCTCTTGTTAGTGTCAAGGAGCATGGAGGAGTCTGGCTCCAACATTGCACAGGGCTTTGCATGGAGCTTGGAGCCCATGATTTTCTTTTTCTATTCATTTATGGGATGTGGGCGTCGCTGGCAAGGCCAGCATTTATTGCCCATCCCTAATTACCCTTGAGAAGGTGGTGGTAATCCGCCTTCTTGAACCGTGTGGTGAAGGTACTCCCACAGTGCTGTTAGGGAGGGAGTTCCAGGATTTTGTCCCAGCGACGATGAAGGAACGGCAATATTCTTCTAAGTCAGGATGGTGTGTGACTTGGAGGGTAACTTGGAGGTGGTGGTGTTCCATGCGCCTGCTGCCCTTGTCCTTCTAGTTGGAAGAGGTCGCGGGTTTGGGAGGTGCTGTCGAAGAAGCCTTGGCGAGTTGCTGCAGTGCATCTTGTAGATGGTACACACTGCAGCCACGGTACGCCGGTGGTGGAGGGAGTGGATGTTTGAGGTGGTAGATGGGGTGCCAATCAAGTGGGCTGCTTTGTCCTGGATGGTGTCGAGGTTCTTGAGTGTTGTTGGAGCTGCAGTCATCCAGGCAAGTGGAGAGTATTCCATCACACTCCTGACTTGTGCCTTGTAGATGGTGGAAAGGCTTTGGGGAGTCAGGAGGTGAGACACTCACCGCAGAATACCTAGCCTCTGACCTGCTGTTGTGTCCACAGTATTTATGTGGCTGGTCCAGTTAAGTTTCTGGTCAATGGTGACCCCTAGGATGTTGATGGTGGGGGATCCGGCAATGGTAATGCCATTGAATGTCAAGGGGCAGTGGTTAGACTCTCGCTTGTTGGAGATAGTAATTGCCTGGCACTTCTGTGGTGCGAATGTTACCTGCCACTTATCAGCCCAAGCCTGAATGTTGTCCAGGTCTTGTTGCATGCGGGCATGGACTGCTTCATTATCTGAGGAGTTGTGAATGGCACTGAACACTGTGCAGTCATCAGCGAACATCCCCATTTCTGACCTTATGTTGGAGGGAAGGTCACTGATGAAGCAGCTGAAGATGGTTGGGCCTAGGACACTGCCCTGAGGAACTCCTGCAGCGATGTCCTTCATGCCACACTCGGTCAAATGCTGCCTTGATGTCAAGGGCAGTCACTCTCACCTCACCTCTGGAATTCAGCTCCTTTGTCCATGTTTGGACCAAGGCTGTAATGAGGTCGGGAGCAGAATGGTCTTGGTGGAACCCAAACTGGGACTCAGTGAGCAGGTTATTGGTGAGTAAGTGCCGCTTGATAGCACTGTCGATGGCACCTTCCATCACTTTGCTGATGATTGAGAGTAGACTGATGGGGCGATAATTGGCCGGATTGGATTTGTCCTGCTTTTTGTGGACAGGACATACCTGGGCAGTTTTCCACATTGTCGGATAGATGCCAGTGTTGTAGCTGTGCTGGAACAGCTTTCCTAGAGGCGCGACTAGTTCTGCAGCACAGGTCTTCAGCACGATAGCCGGGATGTTGTCGGGGCCCATAGCCTTTGCTGTATCCAGTGCGCTCAGCCGTTTCTTGATATCACGTGGAGTGAATCGAATTGGCTGAAGACTGGCTTCTGTGATGGTGTGGACCTCAGGAGAAGGTCGATATGGATCATCCACTCGGCACTTCTGGCTGAAGACGGTTGCAAATGCTTCAGCCTTGACTTTTGCACACACGTGCTGGGCTCCACCATCATTGAGGATGCGGATCTTCATGGAGCCTCCTCCTCCCGTTAGTTGTTTAATGGTCCACCACCATTCACGACTGGATGTGGCAGGACTGCAGAGCTTTGATCTGATCCGTTGATTGTGGGATCGCTTAGCCCTGTCTATAGCATGCTGTTTCCACTTTTTAGCATGCATGTAGTCCTGTGTTGCAGCTTCCCCAGGTTGGCACCTCATTTTTAGGTATGCCTGGTGCTGCTCCTGGCATGCTCTTCTACACTCCATATTGAACCAGGGTTGGTCCCCTGGTTTGATGGTAATAGTAGAATGAGGGATATGCCGGGCCATGAGGTTACAGATTGTGGTGGAATACAATTCTGCTGCTGCTGATGGCCCACAGCGCCTCATGGATGCCCAGTTTGGAACTGCTAGATCTGTTCTGAATCTATCCCATTTAGCAAGGTGGTAGTGCCACACAACACGATGGAGGGTGTCCTCAGTGTGAAGACGGGACTTCATCTCCAAAATGACTGTGCGGTGGTCACTGCTACCAATACTGTCATGGACAGATGCATCTGCGACAGGTAAATTGGTGAGCACGAGGTCAAGTAGGTTTTTCCCTCGTGTTGGTTCTCTCACCACCTGTCGTAGGCCCAGACTGGCAGTTATGTCCTTCAGGACTCGGCCAGCTCGGTCAGTATTGGTGCTACCGAGCCACTCTTGGTGATGGATATTGAAGTCCCCCACCCAGAGTACATTCTGTGCCCTTGCTACTCTCAGTGTTTCTTCCAATTGGTGTTCAACATGGAGGAGTACTGATTCATCAGCTGAGGGAGGGCGGTAGGTGGTAATCAGCAGGAGGTTTCCTTGCCCATGCTTGACCTGAAGCCATGAGACTTCATGGGGTCCGGAGTCAATGTTGAGGACTCCCAAGGCCACTCCTTCCTGACTGTATACCACTGTGCCACCACCCCTGGTGGGTCTGTCCTGCCAGTGGGACAGGACATACCCAGGGATGGTGATGGAGGAGTTTGGGGTATTGACTGAAAGTTATGATTCTGTGAGTATGACTATGTCAGGCTGTTGGTGAGGAGGACTTTGCAGGGTTGACTGGGCTGGGTATGCCGTTGCCTTGTCCATAGCCGGTGTCGAGGTCGATGCCGGGTGGTCTGTCCGGTTTCTTTTCCAGGGTGGAAGTGATTGGCAACTCCATCACTTGTGGACCCAACCATGATGCTGGGTGTGATGGCGATGTCGCAGCTTCCATTGCAGTACAAGCAGAAGCCACCCAACATCGGAGTGCTGCAGTGGAAGGTCAGACTGCTCTCATACAGGCTCAGCTTGCTGCCACGCAAGCTCAGACTTCTGCCATCATGGCTGAGCTTACGACTGTGGAAAGGGGCTTGCTGGGTGTCACAGCACTCCAGCAATCTGTGCTCCAACAGATGGCTAGCAATGCTGAGGCGCCGCCTCGGGAGCAGCATTTACTCAGTGGAGCAAGAAGCTGCTGTCCTCTCTCAGGGTGACAGCGTTCCTACTCCCACCACTGCCACTCCGTCAGTGCCCTTGCTGCTGCCTGTCGGCCAGCCAGCCCTGACTGCTGCCGCCCATGCCGAGGAAGCATGCAGGATGGGCTACCAGCAGATCGCCGCCACCAAGGCGGAGCCCACTGCTCCTGAGGAGGGAACGACCTGGGGAAGAAGTGTGGAGAAAAATTGAGGCCAAAGTCTTGAGAGTCGTCCAACACAGAAAATATTATTTCAGCCTATGAGTAGACTAAAAAACCGAATCATTAATCACTAATTCATCAATGAGATTTTTCTTCAGATTGAACGGTAATAATAGAAATTTACAGCAAAGGCCAGAGACCTCTACAATGCAATTCTGGGCTTGGTTCTCAAAAGACACATTGTAACTGGAAGTGAAGTAATTGGGGTAGAATTTCCTCTCTCTTGTACCCGAGACTCCCCCGAAGCGATTGAATTGGGATTCTCCTGCAGAGGGCGCAGGCCCAGAGTTAGCATTCTGATGAGGAGCGTTTTCAGCCTCCTGTTTCACATTCCTCCGACAAAATCCATGGGCCCCAAAATGGGAGGGGTGCTCCAGAGACCCTTGCCGAGAGCCTCTGCAGATTGAAGGGTCGGGGGTTGTGCTGGAAACTCCCTAAAGATTGAAAGAGCCGCAACTTCAGCTCCGGTGCATTTAAGTCTCCCCCGCCCCCCCCACAAGAAAGCATGGTGCCGGGGGCTTCCACCCCGCTCCCTCCCCTCAATCTCTGTGCAATGCCCTGCCAGAAGGTGGGCCTGTGTCAAGAGAGTGAAAGAAAGACTTGCATTTATATAGCGCCTTCCACAACCTCAGGACATCCCAATGCGCTTTACAGCCAATAAAGTACTTTTTTTTGGAAGTATAGTCACTGTTGTAATGTAGGAAACAAATACAAATAGCCCGGCCCAGGAAATTTCAGCCGACTCCTCTCCTCACAAAGGCAGCTTGTATCGTTCGGGTGCCCAGCGAGAGCCCAGAGAGGAAGAATCAGCTCTTTAATCTCCATTCGAGTGGAGTGAGAAATTCCAGCAGTTGGCTCTCAGGCTGTGGGATGATGTATAAAATCCGGGATCACAAATGAAAACATTCCAAAATGCGTATATATACACGGCTATTGATCAAAAAGTGCTCGTCAGCAAATATCAGAGATCCCACTTGAGCTGTGGAGGCACAACCCAGAACTGGTACCAAAGGCCGATACCTTCTTGATGCCATGTCATGCTGCCGGATATGAAGTGTTGTAATATTGTAGAGCTATGGAGATGATCATCACGTAATAAATCAACAAGTATGTCAGAACCTTATCTGTACCTTCACTGTTGATGACTTTAATAGCAGCACATCTGAAAGTCAGGAAGCTGCATGGAACTTCCTGGTTGCCACTGGATTTCAATTTATTATTGAAGTTGTGCAGTTGATGATTGAGAATTTGAAGCAAGGGATCCACACATTTATATTTATATATGGTGTAAATATTGGCCCGGAATTTGCGGTTGTAATGACGGTGAAACTGCCAGCGTCGCCGTCATTACCCTGTGAATCTGACACCAACTTTTGGAGTAGGCACATGTGAAAGGTGGAAATCCAGAAGTTGCTGTCGCTCATTCCCTGCTCCTCCACAGGGGGCGCTGTTGAACGCCCCACAGCCAGCAATCAATTTAAATCACGGAACTGACAAGAACTTAAGCTTTTACGCTGGAATATCTCTCTTAACACCCCCCGAAAAAGTTAAGCCTTGGTGAATGAGGTGTAGCTGCGTTTTTAATGGCATGCTAAGTTATAATTACTGCTGAACAACCATTCTGGCCCTGAAAAACTAATTTTATAATTGTGGAATGTCAAATATTTCCATTATGATAAAAATTCTATGGTTGTTTATAATAATTTTAAAACAATTTTGTTTATGATAATTCAGTTTCTACCTTCATCCCATCTATATGTCCCAATCTTTATTTCACTCTCTGTAAAATGATTAAAAAGTGAAGGAAAATCAGTGCATTTTACTTCCTGGTTTGCTGTTTGTAAGAATGCTTCAATGTGATTGGCTGCTTAGCCAGCTTGATGACATCACTGTTGCTGGAAAATCCCTAGACTTGGCGTCAGATTCAAATTAACGTCGGGAGAGTTGAAATCGATGCCACAGAGATCGCTCGATCTTTGTGAGCAGCTTTCTTCAAGGTCAGCGATGAGCGCCATCACTTCGCCGCTGACTGCACAATCCGGGCCATTGACAATGCTATATTTGTTTGTGGGAGCTTGCTGTGCGCAAATTGGCTGCCGCGTTTCCTACATTACAGCAGTGACTACACGTTAAAAAGTACTTCATTTGCTGTAAAGCGCTTTGGGACGTGCTGAGGTCTTGAAAGGTGCTATATAACTGCTAGTCTATCTGTCTTTCTGACTTTCTTAATTTCTTTCAGTGTCTTTCTTAGGGACTATGATTCCTTCGCTCATTTAAATAAAAGAGGACTACTTGAACTCTATTCAACGCAGTACTGGCTGGTGTTAGGAAGAGCATCTCATTATCTGAAAAATGTAGAGAATTCCCAAGAACTTAGTGACAAGTCATTCTTCATCGATAACCACAACAGTATTTATATAGCACCTTTAATATAGAAAAACATCGCAAGGTACTTCACAGAGGCTTAATAAAAAATGTGGACGGCAAGCTGAAGGAGAGATCAGGACAGGTGACCAAAGATTTGATCAGAGGTCGGTTTTAAGGAGGGTCTTAAAAGAGTGAAGTGGTGAGCCAAAGGGGTTTAGGAAATGAATTCCAGAGTGTGGGACCTGGGGCAACTGAAGGTGCAGCTGCCAATCGTGAGCAAGTGGAGGAGATTCACAAAAAACCAGAGTGAGAGGAATGCTGAGTTTGGGGAGGTGGCGTCGGACTGGAAGAGGTTACAGAGATAGTGAGGGGAAAAGGCATGAAGGATTTAAACACAGGAATGAGAATTTTAAATTTGAAGTGTTGGGGGAACAAGAGTTTACAGAGGTTGAGGATGGGAGGCGGCCAGGAGCGCATTGGAATAGTCGAGTCTGGTGATAACAAAGGCATGGATGAAGGTTTCAGCAGCAGGTGGGCTGAGGTATGGGGATAAGATATGGATATTACATTACCTATAATTTTGTTTCCAATATATGGTTAATTATGTTATAACTGAACATTATTACAGCAGAAGCTCTGGGCTATGTCACCTCCCGGATGTATAAAGACAGACTAGAGGAATAAGTTCCCAAGTTAATCCCAGGAATCCTATGTTAGTAGAAGAATGAGAAGCATTATGTGTGGCCTGTGCTGTGCATCAGATGGAGCCAAGGATATGAAGAGCCAAGGGTTGAAAAGACAGATGGTCAGTCTGCTTTGCATTGGCCCATAACTCAAGGCTGACATCATAACTCAAGGCTGACATCACAACTGAGAAGATGATGTCACGTAACTTCACAATGAAAACCATAGTTACCCAGCGGCAATAGCAACAAAATCGGAAGGTTAGAGGCTCATGATGCATTTGTGCTTGTGAGAAGAGACAAGAAAATAACAAGCTCTTCAACTTCACCAGATCTGTGAAGATCATTTGGCACCAGACTAAAAACTCTGTGCCAAGCAACTGTGTTAATCAACAGAAAAATAACTATGAGAGGAATGAAAGTGTTGTTGGACATCCTGGAGAGATGTATGCTGGACACCTTGGGTGTTAAAGGTTAACAGTCGAACTTCTTCGTATCTTGGAGCAACAGGCTTTCCAATATAAACAGGATGACTTTGAATGTCGTGAGAAGAAGGCATAGCTTGTCTTCTGATATGTAAAGTGCTTGTGTAAGGAGTAAGTGTTAGTGATGACATCACCCATGAGTAAATATAGTGTAACTTTAGGGTAATAAACATGGGTAGGAGGAATGCATTAGCAAGAATGGAAAGATGATCATTGCTTAAACCTATTCTTCAATGGGTTTAAGGACAGTTACATCAGGAAGTCTTGCTTAAGGGAAGTAGCTTTGGAGTGAACAACTACAACAGGGTGAAACTGGATTAGGCCCGAAAACGAACATAGGGAGCGCGAAGTACGATCTGCGCGCCCATTCAAAGTGGACAGGTCACAGATGAGGACTTTGATGGGGCGGTCTTCAGAAGGGTGATGGGCATGCACACAGAAATGTTTGGTGGAATGGCAGGACTGCCAGAGAGCTTCTTGTCACTGTCATGGAGGAGTCCGGCTCCAACATTGCACGGGGCTTTGCGCAGAGTTTGGAGCCCATGATTTCCAGGATGGAAGTGATGCCCTAGACCCCATTAAAACCATTACTCTCTCACCCTGGCTGTTCCCCGTGGTACGGCCCTCATCCCTGCTCCCTTTAGTCCTAGTGACGCAGACTTGAACGTCGATGGTGGACAACTGGTTTAGCCATTCAATCGTCAGATCTGGCTGGACCACTTAAGGCACTATCAGGAGCTGCTCTCTTCTGCCAAAACTGCTCACTATTCCAGGATTATCTTAGAATGCAAAGCTAACCCCTGGCTTTTCTTCTCCACTGCAAACCATCTTCTTAAAATCCTCTCTCCTGTCTCCTCCACCCTCACCTCCAACAAGTGAGGAGCTCATGGACCTCTTTGTCACTAAGATTGAGACCATCCATTCAGCTGCCTCTGCTGCTTCCCTCCCATCCACTAGTCCACCGGGTCAAACTTCCTCTAAGGTTCCCCCCTGCCCTAGCCCTGAACTCACATCTTTCTCTAGTTTCTTTCCGATCTCCCCTCAAGCTCATCTTGTCCATGAGACCCACCTCCTGCAACATCGACCCTATTCCCACTAAACTGCTGACCATCCAACTTCCCTTCCTGACCCCCAGGTTAGCAGATATTGTTAATGTTTCTCTCTCCTCAGGTAATGTTACCCCTCTCCTTTAAATATGCCATCATCAGCACTCTCCTCAAAATACTCACCCTTGACCAATTTGTCCTTGCAAACTACCGTCCCATCTCCAACCTCCCTTAAGTCCTTGAACGTGCTGTCGCCTCCCAAATCCGTGCCCATCTTTTCCGTAACTCCATGTTTGAATCCCAGCCACAGTACTGAAACTGCCCTGAACGAAGTCACAAATTACAGTCTATGTGACTGTGACATCTACTGCTGAAACCCTCATCCATGCCTTTGTTACCTATAAAAACATAGCAATTCTTTTTTGATCTGTTAACAAAAAAGTGTTAGAGCATTGCTGTGTGAACAACGTACAAGAATTGGCGTGTGATCTCTGCCCTCAATCCATGAATTGCTCTGTTTGTAATGATGCCCACTCTAGGGGTGCAGGGTCAGTGTCAATAAGCAAACTGAGTATTGGCAATGCCACTTGTCATTTCAATATATAAATCTAAGGCTGTTTATTCTGAGACAGAAGGAAATGAATAAAAGTTTCAGATGACCAATATCTCCCAGAAGCATGAGTTTAGCTTGGGACGGGAAGTTATTGCACTTGTTGTCCTGGCCAACATTTACCCTTCAATCAACATCACTAAATCAGATTATCTGGTCATTATCACGTTGCTGTTTGAGGGCCCTTGTTGTGCGCAAATTGGCAACTGCGTTTCCTACATTACAACAGTGACTACACTTCAAAAGTACTTCATTAGCTGTAAAGCGCTTTGGGACATCCGGTGGTCATGAAAGGTGCTATAGAAACACAAGTCTTTGGGTTTGTTGGCTCCGGGCCTTGGCTCCTTCCTCTCTCCGGGCCTGGGCTCCTTCCTCTCTCTCCGGGCTCTCTTTCTCTCTCTCCGGGCCTTGCTCCTTCCTCTCTCCGGGCCTGGGCTCCTTCCTCTCTCCGGGCCTGGGCTCCTTCCTCTCTCCGGGCCTGGGCTCCTTCCTCTCTCCGGGCCTGGGCTCCTTCCTCTCTCCGGGCCTGGGCTCCTTCCTCTCTCCGGGGCCTGGGCTCCTTCCTCTCTCCGGGCCTGGGCTCTTCCTCTCTCCGGGCCTGGGCTCTTTCTCTCTCTCCAGGCCTGGGCTCTTTCTCTCTCTCCGGGCCTTGCTCTTTCTCTCGCTCTCCGGGCCTTGCTCTTTCTCTCTCTCCGGGCCTTGCTCTTTCTCTCTCTCCGGGCCTTGCTCTTTCTCTCTCTCCGGGCCTTGCTCTTTCTCTCTCTCCGGGCCTTGCTCTTTCTCTCTCTCCGGGCCTTGCTCTTTCTCTCTCTCCGGGCTCTCTTTCTCTCTGGGCCTTGCTCCTTCCTCTCTCCGGGCTCTCTTTCTCTCTCTCTCCGGGCCTTGCTCCTTCCTCTCTCCGGGCTCTCTTTCTCTCTGGGCCTTGCTCCTTCCTCTCTCCGGGCTCTCTTTCTCTCTCTCTCCGGGCCTTGCTCCTTCCTCTCTCCGGGCTCTCTTTCTCTCTCTCTCTCTCCGGGCCTTGCTCCTTCCTCTCTCCGGCTCTCTTTCTCTCTCTCTCTCCGGGCCTTGCTCCTTTCTCTCTCCGGGCTCTCTTTCTCTCTCTCCGGGCCTTGCTCCTTCCTCTCTCCGGGCTCTCTTTCTCTCTCTCCGGGCTCTCTTTCTCTCTCTCCGGGCCTTGCTCCTTCCTCTCTCCGGGCTCTCTTTCTCTCTCTCCGGGCCTTGCTCCTTCCTCTCTCCGGGCTCTCTTTCTCTCTCTCCGGGCCTTGCTCCTTCCTCTCTCCGGGCTCTCTTTCTCTCTCTCCGGGCCTTGCTCCTTCCTCTCTCCGGGCTCTCTTTCTCTCTCTCCGGGCTCTCTTTCTCTCTCTCCGGGCCTTGCTCCTTCCTCTCTCCGGGCTCTCTTTCTCTCTCTCTCTCTCTCTCTCCGGGCCTTGCTCCTTCCTCTCTCCGGGCTCTCTTTCTCTCTCTCCGGGCCTTGCTCCTTCCTCTCTCCGGGCTCTCTTTCTCTCTCTCCGGGCCTTGCTCCTTCCTCTCTCCGGGCTCTCTTTCTCTCTCTCCGGGCTCTCTTTCTCTCTCTCCGGGCCTTGCTCCTTCCTCTCTCCGGGCTCTCTTTCTCTCTCTCTCTCTCTCTCTCTCTCTCCGGGCCTTGCTCCTTCCTCTCTCCGGGCTCTCTTTCTCTCTCTCCGGGCCTTGCTCCTTCCTCTCTCCGGGCTCTCTTTCTCTCTCTCTCTCTCTCGCTGGATTTCCCGCCAACTCTTTAAAGGCCGCGCCTGCGCACTGCGGCTGCCCAATGAGGTGTGTGACGTGCTGACGCGGTGACGCAGCGTCACCCCTGGGCCGGGCCGGTCGGGACGGGCCGCTGCTCCATGGCGCTGGCGGCGCGCTGGCTGTGCCGGGCTCGGGCTGCGGCCGCGGGCTGTCACCGCTGGAGGCGCGTCAGTAAGGCAGACAATTCTGAAGGGAATCAGCCGCTTTCGGGGATGTTATTGTCATTAATGAGCACAGGGCTGGTTCTGTAATTCATGTTTCATCCGGAAAATCAGACATTGTCCGAGTGTGGCCCGGGGTCAGAGTGTGGCCCAGGGTCAGAGTGTGGCCCAGGGTCAAAGTGTAGCCCAGGCACCCTGTGCACTGCTGGCCCAGGGTCAGAGTGTGGCCCAGGGTCAAAGTGTAGCCCAGGCACCCTGTGCACTGCTGGCCCAGGGTCAGAGTGTGGCCCAGGGTCAAAGTGTAGCCCAGGTGGCCTGGGGTCAGAGTGTCTCAGGCACCGTGTGCACTGCCAGCCCAGGGTCAGAGTGTGGCCCAGGGTCAAAGTGTAGCCCAGGCACCCTGTGCACTGCCAGCCCAGGGTCAGAGTGTGGCCCAGGGTCAAAGTGTAGCCCAGGCACCCTGTGCACTGCTGGCCCAGGGTCAGAGTGTGGCCCAGGGTCAGAGTGTGTCTCAGGTACCCTGTGCACTGCTGGCCCAGGGTCAGAGTGTAGCCCAGGGTCAGAGTGTGTCTCAGGCACCCTGTGCACTGCCGGCCCAGGGTCAGAGTGTGGCCCAGGGTCAGAGTGTGTCTCAGGTACCCTGTGCTCTGCCAGCCCAGGGTCAGAGTGTAGCCCAGGGTCAGAGTGTGTCTCAGGCACCCTGTGCACTGCCGGCCCAGGGTCAGAGTGTGGCCCAGGGTCAGAGTGTGTCTCAGGTACCCTGTGCACTGCTGGCCCAGGGTCAGAGTGTGTCTCAGGCACCCTGTGCACTGCCGGCCCAGGGTCAGAGGGCACACGGAGAGTGATGTTCAATCTGTGACAGGAAGTGAGCATCATTGGCAAGGCTTTGAAGGTTTTGCAGCGACAATCTGCATTGATTGACCGCCTTACACTGACTCAAATGTCCCAAGCTGCTTCGTAGGAGCAAGAATTGGCTGGCCTGTTGATGTGGTGTGAGAGATTCCCCCACCCCCTCAGGGAGGAGGCACTCTAATTGAACCTGGCACCAAATGGAGTACCGTGCTGAGACAGGTTTAAAAAGCTATCGGGATAGACCCTGTTGGACCTCCTGGCCATTTTGTAAACCAAAGTGGTACTTGGTTTTAAATATTCTGCGAATGTGGATGCTGCCAACTCTCCTCTCAGTGCATTTAAAATGTATTGGCCAGGAGCAGGTCAGTGCATTCATGTAAGTACTTGTGTACGGAACTCTCTCCTGGTCACAGGAGTTAGAGTCTGAGATTGGTAGTTACAGTTGTAGTGCAGCCAGAATACTTCTGAGGGTGTAATATATTCCAGCTGCTTTCAAGTTCATCTTAAAAACTGTTCAAAATGTCCTGTGTCATTTGATATTTTCTCAGATCAGCTTCACTTTTTCTTTCCTTTTCTATTTCTTTCTTACTTTAAGTGCTGTTAACTCAACATTCCTCAGCCAGATGGGCGTGCAGGTGACTTAGACCCGGGACTTTGGCAGTGCTGCTGTGTAATTGGCCGGTGTGGAGGGTGTCTTCCCTTTTGATGTTCAAATCCTGGAGCCTAAATTCCAAGAGTCTCCTTCACTGATGGTTCAGCTATGGTTACCAACTCCTCCTGGGAGTTGTGCACAGATCTGAATCCTATTACTCTGTGGCACAAACAAATAAAAACATTACAATAAATCTGACATTGGCTGCATGGAATGTCAGAATTCATCTTGAGACACAAGACACAGAGAAAGACTGCACTTGTAGTATATGAACTGCCTCACAATGATGCTGGCCCTGCTGCATTGTTTGAGGCCAGGCTCTCAGAAGGGACAACTGGTGGAAGGTGGTGTTAGCTGTATCTTCTGCTGCGACTGGACAGGTGAATTGCTGCGTACTACTGGTGCAGATTGTTTGACTTGTAGTTATATTACTGTGATGTTGAATAGCCTACCAAAAGGCATCATCAAATGAACATTGAAGAGAAACAGAGGACACACAACTCTGCTGAAGTGAAGGCACAACACAAAAGCGGTAGTGATGTAGTTCAAGATAAGTTGCTGCAAATGAAAAATTATTGATGGGACAAAAAAATGATAATGCAGACCAGAATGATACATCACTTCTAGGATGTGGTAAAGGAGGTATATGGCCCCAAGTGTCTGAAGACTGTGCATGGTGTTACCTTTGTCACTGGCAAGTCTGGGATCGTGCACAGATGATGCAAGCACTTTCAGGAACTATTGAACAGATCATCCATCATTAAGGCTGAAGCCTTCAACAGAGTCTCTCAAAGCCAAAAGTAATAACTTGGATGAATTGCTGAGGTTAGTAAAGCCATCAAAGCAATGAAGATCAGCAAAGATCCAGGACCAGATGGGATGCCTGCAGAGCTACAGGGCTCTGAGTGACCAACGACAGTCTTCAAAACATCAGGAGAAATGATACTGTCCCACAGGGTCTGAAGCACACAACAATTGTTACTATCTGTGAGCAGTAGGAAGAGTAAGAGTGACTGTGGCAGCGATTGTGGAATGCTCACTTCTTTTGACAGCTGGGAATATAAATTCGGACGACATCCCAGTGGCCTCCTGGAAAATCTCATCAACTCCGTCCTCTCCGAGGCATGATCTGGCTTTAGAGTAAGTTGCAACACTGACACAGCTTTCATCATCTTCAAGAGAAATGGGTGCAACAGCATAAGGACCTCTTTACTGCCCATATTGTCCTGACTGAGTCTATGGAAACTGCTGTCCACGTTTGGATGCTCAGATAGGTTAGTCCAGATTACATGTCAGTTCCATGATGGAATCCTTGGTAGGGTGAATGCTGGTTTTAATGCAAGGAGTCTTGCGAGTAAGGCAGATGAATTGAAGGTGTTGATGAACACATGGGAGTATGATATTGTTGCTGTCACAGAGACATGGTTGAGGGTGGGGCAGGACTGGCAGCTCAATATTCCAGGGTATAGAATTTTCAGGTGAGACAGGGGAGGGGGGTGGGTGTAAAAGAGGAGGGGGTGTTGCAATAGAAACATGGAAACATAGAAGATAGGAGCAGGAGTAGGCCATTCGGCCCCTTGAGCCTACTCCGCCATTCAATGAGATCATGGCTGATCATCCAAATTCAGTACCCTGTCCCTGCTTTTTCCCCATATACCTTGATCCCTTTACCCTTAAGAAATATATCTAACTCCTTCTTGAATATATTTAATGAATTGGCCTCAACTGCCTTCTCCTGTAGAGAATTCCACAGGTTCACCACTCTCTGGGTGAAGAAATTCCTCCTCATCTCAGTCCTAAATGGCTTACCCCTTATCCTTAGACTGTGACCCCTGGTTCTGGACTCTTCCGCCATCGGGAACATCCTTCCTGCATCCAGTCTGTCTAGTCCTGTTAGAATTTTATAAGTTTCAATGAGATCCCCTCTCATTCTTCTAAACTCTAGCGAATACAAGCCCAATCGTCCCAATCTCTCTTCATACGTCATTCCTGCCATCCCAGGTATCAGTCTGGTGAATCTTCGCTGCACTCCCTCCATGGCAAGAACATCCTTCCTCAGATAAGGCGACCAAAACTGCACACAATACTCAAGGTGTGGTCTCACCAAGGCCCTGTATAACTGCAGCAAGACATCCTTGCTCCTGTACTCGAATCCTCTCGCTATGAAGGCCAACATACCATTTGCCTTCTTAACCGCCTGCTGCACCTGCATGCTTACCTTCAACGACTGGTGCACAAGGACTCCCAGGTCTCGTTGCACTTCCCCTTTTCCCAATCTATTGCCATTCAGATAATAATCTGCCTTCCTGTTTTTGCCACCAAAGTGGATAACCTCGCATTTATCCATATTATACTGCATCTGCCCAATCACCCAACTTGTCCAAATCATACTGGAGTTTCTCTGCATCCTCCTCACAACACACACGCCCACCCAGCTTTGTGTCGTCTGCAAACTTGGAGATATTACATCTAGTTCCCTCGTCTAGATCATTAATATATATTGTGAATAACTGGGGTCCTAGCACCGATCCCTGCGGTACCCCACTAGTCACTGCCTGCCACTCGGAAAAAGACCCATTTATTCCAACTCTTTGCTTCCTGTCTGCCAACCAGTTCTCTATCCAATATTAATCAAGGAGTCAATTACTGCTGTAAGGAGGGATGATATCTTAGCAGGTTCCTCTAATGAGGCCATATGAGTAGAGATTAAAAACAAAAATGGGGCAAGCACTTTGCTGGGAGTGTACTATAGGCCCCCAAACAGTCAGGGGGAGATAGAGGAACAGATATGTAGGCAAATCTCAGAGAAGTGTGGTAATAATAGTAGGGGATTTCAACTTCCCCAATATTAACTGGGATAGTCAGAGTGTAAAAGGCTTAGAGGGTGCAGAATTCTTAAAGTGCATCCAGGAGGGCTTTTTGAGCCAGCATGTAGAAAGTCCTACAAGAGAGGGGGCGGTACTGGACCTAATTCTAGGGAATGTAGCCGGGCAAGTGGTAGAAGTGTCAGTAGGAGAGAATTTGGTGACAGTGACTACAGTTCGGTGAGATTTAAGGTAGTCATGGAAAAGGACAAAGATGGACCGGAAATAAAGGTTCTAAATTGGGGGAAGGCCGATTTTAATATGATAAGGCAGGATCTGGCCAAAGTGGACTGGGATCAGCTACTTGTAGGAAAATCCACATCAGAGCAGTGGGAGTCTTTCAGAAAGGAAATAGAGAGAGTACAACGCCAACATGTTCCCGTAAAGGTCAAGGGTGGGACCAACAAGTCCAGGGAACCCTGAATGTCAAGGGATATACAAGAATGGATTAGGAAAAAAAGGGAGGCTTTTGGCAGATACAAAGGACTAAAAACAGTGGAAGCCCTAGAGGAGTATAGAAAGTGCAGGGGGGTACTTAAAAAAGAAATTAGGAGAGCGAAGAGGGGGCATGAAAAAACACTGGCGGGAAAAATAAAGGAAAATCCCAAGGTGTTTTATAAGTATATTAAGGGCAAGAGGATAACCAGGGAAAGAGTAGGGCCCATTAGGGACCAAAGTGGTAATCTGTGTGTTGAGCCGGAAGATGTGGGTGAGGTTTTAAATGAATATTTTGCATCTGTGTTCACTATGGAGAAGGACGATGTAGGCATAGAAATCAGGCAGGGGGATTGTGATATACTTGAACAAATTAGTATTGAGAGGGAGGAGGTACTAGTGGTTTTAGCGGGCTTAAAAGTGGATAAATCCCCAGGCCCAGACGAGATATGTCCCAGGCTGCTGTGTGAGGCAAGGGAGGAGATTGCAGGGGCTCTGACAAATTTTCAGAACCTCTCTGGCCACAGGGGGGGTGCCAGAGGACTGGAGGACAGCTAACGTAGTACCACTATTCAAGAAGGGTAGTAGGGATAAACCAGGGAATTACAGGCCAGTGAGCCTAACATCAGTGGTAGGGAAATTATTGGAAAAAATTCTGAGGGACAGAATTAGTCTCCACTTGGAGAGGCAAGGATTAATCAAGGATAGTCAGCATGGCTTTGTCAGGGGGAGATCATGTCTGACCAATTTGATTGAATTTTGAGAGGGGATGACTAGGTGTGTGGATGAGGGTAGTGTAGTTGATGTAGTCTACATGGACTTCAGTAAGGCTTTTGACAAAGTCGTGCATGGGAGACTGGTCAAGAAGGTAAGAGCCCATGGGATCCAGGGCAATTTGGCACATTGGATCCAAAATTGGCTTAGTGGCAGGAGGCAGAGGGTGATGGTCGAAGGTTGTTTTTGTGACTGGAAGCCTGTGTCCAGTGGTGTACCGCAGGGATCGGTGCTGGGTCCTTTGCTGTTTGTAGTGTACATTAATGATTTAGATATGAATATAGGAGGTATGATCAGTAAGTTCACAGATGACACGAAAATTGGTGGAGTGGTAAATAGCGAGGAGGGGAGCCTCAGGCTGCAGGACGATATAGACAGGTTGGTTAGATGGGCAGAACAGTAGCAAATGGAATTTAACCCTGAAAAGTGAGAGGTGATGCATTTTGGGAGGACTAACAAGGCAAGGGAATACACAATGAATGGTAGGACCCTAGGAAGGACAGAGGATCAGAGGGACCTTGGCGTGCATGTACATAGATCCCTGAAGGCAGCAGGACAGGTAGATAAGGTGGTTAAAAAGGCATATGGGATACTTGCCTTTATTAGCCGAGACATAGAATATAAGAGCATGGAGGTTATGATGGAGCTGTACAAAACGCTAGTTAGGCCACAGCTGGAATACTGTGTGCAGTTCTGGTCGCCACACTATAGGAAGGATGTGATTGCATTGGAGAGGGTGCAGAGGAGATTCACCAGGATGTTACCTGGGCTGGAGCGCTTCAGCTATGAAGAGAGACTGGACAGGCTGGGGTTGTTTTCCTTAGAGCAGAGAAGGCTGAGGGGGAACCTGATTGAGGTGTACAAAATTATGAGGGGCATAGATAGGGTAGAAAGAAAGGAACTTTTCCCCTTAGTAGAGGGGTCAATAACCAGGGGGCATAGTTTCAAGGGAAGGGGCAGGAGGTTTAGAGGGGATTTGAGGAAAATCTTTTTCATCCAGAGGGTGGTTGGAATCTGGAACTCACTGCCTGAAAGGATGGTAGAGGCAGGAACCCTCACAACATTCAAGAAGCATTTAGATGAGCACTTGAGACGCCATAGCACACAAGGCTACGGGCCAAGTGCTGGAAACTGGGATTAGAATAGACAGGGCTTGATGGCCGGCGCGGACACGATGGGCCGAAGGGCCTCTTTCTGTGCTGTCTAACTCTATCGTGGTGTGCTGTCCAAGACTTTTACCATCACCATCAGAGTCAAGCTAGGGGTTGTATGCCCTCACCTAGGCTATTTGGCTGCTTCCAAGAGGCTATGCTTGAGAATGCAATAAGAGTGCTTAATATGGGTATTCACGTATACTTCTGCACATCAGGAAGCTCCTCAACCTGAACAGACTACGAGCCTCGACCAAGCTTTTGTTTGCAGATGATTAAGCTCTAGAGGCTTACACTCGGGTGACACTCGGGTGGATCTTTAGCTCATTACTGACCAAATTGCCGAAGCAACAGAAATCTATAGGACTGAAGAAACTAGAGGTTATGTATCAGCCAGTCCGGAAAACCATTGCACTAAATTAACCATTGGTAAGATTGAACGAAATGGTATCAACAGGTTTACTTATCTGGGATGCACGTTGCCAGGTGATGCACTAAGAGACAATGAAGTGCTCTTGTATCAGGAAGCCAACTCTGTATTTGGAAGACTGAAAAGATGTCCAGTATTTCAAACATGGAATTTCAAGCACGGAATCGGGTTAATGTTGCCTTCACTACCATTCTGTATGATGTGAGTTGTGGAAATGTTTTAGTTTGTGGGATGTTGTTGATGCTGGCGAGGCTGGATTTATTCCCCTGCCGGTTGCCTTGCTGCAGTCCTTGTGGAGCTGGTGCTGCCGTGATGCTGTTGGGTAGGGAATTCCAGAATATTGATCCAGAGACGATGAAGGAATGGTGACATGTCTGAGTCCAGATAGTGGGGAACTTGGAGGTAATTTTGTTCTCATGACATTGTTGCCACCTTCACATTTGACAGCTTGATAAGTTCCACCTCCAGTGGGTGCCATCCATCATGCACATCAAGAACAAAATAACCAACTGTGAGATGCTCGAGCAAATAAGTGTTCAGGCCATGTGGGTAAGAGCACAGCTGTTCTGCTTAGACCATGTCCATATGGAAGACTGGCAGATGACAAACGAGATCTTCAACAGCGAGCTGGAACAGTGCCAAGTGGAAGCATGGTGCGCAGCTCAAGTATCAGAAAGAAAGACCTGACATTTATATAGCGCCTTTCACAACCTCGACGTCCCAAAACATTTTACAGCCTATTTTTTGAAGTGTAGTCACTGTTGTAATGTAGGAAACACGGCAGCCAATTTGCGCACAGCAAGGTCCCGCAAACAGCAATGAGATAATGACCCGATAATCTGTTTTAGTGATGTTGGCTGAGAGCTAAGTATTGGCCAGGACACTGGGAGAACTTCCCTGCTCCTCTTCAAAAAATGTATTGGTATCTTTTACGTCCATATCAGAGGGCAGATGGAACCTTGGTTTAATGTCTCATCTGAAAGACGGCACCTCCGACAGTGCAGCACTCTCTCAGCACTGCACTGGGAGTGTCAACCTGGATTATGTGCTCAAGTGTCTGGAGTGGGACTTGAACCCACAACCTTCTGACTCCGAGGCCTGAGTGCTGCCCACTGAGCCACAGCTGACACTTTAATATTGGTGTAAACAGCTGGGAAAATCTTGCAGCTGATCATACGAGCTGCCATTCGACAAAGCACGACAGTGTCCGCTGGCACAAGTACCAGCACGTAGAGCTTCTGCAGCAGTGAAAACATCAACAGCAGCAAACTACTGACCACTTGCCTTTCTCATGTTGGCTTCAGTAGTTATAAGCGCACTCATGAAAACTTGATTCTCTTTCCAAAAAGGATCATCTTCGAGTGCGAAGGGCTGTCAAAAAGATTATTGGTCTGGTATCGGAATCCTTATTTTAATCTTGATAGTCGATTAAACTGTTGACCACTGTTCCAAGAGGCTTTCCAACAGGATTGTCCTGGTTTAAGTTTGCTGGTTCCTAATGGGAGGGAATATCGGAGGTCAGGTTAATCTGGGCGGGTGCAGTGCATTCTCCTGTACCTGTTGGCAGCTTTGAAGACCTGGGAGTTGGTCACCAATCTGCCTCTTCTGTTAACAAATGGTATTTGTCACAAAGTGGATGTGGGAAGGGAAAGAACTAAAAAGATGAAGTTAATAATTCTTTTAAAAAATAACCCGCTGCACTGTGAATGTTGCAGTTCGACTGAAGTGTGCTGGAAATAGCCATATTCCTCTTTGTATGAGAGCACTTTAACAATTGCCCAGTGAAATGGAGGGCTGTACATTGAAGGGGAATAGTAGTTTTTTTTTGCGGGGGTGGTGTGGGGGGTGAGTAGTGGGAGGTGGAAGAATACTTTTTTAATCTCAAGCACGGTAACCAGAAATGCTGTGGTTTGTCTCAGTTTCTATTTTGACTTGTAGAGGCAAAAAATGCAGTCTCATGGTGACCTGTTAAATAGCTGCCAGGCAGAGAGGTCAACCTGGAGTCCAGATGAATGTCCATTCGTATTGAAGGGACAGAAAATTTGGCCCAATCAAATAGGGCGGGGTGGGGTGTACCAGACATGAGGACCAACAGGACAGGTCTCCTCTTGGGAAGAAGGTATTCCCTCTGATTCCCCTTCTGCCCTCAATATTTCTGGGCACGTGCTGTTTACTTCTTTACTTCTTCCATCCCCATCGTGTTATTTGTCCATTAAGATGTGGTGTGTAACACATATTAATTACTGCTGTGCCTTAAAGTGTAAAGAATTTGAACATGTTAATTGACTAACTTTCATCTAATTCCCTTTATATTTTGTCCCGGGAATTACTTTGCATTTGTAGACCTGGATATGTAAGCTGCTGCCCGGTTACGTAACGTCTCAAAGATGACTGCTGTTTGATGCATTGGTGTCATCACTCACTCACCAAGTCTGTTTGGATGACTTGAATTAATAATGAAGTCTTTGTTGGTTTTCTGCTGAGGAAAAGATAAGATGTGAGCAGATAAAGCAGTCCTATATTAGCAAACTGTCCACTTCTTTGAAATCAGATTTATCATCTTCACAGCACAGACTGTGTTTAGCTGCTTAATTCATGACCTGACAACAGTACTCTCCTCTCGAATTTAACTTCTAAAATTATTTTATCTCTTTCACTATTTTGGCAGAAAAAGTTGGAAAATATGCTGGGCCGATTATTGTGGGGTAAGTGGCATGTTTTAGAATGGACATTTCGCCATGTTTGAAGTTATTATACTACATGTCGGATCATATCTGAAATATATACAGCTCAAGCCTGCAGTGATTGATTGGGGCCTGGCCCATCACACACTGAAGGAAGTTTTAGGTTGTTGCATTTTCAAGAACATAAATGAGCTTCTCAAATAATAGAAAAGCCTGTGTATCCCTTGCAGTGTCGTAACCCTTCACTATCATTCCACACAGCAAATGTTCTTTCCACTGTGCTTAAGCCATCTTGAATGAACAGTGATGGTTTTCTCTACATTTTTACACAACTATGTATTATAGATGACCTCAAAAGCGTCCAAGGATTACTGTCACGTTAAACAGTTCCGGAAAATTTCAATAACTCTGGTGTAGTTTGGGGGAAAAAAAGTGTCAATTAAATTATATTGTGAGTAATTTAAAAACAGTTAAAGTGGAAGGTAACTGTGTGTCTTTTCTTCACAGAATTTCTTCCTGCTGTTTATTTTTGCAGTGAAGCAATCTTCACCTCCCAGGCCGACAGTGGAGCCCTGTAACAATGTATTTTAAGCAGCTGCTGTGCAATAGTCCTAGTGGGACGATATTGGGCAGAGTGATCCCCTTAGTACGCCTGCTCCACAGAATTCGCAGAATCTTTGCTCATCTTGCCAAGGCTGATTGTAGCCAGCTTAGCCGTTTTTGTTCAGCTTTTATTCTGTTTATTACCATTGTACAGCCGTACAAAGCTGCTGTCCTTGTGGGTTGGCACCACTCATTCAGATGAGTTTCCATTTCCCCAACAGCAACTCAACAGTTTGACAATAGCTTGAGCCAAATGCATCTTTAAGCAGATGGAATTTTAGGATGATTATATTGAGATGTACAGTGTAAAGACAAATATTTTGTATCGGTCTTCACGGTAGAAGACACTAAAATCATCCCGATAATGGATAATCAAGGGGCTATTGGAGTGGGGGGCGGGGGGAACTTAAAACAATCACCATCATTAGAGAAAAAGTGCTAGGCAAACTAATGGGACTAAAGGTGGACAAGTCCCCTGGACCTGATGGCCGGCATCCTAGAGTCTTAAAAGAGGTGGCTGCAGAGATAGTGGATGCATTGGTTGTAATCTACCAAAATTCCCTGGATTCTGGAGAGGTCCCAGCGGACTGGAAAACCGCAAATATAACGCCCCTATTTAAGAAAGGAGGGAGACAGAAAGCAGGCAACTATAGACCAGTTAGCCTAACATCTGTCATTGGGAAAATGCTGGAGTCCATCATTAAGGAAGTGGTAGCAGGACATTTAGAAAATCATAATATAGTCAAGCAGAGTCAGCATGGTTTTATGAAAGGGAAATCATGTTTGACAAATTTGCTGAAGTTCTTTGAGGATGTAACGAGCAGGGTGGATAAAGGGGAATATATTTAAGGTGGAGATAGACAGATTTTTGAATGGTAAGGGAGTCGAGGGTTATGGGGAGCGGGCAGGGAAGTGGAGTTGAGGCCAAGATCAGATCAGCCATGATCTTATTGAATGGCGGAGCAGGCTCGAGGGGCCAAATGACCATCTCCTGCTCCTGCTCCTACGTCTTATGTTCCATTATGTTTTTATGTAAAAGAATAAAAAATGACTGGTCAGTATAAGGAAGTCATTGAGTCTCGGGCTTCTGCCATTGTTAGGTAAAAAAACGTTATGCTTCATTCTTGATCTGTCACGTTACCAGAACCGTATGATCAAATTTGCTACCTTTTACTTCAACTGCCAACTGAACAGCAGCTGAGAGAGAAAGCTAGGCTTATGAATTGCGTGTGATCCTTCATCAAGGTTTAGTCGAAACATCACCCAGAGATTCTCTTCAAGTGCTCACTGTTTCCAACATTTTCTATTTTAATTTTGGATTTCCAACATCACATTTTTCCATTACCCTAAACATATGTATTCAATGGAAACGTGTTTATAAAAAAAAAATCAGGTTACTTGACCTTACATTTTTTTGCGGTTTGTTGGAGTGAATTAATCTGTCTTTTCTTGCCTACTTTAGCGGCTGCATATTTATTACCTATGAAATCTTGGCACTGGGAGAAAACGTGACTCTTGACACACAGGCTGTAGAACAAGAGAAACTGAAATCATATATCTATGTGCACACCATTCCGCTAGAACAGCAAGGCTTGCAGGGTGAGTCTTACCATTTACATTAAGTTTACTCTTTTTTTAAAAGATAGGGTTTTTTTTTAATTCGTTCCTGGGATGTGGGCGTCGCTGGCAAGGCCAGCATTTATTGCCCATCCCTAGTTGCCCTTGAGAAGGTGGTGGTGAGCCGCCTTCTTGAACCGCTGCAGTCCGTGTGGTGAAGGTACTCCCACAGTGCTGTTAGGGAGGGAGTTCCAGGATTTTGACCCAGCGACGATGAATGAACGGCGATATGCTTCCAAGTCAGGATGGTGTGTGACTTGGAGGGGAACTTGGAGGTGATGATGTTCCCACGCGTCTGCTGCCCTTGTCCTTCTAAGGTCCTGTAGAACATTTGTGTATGGGCGACCCCTACAAATACCCCAACACTTCCAGAGGCCCCTTAACTTCTGACCAACAGCGCCCCCCTATCCAAAGGATTATAGTGCTGTCATTGTAGAAAGCATTATTTAATACAGAAATAGAAATAACAAGCTAGGAAGTCAACAAATGTGGAAATCTGATGACATCAAGGACACTATGATTCCCCTTGAGCATCCGAAGGCCATGGGAGCCTAGATTATGCTCCACAATTCCTACAGAACATAGAGAACAATGAGTAACCATGTAACCATGATGTTTGGATTACACAAACGGAAAGACCGTCTTGTTAGGATTACTTAGCCAAAAGACGTGGAGGTCAGTTTCACTCCCAACCTTGATTGGTGTACCTTCTGCATGATACGCTCATGTCCCTGTGATGCGGGACTTCCTCTCCATCCTGTGTTTCTCCTTCCTGTCCATGTGGTCTTCCAAACAAAGGACCACATGCTGACCCCCTCCATTTTGAATTCGACCGTTATCATCTCCTAATTCGTTCGCAATTTCGATCTCCACACGGTAGCAGCGGTTTTATTACGTGTAGGTTACAGTCCTCCCTTAAATGTCTCTCATGTTCATTCATATGCAGACATTTCACCAGAGTTAGAGTAGTATGTATTCTGACCAGACATAGTCCCCTTTTATCCCCTACAATACAATATTTACAACACATTTCACATTATTAAGGCTGATCCTGTAACAGGTCCATCGCACGCTTACGTTTTCTTCCCTTGTTCTTTCTTTGTTTATGTCTTGCCCGCATTCCCCATTCCCACATCAGCACCATCACACACATTGGCCCAGAAATTGATCTCGCTCTGTTCCCGCGGGGGTAAGCCTTCCCCGCGATGTCTCACCTCGCTTATGCTTTTTCAGATCCAGCTCGCACGAACTTGATGTTCCAGACATCAGCTGTGCTGGGCTTGCGTATCCCAGCGGCGTAGTGAATTCGTGCGAGCTGTGGGATCACGTGACTCAGTTAGAGCCAATGGCAGCACACCATCTTCCATTCATAAGTCTCACAGCATGGCTGTGAAATCTATGAATCTTACACCCCCCCAAAATAACAGCTAAACCTCAATTAAATTTAAAAAAAAAACCATCACATTAATAAAATAAGTATAGTTAATTAAATTAACCATTTTAAATAAAAAATTAAATTTTTGAAAAAATTTAAAAAGTTTTAAAAAGTTATAAAAACCTGGACTACACTTCCTCCCACCCCGCCTCCTGTAAGGACTCTATTCCATTCTCCCAGTTTCTCCGTCTCCGCCGCATCTGCTCTGATGATGCCACCTTCCATACCAGTGCTTCCGACATGTCTTCCTTTTTCCTCAACCGAGGATTCCCCTCTACTGTGGTCGACACGGCCCTCGACCGTGTCCGTTCTATCTCCCGCACATCTGCCCTCACCCCTGCCCCTCCCTCCCGGAACCACGATAGGGTTCCCCTTGTCCTCACCTTTCACCCCACCAGCCTCCACATTCAACGGATCATCCTCCGCCATTTCCGCCACCTCCAGCGTGATCCCACCACCAAACACATCTTCCCCTCACCTCCCCTTTCAGCATTCCGTAGGGACCGCTCCCTCCGCGACACCCTAGTCCACTCCTCTACCACCCCCAGCACCCCTTCCCCTTCGCCTGGCACCTTCCCGTGCACGCGCAGGAGATGCAACACATGCCCTTATACCTCCCCTCTTCCCACTGTCCAGGGCCCCAAACACCCCTTCCAGGTGAAACAGCGATTTACTTGTACTTCCTGCAATTTAGTATACTGTATTCGCTGCTCACGATGTGGACTCCTCTACATTGGGGAGACCAAACGCAGATTGGGTGACCGCTTTGCGGAACACCTCCGTTCAGTCCGTAAGGGGGACCCCGAGCTCCCGGTGGCCTGTCACTTTAATTCACCGCTTCACTCCCACTCTGACCTCACCGTCCTCGGCCTATTACACTGTTCCACGGAAGCTCAGCGTAAGCTCGAGGAACAGCACCTCATCTTTCGTTTAGGCACGCTACAGCCCTCTGGACTCAATATCGAGTTCAACAATTTTAGATCATAACCTCAGCTCCAATCACATTTATATTTTATTTTATCCACCCTTTTATTTGTCCCCCCCCCCACCTTTTTTTTTCCTCCTAGAAGCTGGCAGCTGTCCTTCATTCTGCCAGTGGATTTCACACTTCATTCAGCCTTAATCTGTCACATTAACACCACCTCTAGCCTTGCATATCTCTTAATGTCTCTTAATGTCTCTTCATCTCCCCCTTTGTTCCTTTATCCCCTCCCCCTTTTCCCAGCTTTACTCTGGCCTTAAATCTATTTGATTTCCGGCTCTTCCCAGTTCTGATGAAAGGTCATCGACCTGAAACGTTAACTCTCTTTCTCTCTCCACGGATGCTGCCTGGCCTGCTGAGTTTTTCCAGCGTTTTCTGTTGTTATTTCGGATTTCCAGCATCCGCAGTATTTTGCTATCATAAAAATAAACTTACCTGTCTTTAAAGTCTCTAAAAAAGATATACCTGTAAAAAAAAAATTCAAAAAAAAACTTAATTCACTACTTACCTTCTTAAAAGCGGGTCTTACTCCTCCTTTTTACATTTCCAAAATCTTCCCTACTTACCTGCGCGTCCAAAGCATGAAGTGCACAGCGTGCGCGCAGCCTGTAGCGCGCACGCGATGCACCCAGGCCCCGCCCCCTTTTCGGAAGAGCAATTGCCGGTTTTCAGCGCATGCGCAGGGCATGCAGAAAACCGGCAATTGGAGTGGGAATACGCGAGAGTATGCAGTGCGTACTCTCGCGTCCCGGGATCAATTTTCGGCCCAATAGCTGTAACCATAGCAGAGCTTGTGAGCACAGTCTTACCCATGGAGCTAAGTCTATACGATTAAATCCCAAATCCCACAAAGAAGTCGCCTCGTTCATTAACGAGGTTATTATTCTGTCATTAACATCATTGCTCCCTTTCAATACTGAGAATGTCCTTCCCACTTCTCCAATTCGTTTCACAAACTCAGTGAGATTTTCATTTATCCAAGGTAACCCATATCCAAAGATGGACATGTACTTCTCCAAATCTTCTACCCCGGTTGATGCCTTAACTTGCATTGGATTCTGATTCATCAAAGGCAGAACAGTTCTGTTCCCGATTCTTACCATTCTTTTAGGTTTAATACACATAGTACTGTTAGATATCTGACATATTGTAGCATTCTTTTGTCCATATTTATTCTCTGTTTCTGTGGTGGTCCAACAATAGACACCCTGTTCCTTATAAACAACGGTGGTATATTGAGTTGATCTTACGGCAGTGACCTGATACTTGGACATCCTTGTCAAGTTAAATCCGCATAACGGCTCTTCATCGTCCAAGACATTATACATACACATGGTGGTTCTTCCTTGGGTCTTACATAGATGTCATTTTACCTCATAGAGAGATTGGTTATATTTAACAACATATCCGGGCCATGATATATATTTATATAAAACGCCATCTTTCAGGAAACTCATATTGGCTACCTTATACACCCGCAGTGGTGCCCAAGGTTTGGACATTACGGGCATTCTTAGTATGATTCCTATCAAACTATCATCGCTAGTCTGATTACCTTCCTGTAGGGCGACACATACCACATTAAGACTTCACAACTGACACACTGTCAAATCTGACTGATGCCTTTCCGCTGCCTTAAGATGTTTATCTTCCATCCAAGATGGAACCCTTCCCTCAGCTATTCTATTCAAATTCCTCCCTTTGTCTTGTAGAATCCAAGAACTCATCATCGCGCAGGCATCATTTTGTGCTGCCTGATCAGAGGTGTTTCTATCCTCCCTTGTCAAGTTGTTTATGGCTTGTGCCTGATTTTCCAACAATTGACCAACCTTTGCATGTGACTTGTCAAGGTCAATTCTGCTTCTATTTGTATTTTACCTATGCCATTCTGGTTTCTTAATGCCTGCTGTATCTTTTCTCTCTATTTTCCCAATTGATAGTTCAAGCTCATAACATCCCCTGTATTTACCCATCCTAACGCGGTATTCCACATTGTTGCTATATTATTGAGCAAACTGCGCTTCCTCCTCTGTGCCGGAGATTTCGGGGCTTGAGGCTCCTTCCCTGCGGTCACTTGATTGCTATTTTCCTTCCAAAAGGTTTTTTTTAACTGCGTTTTCCTATTTCTTAGCCAGTTTCTAGTGGGTTCACTGCACCATGTCGGCAAGGCAAGACTAGACACATTGATAATAACCTCCCTCGCATCTAATACAACATCGTGTAACATTGACAACTCACTCGGAACCAACACCAATCCGTTAATCGGAGCAGGGAATGGGGTGGGGCAGTCTTCACTCCCCTCATTGGGTGGCACTGGTTTCTCTTTTGCCTTTAATTGAATGGCTTCTTTGGACTGATCAGGACATTGAATATTATCATAACGATTTTTAATTGAGGATCATCATGGGAGAAATTTCTGTTTACACACATATACTCCTGTGTGATTACTTGACCAGAAATTTGTCCAACAGTAACTTGTCCCGTCAACTAACGGGGTAGCTACGATTCCTCTAGCCTTCCTCAATCTCAAGTTATTTGTGGTCTCACCCGGTGCAAACCCGGAGTTCTAGGATCGTCCCATTTGCAGTAGTCTCATTTGAGCATTTTAAACAAGTCCTTTGCCCCTCATGCACCCCCTCTGCTCCGTTACCCTCACTATCACATGTTATAGTTTGATTTTTAATTGTAACATTCATCTCATTTACAACAGAAAACCCTGTATCCAGTGAGGTTATGGTTCCATTGGTGCTGTTTCTGAGCTGCTGTGATTCCTGATATAGTTCAATCCCATCCCCCACGAGCATCAAAGCGCTCAATGCGTATAGGAGTTTCCCCATCCTGGAGCTTCTGTAGCACATGACACAGTTAATATTCACACACTCTTACTTACACATTCAACATCATTTCATTTTATGTTTGCTCCCACCTCCTCCTGAGGGTTGTGGACCACATGCTGACCTCCTCCATTTTGAATCCGTCCGCTATCATCTCTCAATTCGTTCTGAACTTCGATCTCCACACGGTAGCCGCGGTTTTATTACGTGTATAGCAGCTTACAGGCTGTTCAAACTCCAATCTAATTAAACGTGTTTAATTGCCCTGCCAGTCCAACTTTATTGGGACATTTCTGCCAAGGTTGACTTCATCCCTTGTAATTTGTCATCATGGCAGATTTAGGATTAGCACACGGATTTCAGACATTGTTGGCAGCAATAGATTTCTATTTGGACTCCTGAGGGTAGATTTTCCATTTCTTGCAATGCTTGAGCCATAGTGTGTGCCTTTTAAAAGGAATATTTGTTAAAAGTGGCTAAATGGATTAGCACACTGTTTCTTCACCTCTAGTAGCTCAGCTTGTCCCTGGCTCAGACTGATGCTAAGTTCTTCTCTCTGTACTGGAGATGGATCTTACGTGAAATGAGCTTTAAAAACCCTGACCCTAACCCTCTTGATTGGAGCCCCTACAGTTCAACACTATGGCAACAAATTGATGAACCCATTCTGAGGAGTCATTGAAGGTTGGAGCAGTGTAACGGCAGCTTTATCGAGGTTTATCCCAGCTGTATGTAGTGTGAAACTGTTACTGGATTTATGGAGTAAGAATAAATTTCCTGTTCTTCAATATTTCTAACTTGATCAAACAAAAATTCTCCCTTCTACTCCCACCCTCAAAGTGGAGTGCAGATTTGATTTTTTAAAATTTGTTCTTGGAATGTGGGCGTCGCTTGCAAGGCTGGGATTTATTACTATCCTTGGTTACTATGTGAAGGTGGTGGTGGCCCTTCCCCTAGAATCACTGCAGACCTTGTGGTGATGGTAATCCCACGATGATGTTGGATGGAGAATTCCAAGATTTTGACCCAGCAACAATGAAGGAAGAGTGATGCATGACTTGGAGGTGAATTTGGAAGTGATGATTATACAGTTTTTACATTGGATGGTGATCTGTTCCAACCAGAAAGTTTGTATTTTTTTCCATAATCTTCCCATTCACAAAGCCCATGTTTTGTTCATGCTATGTTCATTGTTGGTTTTGCTGTATTTCAGGAATTACCAGCAAGACCAGAAAGCAGCTGCACAGGGCAGTTAAAAGACTGGTGCAAGCCACAGCCGAGATCTTTTCATGGCCACTGGATGGTCAGTAAGTCTCAATATTTCCATTGTTACTACAGGATGGAGTCATAGCACTAGACATGTTTAACCTTTAAAATATGAATATAAGCTGTTACATTGAAGCAGTGGTGTAGCACGTTGGGATAGCCTTATGTGGTGCAGCACATTGAAGTAAGCAACGTGTGCGTGCAGCATGTTGGGGTAGCGATGTGTAATTGTTGCACATTGGAGTAGTGATTATGTTGGTGCGGCCATTGGAGTATCCAGATGTTGGTGCGGCCATTGGAGTAGCCAGATGTTGGTGCGGCCATTGGAGTAGCCAGATGTTGGTGCGGCCATTGGAGTAGCCAGATGTTGGTGCGGCCATTGGAGTAGCCAGATGTTGGTGCGGCCATTGGAGTAGCCAGATGTTGGTGCGGCCATTGGAGTAGCCAGATGTTGGTGCGGTAGCAATTTACAACGCGGTACATTTGAAGCTTCAACTGATGTAGTTGGGTTTTCACCTTCTCTAACTATACTAAGTGGTCTTATGCCGATTCTATATTCTTGATTCCAAGATATACAACTTCTGTAATACATTGAGCACTTGATTTGCCATCGGGATCACCAGCCCCTGTGGCTCAGTCCTCTGCTGGGAAGAAGCTGGTTGGTGCATCAGGCCATTTACTTAAGGAATCGGTGGCTAGTCCTCGAAATGAAGATGGGCCTGGAGCAGCTGGCACGGCAGTACAGCACGTTGTAACCAATACTAAGGAAATGGCTACAAGAAAGATAGAAGCAAGAGCTTGCATTTCTATAGCTCCTTTCATGATCTCCCGATGTGCCAAAGTGCTTCACAGCCAATGAGTTACTTTTGAAATGTACTCGCTGTTGTAATGTAGGAAACGTGGCAGCCAATTTGTGCACAGCAAGCTCCCACATACAGCAGTGAAATAAATGACCAATTCAACTGTTTTAGTGACGTTGGTTGAGGGCTAACTGTTGGCCAGGACACTGGGAGAACTCATCTCTTTATGAATAGTGCCATGGGATCTTTGTTTACGTCCACCTGCTCTCTCAAACCGGTTTGACGTCTCACCCGAAAGACGGCACCTCCGACAGCGCACCGCACCCTCAGTACTGAACTGGAGTGTCAGTCTAGATTTTGTGCCCAATCTCTGGAGTGGGGCTTGAACCCCTAACTTTTTAACTCCGAGGTGAGAGCGCTACCACTAAGACGAGGCTGGACCCAATTTTTTTTTATACCATAAAATGTGTTTGACTTGGTGAGTTCCTCCTCGTGCTTCAGAAGTCCTGGTGAAAGATTGCCAATTTGTGTTGCTTACCTCATAACCTTCCTCCTTACCCTTCCTGTGCATGAAAAAACCCAAAGCATATCATGATTTGGGATTATCTTGAATCATCAAATTTAGAACAATTTTGTCGTGAACATTGAACTCCACCGTTGATGCCAATCACAGTCAAATAGCAGTCAGCACTCGCTGAACTTGGTTTTTGTTCCCTGTTGGATTTCAGATGCTCTGCCCCTCTAATGAAATGCTGGCATCCATGCAAGCACAGTGGCAATGTCATTCTTCATTTGTGAGAAGTCGCACAACACCAGGTTATAGTCCAACAGTTTTATTTGAAATCACAAGCTTTCGGAGCGCTGCTCCTTCGTCATTGACTTCACCTGACGAAGGAGCAGCGCTCCGAAAGCTTGTGATTTCAAATAAAGCTGTTGGACTATAACCTGGTGTTGTGCGACTTCTCACATTTGTCCACCCCAGTCCAACACCGGCATCTCCGCATCATTCTTCATTTGGACAGTGATTTATGTTCAAACCGTAGCTTTCACTCACTACATCATTAGGCTATAATAAAAACAGAAAATGCTGGAGACACTCAGCAGGTCAGGCAGCATCTGTGAAGAGAGAAACAGGGTTAATTTTATTTCAGATTTCCAGCATCTGCAGTATTTTCTCTCTCTATTATTAGGCTATAGTCTGGGAGTCATTTTTCTAAAAGGCGACTGGGCTGCCTCAGATAAGGGGGAAGAATTTAGTGTATGTTTTCCCCACATGAGGCAGGTGCCACCCCCTTGTTTCTCCAGTAAGGTGGCAGAGTAACAGCACGGACTCATCCCTGGAGATGCAGTGTGCTGACTCATTCCATTCTTTATCGTGGAGGATAGCATGTATTTGGGGGCAGAGGAGAAGATTACACAAGGAGCACTTTTTAAAAATACTACTACACAGTAAAATCAAGCATTCCCAGGGGTTTTTGGTTTTGTTTTAAATGATTTTAGGTAGTTTCTAACATTTGATGTAAATCTGGAACATAGGAATTGCTAGATTGAAAAAAGACCAAGTTCCATCGAATTCGCCTTCTGCCATCCTGGTATCGCATGATACAATGATGGAGTTATTGATTCGGCACGGCAATCAATCTCTTCTCAACTGGCCTACGACTAATCCAGGCGCGAGAGAGCTCTGGGAACCAGAGGTCCAAAGTCACCTGTTCCTCCTGAGCACACTACACTCCACACCGCGTCTCAAATTACTCCTGTACCGCGTCCCAAAATGTGATTTTTTGGAAAAGCGTGCAGATTAAAAGTTTTTGGTGGTGAAAATTATGCTGTGTGCGCAATTTCTTTCTTTTAATTTCGATCAGTTGAGTGCAGTCTCCTCAGTGTTTTGTTCCTGCCCTTTGCAGGTGTTCTCCTTGGATACAGGGGACAGAATTTGTGCTGTTTCCTTGTTTGTGATGTAGAATTCTGAACTGAGTACTTGGGTTGATGTCTCTGAGTTGAGCTCCACTCGGTCACTGCTGTCGGGCGCGTAGACCCACTGTTGTTTTATTTTACCAGTTGCTTTGCTTCAATAATTGTTACTCCCTAAAAACAAAAATGACAGCAGGTTAATGTGGTCCAAATTATGTTTTTAAATATGTAAGTGACCTGTGCAGCTGCTTAAATTGTCACAGCTCTTTGTGTTTTTACAGAGTATTACATGAAACTCGATGTGGAAGACCATGAGTCTGGTTTGTGGCTTCTTCTAAAACGGACTCGGTCTACAATGAAAGCAGTCCGAGTGCAGGCTGTTCAGGAACTGGCAACGAAGCATCACTGGCACGGTAAAAAAAAGATGGGCCGAGATGTCCATATTTAACCAGTAGATTTTACCATTGTCACCTTGCCATTTAGCACTCCATTTCCTACACTGCCAGAGTTGATGTTTGAGCTGCAGCAAAGAAATTACACATTCTGGAGTTTGGAGAACCAACAAGTTTACAGCACAGGAAGGAGGCAATTCAACAGCAACGACCTGCATTTATATCGTGCCTTTAACACGGTCCAGTTCAACCCACTGTGTGTCTGCCAGCTCTTTCCATGACCAATTCTAAACTCTTTCCACTGCCCTCCCTATATCCATGCAGCATCTTTTGCTTGGAATGTTTAGCTAGTCATCTCTTGCAATATGCCATGTACTGGTTAAAGAAATCTTAGTGAAATTGGGGTGGGGGGGGGGGGGGGGAGAAGCAGATCGAAAGTAGAATATAATGTGTGAGAACTGGTAATCAGAAACTGGGTGGTGCGTTGGGATAACACGCTGCCTCTTACTATTGGGAGCTATGTTTGATTTCAGCCAGTCTGACAGAATGAAAGCTGCCTCAGTTACAAGAGCCAGACATGAAGCGAGTTTGGGAAATCTGAACCTAATTCCTGGTAGGCACAAAACTGCCCACAGATTGGCAATATTACTGAAGCCTTGAGGAGAACTGGTGTAGGAAATGGTAAAATTTATACCCAGCTCTGAATCCCCTTGTTTAAATAAGTGCTTATAGACATCGATAGCATTAGCATGGCCTCTTCAACATGTTCAGCAACAAGGATGCATGTTCTGGGGATTATTCCTAGCAGAGTGAAGGGGGAAGTTCCAAGAACATTTTTCACACAGAGCATTATTAAAACCCGGAGGGGTAGAGTCTCTGTTTTGGGTGCAATCAGGAGATTGCACTCCCAGTGTGCTGGTTAGGTTCGGCTTCACGTTTCCGCTAAAGTTGATTTGCATAATCAAAAATGTCAAATTTTCCACAAGCCATCACAATCGGGCAGTGTCCTGGAATGTAATTGCACAACTCACTTGCGTTTAAAACTCCCGATACTTGGCGCTGGTTCGGCCAATTCCGCCCGGATTGTGTTGATATAACTGGCGGAAACTCGACCCCGGAATGTTCGACCACGAGTGGCTTTTGAGGCAGACTATAACATAATTTGAAAGGGAATTGCATAAGTATTGGGAAAGGAAGAACAAATAAAGGATGCAGGTGCGGGCGGGGAAATCGGATTAGGGTGGCTAGCTCCAGTTGAGGAGCTAGCACAGGTGTGATGGGCCGAGTGGCCTCTTCCTCTGCTGTAATTTCCATCTTCATTGCGTGTTGCAATTTATTTGTTTCTTTTAAAGTGTGACGAATGACCTCTGTTTCTGCTCATATGAGATCCTTGAAAACTATGGAATACTTCGCTTTTTGAGAGAGCAGTGGTTTTATTTTTTGAAGTATTTTAAGGAATCTGTGTATATATTAATCTAAAATAGAGGCAAGGATTACAAGCTAGTTTCACAAATTCAGTGATTCAAATAACATGATAAACCACCTTGGCACTGCCAATTTGTGTCTTTATTTAACTGCCTTATAACTCCTAGTAACTGTGTGTGTGTGTGTGTGTGTGTGTGTGTGTGTGTGTGTGTGTGTGTGTGTGAATAATAGGATGAAACAGATTTAGAGTAAAAAGATAGTCAGAGGAAAGGTGGGGCTGATTAGGCACAAAATTCGAAATCTTCTTCTGTAGGCCGAGGGCATGGCTGAGGTATTTAATGAGTACTTTGCATCTGTCTTTACTGAAGGAGAGGATGCTGCCAATGTCACAGTAAAGGTAGAGAAATTGGTTAGGATAAAAATAAAGAGGTATTTAAACAGCGAGCAGCGCTCAAAGTAGAAGAGTCACCCGGTCCAGATGAGATGCTAGCTGGCTGAGGGAAATAAAGGTGGAAATAGAGGGTTTAGCCACAATCTTTCACTCCTCCTTGAATATGGGAGTGGTGCCAGAAAACTGGAGGCTTGCAAATGTTAAACCCTTGTTCAAAAAAGGGGAGAGAGATAAACCAGGCCAGTCAGCCTAACATTGATACTGGAGCAACTTCTAGAGACCACGGGAGTAATTTTAACCCCCAAAAACAGTTGGGTTTGGGTTGGATGGGATGCTAAAAAATTTTTAAATATCAAACCCGAACCTAACCATTTTGGCCTCGAACCTGTATTAGCATTAAATTCAGTAAGGATGTAAATTTTTATTTGCAGATTATCAGTATCGAACTGTGGCCCAGGCATGTGACCCGAAAACTAGCATAGGGCTAGCCAGATCTAAAGACGTTGACCCTCGCTTTTTTTTATGTCCTCCTTTACCAAAAGTAATTGAGGTTAGTAAATCCTTTCATGTTCTTTGCTGTTTTGGTTTGCATTTCCAGTACAGTGATGGTGTTTGTGTGCAGTGGTGTTGATTTAGTATGCATTTACACGATAGCGGTAGGGTTGGTGTGAAGCGGTTTCAATTTATACTAACACTGAAGTTCTAGTGCCATTCCAGAATTAAAGGCCAACAGGATTCCAGAGCAAAGTGGAGTGAGACTCCTTGGAGGAGGGAATGCCACTCCAATTTCATCCAGATCCAAATCTGGATTTGCACCACTAAATTTTAGTGTCAGTGCAAGCAAGGCTGCTTTGCACCAACGCTACTACTGTCGAGACATTTAACATTTGAGCCTTTGCTCATCTGGCCCATCCTGCCCCTGTGCGGTACACAAGGGTGAACCCTGCCCGAGAGGATCAATTTGTTTTATCCCCCAGAACAAGATAAACTTCTGGCGCAAGTACTCTCTCCGATTTCCAAATCTAAAGTCTTGTACTCTTGTACTGTTGCTCCAACTATTCAGTTGAGTTTTATCTTCTGAGTAATAATTCTCAATAATAAATTGCCTATTAATTTCTTCAAAATATTTGTCTTCAGTAATATTTTTTCCTTCACCCTCTATGCAGATACCCTACATATATGTATCGAGCAGAATATGAAGTTCCCTTGTGCTTTCAGAGTGGCTAATAATCATGACTGTTGTTTTCACTGTTTTGAATTGAAACACAATGTGGGCACTTATAAACCTGCCGAGGCTTTTCAGCTCGTACCAACCGGACTGGCTCTGAAGGTTTCAGGACATCCTTTGTGGAAAAAATACACCACCCCAAGATGCTCAATCCAAGCACCATGTGGCACGGTTCAGTTGGTGCTCCTGGCCCCAGCTCCACTATCATTGGCTGACCTAGCGGTGTGCCCACTGTATTTATAGAGCGCCTTTAACGTAGTAAAACGTCCCAAGGCGCTTCACAGGAGCATTATCAAACAAAATTTGACACCGAGCCACATAAGGATAAATTCGGGCAGGTGACCAAACGCTTGGTCAAAGAGGTAGGTTTTAAGGAGCGTCTTAAAGGAGGAAAGAGAGGTAGAGAGATTTAGGCAGGGAATTCCAGAGTTTAGGGCCCAGGCAACAGAAGGGACGGCCACCAATCGTGGAGCGATTAAAATTGGGGAGGTGGGGGGGAATGGCGGGAGGAGATTAGAGAGATAGGGAGGTGGGGGGAATGGTGGGAGGAGATTAGAGAGATAGGGAGGTCGGGGGAATGGTGGGAGGAGATTAGAGAGAGGGAGGTGGGGGGAATGGTGGGAGGAGGTTAGAGAGAGAGGGAGGTGGGGGGAATGGTGGGAGGAGATTAGAGAGAGGGAGGTGGGGGGAATGGTGGGAGGAGGTTAGAGAGAGAGGGAGGTGGGGGGAATGGCGGGAGGAGGTTAGAGAGAGAGGGAGGTGGGGGGGATGGCGGGAGGAGATTAGAGAGAGGGAGGTGGGGGGAATGGTGGGAGGAGATTAGGGAGAGGGAGGTGGGGGGAATGGGATGGCTGGAGATTAGAGAGAGAGGGAGGTGGGGGGAATGGCGGGGGGAGATTAGAGAGAGGGAGGTGGGAATGGTGGGGGGAGATTAGAGAGAGAGGGAGGTGGGGGGAATGGTGGGAGGAGATTAGAGAGAGGGAGGTGGGGGGAATGGCGGGGGGAGATTAGAGAGAGGGAGGTGGGGGGAATGGTGGGAGGAGATTAGAGAGAGAGAGGTGGGGGGAATGGCGGGGGAGATTAGAGAGAGGGAGGTGGGGGGAATGGCGGGAGGAGGTTAGAGAGAGAGGGAGGTGGGGGGAATGGTGGGAGGAGATTAGAGAGAGAGGGAGGTGGGGGGAATGGTGGGAGGAGATTAGAGAGAGAGGGAGGTGGGGGGAATGGCGGGAGGAGGTTAGAGAGAGAGGGAGGTGGGGGGAATGGCGGGAGGAGATTAGAGAGAGAGGGAGGTGGGGGGGAATGGGATGGCTGGAGATTAGAGAGAGAGGGAGGTGGGGGGAATGGCGGGAGGAGATTAGAGAGAGAGGGAGGTGGGGGGAATGGGATGGCTGGAGATTAGAGAGATAGGGAGGTGGGGGGAATGGCGGGAGGAGGTTAGAGAGAGAGGGAGGTGGGGGGAATGGGATGACTGGAGATTATTAGAGAGATGGGGAGGGGTGAGGCCATGGAGAGATTTGTACTGATAAGAAAGCTGTCTGTTGCCGTTCTGATACTGAGCAGTGCCGCAACTTCTTTGTCTTGCTGGAAGGACAGGAATAATCGCAGTTACTCTTCCGTGGCCCATTACTTCGATTCCGCACCTACCGCAAAGCACAAAAATTGCTTTGTTCACTCTTCTAAGAATTGACATTGACACACCATCCTGTCCTCTTTAGATGCTGATAGGCATACTGTGTATTTCCACATTAGTTTTATTTTTCTAACCACTGTTTCCCAAAGGCTAATTAGTGTAATTTGATCCATCGGTACTAGCTATATATCTACTTCATACAAATAACCCCGAGATGAACTTCCCACCATATCCGTGCCATCACTAAGACCGCCTATTTCCACCTCCGTAACATCGCTCTACCCTCCATAAACTTGAGGTCATCCAAAACTCGGCTGCCCGTGTCCTAACTCGCACCAAGTCCCGTTCGCCCTTCGCCCCTGTGCTCGCTGACCTACATTGGCTCCCGGTTAAGTAACACCTTGATTTTAAAATTCTCATCCTTGTTTTCAAATCCCTCCATGGCCTCGCCCCTCCCTATCTCTGTAACCTCCTCCAGCCCCACAACCCCCCGAGATATCTGCGCTCCTCTAATTCTGCCCTCTTGAGCATCCCTGATTATAATCGCTCCACGATTGGTGGCCGTGCCTTCTGATGCCTGGGCCCTAAGCTCTGGAATTTCCTGCCTAAACCTCTCCGCCTCGCTACCGCTCTCTCCTCGTTTAAGACGTTCCTTAAAACTTACCTCTTTAACTAAGCTTTTGGTCACCTGCCCTAATAACGCTTTATGTGGCTCGGTGTCAAATTTTGTTTGATAATCGCTCCTGTGAAGCGCTTTGGGACGTTTTACTACGTTAAAGGCGCTGTATCAATACAAGTTGGTGTTGTATGAGAATATTCAAGATGCTTACACACTTTTGTTTGCACAGTATCTGTTTTGCATCTGTAAGAATGTAAGATTGTTTGATTATAGAGATACTTGATTGTAGCGTCCCTTCATCCAATTAGGCACCAGAACTACAGAATACAGTTCTTTCAACTAATCACATCCCAGAAATCCAACCAACCCTGATCACAAAGTTCATTATACCTTCAACCAATGACAGTCCAGAACCACATCACATTGGTCCAAATGACCATTTTACCAGAAGATATTTTTTCAGACATCACTATGATAGTTTCCTGTTTCTTTCCTATTCTATTTCTATAGCTATCAGGAAGATGAATCACCAAAACAGACGCCAGAAAAAGTGAGACAAGGCGTAGGAAAAGATGGGGAGGCATGCAGAGAGAGTAGAAAACCTAGGATAGAGAGGAAACATAGGGAAGACAAAAACTTACCAAGTGAGGGAGAGCGCAAGAGCAGAGATATCGAGATGGTGAGGAGAGAATATGGGTGAGACGTGTATGTACAGAAAAGACAAGGAGACAAACAGAAAGACATGGACCCGGTGGGTGAAAAACCCACTGTTGAAACCAGAGAGCGATGCATCATTTTCTAAGATTTTTGTCGGTGAGCAATGCCGCAGCTTGTCTTTATATAAAAGCCCTGTCCTGTTCTCCTGTGTGTAGGAGTCCTGCATTGAAGATGAGCTAAGGTACCTGCTGGCCTCCCTACCGCAGTCTGAAGTGGATCAGTGTGTGCAGTACTTTACTTCCCTGGCTCTACGAGAAAGTAATCAGTCCTTGTCAGCACAGAGGGTAAGCTTCAATGATCCAGTCCCATGCTGTCTTTCTTTTTTGTGACATTTGTAACATTACTGCAATAACATTTACTGCTTCCAGTCAGGATGTGATCTGTTTTTAACTGAAGACTGTAAGGCCTACAAATGAAGCATCCCTAATGGCCTGAACTTGCACCGTGGCTCTGATTTTAGCAGAGGCTGACCTGTTTAAAATCTTTCCGTGAGCATTAAATAATATCGGAGATTGTGCAATCCCTAACCGGTGGACAAAAATGAGAAGTCGCACAACACCAGGTTATAGTCCAACAGTTTAATTTGAAATCACGAGCTTTCGGAGCACTGCTCCTTCGTCAGGTGAAGTCTTTACCTGACTTCACCTGACGAAGGAGCAGCGCTCCGAAAGCTTGTGATTTCAAATAAAACTGTTGGACTATAACCTGGTGTTGTGCGACTTCTCATTTTTGTCCACCCCAGTCCAACACCGGCATCTCCGCATCCTAACAGGTGGGGTCTAAATGTTTTAAGGCTTGACATGCAGCTTGAACGAAGATTTTAATGTCAGCTTGGCTCAGTTTGGAGTATTCTTTCCTCTGAGTCAGAAGTTCATGGATTCAAACCCCACTCATGACTTCACACGTACCAGGCTGACCAAAACTAATCCAACTATCCTACTCTCTCCCCATAGCCCTGTATCAATCCCACACTAATCCCACTGCCCCACTCTCTCCCCATAGCCCTGTATCAATCCCACACTAATCCCACTGCCCCACTCTCTCCCCATAGCCCTGTATCAATCCCACACTAATCCCACTGCCCCCCTCTCTCCCCATAAGCCCTGATGTCAATCCCACACTAATCCCACTGCCCCACTCTCTCCCCCATAGCCCTGTATCAATCCACACAAATCCACTGCCCCACCTCTCTCCCCATAGCCCTGTATCCAATCCCCACTAATCCCACTGCCCACTCTCTCCCCATAGCCCCTGTATCAATCCCCACCACTAATCCCACTGCCCCACTCTCTCCCCTAAGCCCTGTGACAATCCCACCACTACTCCCACTGCCCCACGCTCTCTCCCCCATAGGCCCTGTATCAATCCCCACACTAATCCCACTGCCCCACTCTCTCCCCATAGCCCTGTATCAATCCCACACTAATCCCACTGCCCCACTCTCTCTCCATAGCCCTGTATCTTCCTCTGCATCAAATATTTCTCCAATTTTCCCATTAAAATGCAATGATCTCTGCCTCAACTACTCAACCAAAGGAAACTGCCTTTTCCTATTTACCCTATCAAAACCCTTACTAGAGTTAAAAGCTCCTATTAAATCTCCTCCTCTTCATTGGAAAAAGTCCCAGTATTTCTCTATGGCTTTAATGTCCTTTCTGTAATGGCGTACCCAAAACTACACATGGTACTATGTGGCCTAACCAATTGCCTTGTACAAATTTATCATTAGCTCTTCACTCCTGTACTCTATCCCCCTATTTATAAAATCAAAATGCCCGTGGTCCTTTTTTCTGGCTTTACTTACCTGTACTTGCACTTTCAAGGATTTATGTATTTGGACCCACAGGTCTCTTTGTTCAGCCATGCCCTTTAGTGTGGGTTTTTATGGTCCAGGTAGACATTACCGGTCCAATGACACAATTTGAAGAATAGCAAGGAATTCACTCAGCCTACTGACTATTGTTCTTTCCTGAACCAACACCAGCAAAAGTAGATGAGCTGGACAGTCGTCTCATTGCTGTTGGAGGGACTCTGCTGTGCACAAAATCCACCCGGCGTTTTCCTACGTAACAGCAGTCATTGCACCTCTGAGTAATGCTTGGCACATGGAGCACTTTGGACTGTTTCTGAAAGACATGTTAAGGCATTCTATAAATGCAAGATCTTTATTTCTTTTACATTTACTTCCCATTTGTTCCTATATTTATCTGCGAGCACGTAGCTTTGAAGTCCAGAACTTTTCTCTCACCCTGACCCCTCCTTCATATCCCTCCCTTCTCCACTCGCTAGGTTAGAGAAGCGGTCCTACACTCTGAGCCTTGCTAGACAGGCATGAATTGAGCCTACAGTGTTCGTTCAAACTATCTGTCGTCTCTGCCACATCCCCTCATATTCATCATGGAATTCAACTTCTGCTCCTGTCTAGCAAGACTCAAAGCTGGACATAGGATTGCTGATTAAACCCTTCCATTAACCGCTGGACTGCCTGCTTCTGGATGGTTGAGCTGCAGCTCATCTCTCCTGGATCATCCTGCTTTTTCTCGGAAACCATCCCAGTTATCTAATCCGACTCCTTTTGACAGGCACCATCTGACCAGCCACTTATTCACCTCACGATACTCTTTACGAACTCGTCATCTTTACCGATGGCGGGTAATATTTCAAAGAACACAAATTTGTTATCCTTTCTTCAGTTTCCAGGCAGGATGACTGTACTTTCTCTTTAGTATCTCAGACTGTGCCTCTTGTCTTTATTTCAACATGCGCAAGTACTGTCAATTTGTTTTCTACTCTCTGAACTGTCTACGAACACAGTATCTTCCACTAACACTGTCTACCTTGTTAGTTTGGTTCTGGGTGTGCACAAATACTGACCCTCATATAACCATTGCCTGCACTATCCCTCAATACAGCATCCTCCCTCTCTACCTCTGCTGCATTGATTCTTCCTCAAACACTTCCACCCCGCTCCTCAGAAACACCTTTGGTGTCGCCCATTGCCTAAAATCTCTTTGACCCCTCTATTCCTTCCCTTACAACCTGTCCTTATTGTCCAGTCACTGTTCATTCAATCAACCTCTGCCTTCTCTGCCACATCCCATCATATTCATCATGGAACTCTCTCAGTTGGTCCTCTGCTTTTGCCATCTCGCGGCGATGCCGGTGTTGGACTGGGGTGGACAAAAGTGAGAAGTCGCACAACACCAAGTTATAGTCCAACAGTTTTATTTGAAATCACAAGCTTTCGGAGCTGCTGCCCTTCGTCAGGTGAAGTGAACGAATACGAATCGGCAAAGCATATATAGACAGAGAATAATGCCTGTGTAGCGTACAATGTCAGACGACTACAGTTAATCTTTCTGACTGCCTTTTATCACACCTCGGCAGAGAAACAATCAGGTCAGTCAGGAAGACATTATATCAAAGACATAGCAAGATACAAGCAAGATACTACTAAGACAATGAGGTGGGATCACAGGGGGTCTAATGTGTCAGATGCTGCAGTCTGTATGGAAAACCATAAACTTTAAACTTTTTACTTTTTTTTTACTGGAAATCACATCTGTGAACAAGCCAACGACGACTCGAGTCTGGATGACCCCCTGTGACCCCACCTCATTGTCTTAGTTGTATTTTGCTATGTCTTTGATATAATGTCTTCCTGACTGACCTGATTGTCTCTCTGCCGAGGTGTGATAAAAGGCAGTCAGAAAGATTAACTGTAGTCGTCTGACATTGTACTCTGCACAGGCATTGTTCTCTATCTATATATGCTGTGCCGATTCGTATTCCTTCACTTCACCTGACGAAGGAGCAGCAGCTCCGAAAGCTTGTGATTTCAAATAAAACTGTTGGACTATAACCTGGTGTTGTGCGACTTCTCACTTTTGCCATCTCATTTACTGTGTCAAACACCAGCCATGTATCATCAGTGAGCCATTTATTACATGTGGAGTCTCCAGCACAGAAACTGGTTTATGCTCCACACGAGCCTCCTCCCACCCCTATCCGCATATCCTCCTATTCCTTTCTCCCTCGTGCTTATCTAGCTTCCCCCTCCCTATTTATAAAATCAAAATGCTCTTGGCCATTTTTCTGGATTTGTTAGGGCAATGTTCGTATCTGTGATTATCCACACACAGTGAGTTTCTAATCTCAGCTATGCCATCCCGGGGTAATGCCAAGCAGGAGGGAAGGAAATTGATGAGTATCTCAGCAGCCCAGCTTCTTGAGATGCACGACAAAGACCACCTTTATTTACTTATTTAAGAGGTGAAAATTGATTCATGATTCAAGAGCAATTCTCAAACATGTATAAAGATACAGGGTTTTAAAAAAATAAATAAAACCCTACCTTGTCTTAAAAAAAAGAGTGCAATGGCATTCTCGGGTATATCGAGGATCTGAATGCAGTTCTTCAATCTTTTGTGTTTCAGGGAGGTTTGTGGTGCTTCGGGGGGAATGGGCTTCCTTATGCACAGAGTCTAAGCTCCGTTCCATCTGAGAAGGTTGAATCATTTTGTCTGCAAGCTCTAGCTAAACATTCCAAGGTAAAGCTTTATTTTATTCCATGAAATCTCTGAACCAAATTATTGTGTTTTCTGTTAAGGAGGTAAAACTAAACACTTCGATTTCTATGTATTCTGACCTTGGTAAGTAACAAGTAAACACTCCACTGACTAAATTATCCGTTATCGAGCGATATTTAGACCATTAGTGAATAAGAATGGAGGAACAAGAAAAGGCTATCTAGCCACACAGCTTGTTCTATCATTCAGGTCTCTTTTTGAGAACGTAGTCTGTGTACTTGTGCTGAATAGTTTACAGTGATGCATTCTAAAAGTACAGTCCGCTTCATTTAAGTTAATACCAAATTGGTGACCATTTACAGGACGCAGTTATTTTTCCCTTTCCCTCCATCTGTCCTGAAGGCTGAGATGCAGTCCCATAGGTGGCTTCCACGCTCTGGTACTCTGCCAAAGTGACCAGTATTCATGTGTGAGCCTTGACGGTGAGTGTCGGCAAGCTATTAAATCATGGGGTCAGCACCACCGAGCCTGCACCTGTCCTCCGACGTTCACACATTCACAGCTCCAGCAGATGTCGCTGGATAGTCATCTGAAGCCAGTATGAGGGTAATTGTAGCACCCTATCATGGTCCTGGCTGCATTTAGCTGACTCGGCCAAGACTGGAGATCGCATCCGGGACATCCCGGTCTGTACGGCTCACCTCCTCACTGCATGAACTCGCCAAGCCATCAGGGGGGCTAGTAATTGAGTGTTTCTGTTTGATTGATAGAAAATAGTTTTGGATAATCCACACTCGTCTGTTATCTGCTCTGAACTGATTCTTCAATTTTTGATCAGGCGCGCTCCCTTGTGGTTGCTGATTGAAATGCACACACCTGTTTTTGTTGCATTAAGCTCTGAGTAATAGTATAAAAACAGTTACCATTTTGGGAAATCTCCAATTAAATCAAAATACGCTCGAGATTGTGAACCAGGAGCCTTCCCGATGACATCATTATGATGTAATCACTTATTCCAGAGGCATTTTTGTATATAAATTGCATTAGTCTTCAAATCTGATCTTCCCGTTAGAGTAACTGTACAGTAACTTATTCACATATATGTGCCTGGTCACTTTAGTGATGTCTTCAGTGGTTAGTTAATTCAGTGGCCATACTTGAAGGTAATTTGGGTCGTCTGCATGTTGTGTGAAAAAACTTGATTCCTTTGCCTCTTGATGCTGACTAAAGGACTACCCCGCATTCACTCTAGATCTGTTGCAGGAGTCCACCATATCCTTGCGCCTCAAGATCAAATTACTGAACATTTAGGGATGAATGAGTTAATCAAGGACAGCCAGCACAGATTTGTTAAAAGGCAAGTTGTGTTTGTCAAATTTAATATTTTGAAGAAGTGACCAGTTGGGTAGATTAAGAAAATGCAGTAGATGTAGTATATATAGATTTTCAGAAGGTGTCACACAAGAGGCTTGTTGGGATAAAGGTCAGGTGTGTACTGTGGAAAAGATCAGGTGTACACTGTGGAAAAGATCAGGTGTATACTGTGGAAAAGATCAGGTGTGTACTGTGGAAAAGATCAGGTGTGTACTGTGGAAAAGATCAGGTGTGTACTGTGGAAAAGATCAGGTGTACACTGTGGAAAAGATCAGGTGTACACTGTGGAAAAGATCAGGTGTGTACTGTGGAAAAGATCAGGTGTGTACTGTGGAAAAGATCAGGTGTACACTGTGGAAAAGATCAGGTGTACACTGTGGAAAAGATCAGGTGTATACTGTGGAAAAGATCAGGTGTATACTGTGGAAAAGATCAGGTGTGTACTGTGGAAAAGATCAGGTGTACACTGTGGAAAAGATCAGGTGTGTACTGTGGAAAAGATCAGGTGTATACTGTGGAAAAGATCAGGTGTGTACTGTGGAAAAGATCAGGTGTGTACTGTGGAAAAGATCAGGTGTACACTGTGGAAAAGATCAGGTGTACACTGTGGAAAAGATCAGGTGTATACTGTGGAAAAGATCAGGTGTATACTGTGGAAAAGATCAGGTGTGTACTGTGGAAAAGATCAGGTGTGTACTGTGGAAAAGATCAGGTGTATACTGTGGAAAAGATCAGGTGTACACTGTGGAAAAGATCAGGTGTATACTGTGGAAAAGATCAGGTGTATACTGTGGAAAAGATCAGGTGTATACTGTGGAAAAGATCAGGTGTATACTGTGGAAAAGATCAGGTGTACACTGTGGAAAAGATCAGGTGTATACTGTGGAAAAGATCAGGTGTACACTGTGGAAAAGATCAGGTGTATACTGTGGAAAAGATCAGGTGTATACTTTGGAAAAGATCAGGTGTGTACTGTGGAAAAGATCAGGTGTATACTGTAGAAAAGATCAGGTGTGTACTGTGGAAAAGATCAGGTGTGTACTGTGGAAAAGATCAGGTGTGTACTGTGGAAAAGATCAGGTGTATACTGTGGAAAAGATCAGGTGTGTACTGTGGAAAAGATCAGGTGTGTACTGTGGAAAAGATCAGGTGTGTACTGTGGAAAAGATCAGGTGTGTACTGTGGAAAAGATCAGGTGTGTACTGTGGAAAAGATCAGGTGTGTACTGTGGAAAAGATCAGGTGTGTACTGTGGAAAAGATCAGGTGTGTACTGTGGAAAAGATCAGGTGTATACTGTGGAAAAGATCAGGTGTATACTGTGAGGAAATGATCAGGTGTATACTGTGAGGAAATGTAGCAGCATGGTTAGATGGTTTGTGGACTGACAAGAAATCCAAGAGTTGGGGTAAACGAGTGTTGCTTGAATTGAAGAAGGATTGAAGTGGTGTACCCTAGGGGTCAGTGCTGGCTCTGGTTTTTTTCTTGGGTACATATAGATGATTTGAACTTGGTTATGGGAAGCACAATATCAAAATTTGCTGACGACACACAAGTAGGAAGTTTGTAAAACAATGCTGGGTGTAGAAGACATCAGGAAGACAGACAGGTTGGTGGACTGGGCAGACAGATGGCAGTTGCAACTTAATGTGGAAAAGAGAAAAAATAAAGAATGGGAGTATACATATAAACTAAAGATACTGAAGGGTGTGCATAAAGAAAGATCTGGGGTTCAGATACATAAACTCCTGAAGGTACTAGTGCAGATAGATAAAGCCTTAACAAGACTAATAGAATCTTGGGTTTTATAAATAAGAGCCTAGGGTACAAGAGTAAAGAATGAAGTACTGATGAGTTTGTACAAAACTTTGATTATACCGTGGAGTACTGCGTGTGGTGTTTTGGGTCTTCCATTATATGAAGACGATTAAAGTCTTAACGAGTGTACAGTGTAGATTTACCAAGATGAAAAAGAAATTGCATTTATAGAGCATATTTCACCACCTCGTTTCACAGCTTTATAAAAGTATTTTTGAAGTGTAAGGCACTGTTATAATGTAGGTTGCACACAATAAGATCAGAACAGCATTGAAATAATGACCAGAAAATCTATTTGGTTGAGGGATAAATATTGGCCAGGACAATGGGAGAACACCTGCTCTTCTTCAAATTGTGCTGAGAGCTCTTCTGCGCCTATCTGAGAGGGCAGGCGCCCGGGGCTTCAGTTTAATGTCTTACCAAAAGATGGCACCTCCTGCCAGTGAGGCACTCCTTCAGTGCTCAGATCTCTGAAGTAGGGCTTAAACTCACGGCCTTCTGAGTCCGAGGCGAGAGTGAACCAAGGCTGATGCCTTAGCGATGGGACACCATAGTTATGAGAAAAGTCTTGAGATACAGGAAAGGGTAAGCGGAGATTTAATAGTCTGATGGAGCGACTAGGGGACGACTACATCCTCTGGCTGGGGAGTCAGTGACCAGAGGCCATCAATTTAAAATTATCACCGAGTCAGGAGAGAGGTTGGGAGAAATTTCTTTACACCGGGATTCTAGAATGGTTCCCGCAAGGTAGCAAATGCAACGCCGCAGTTCAAGAAAGGAGGGAGAGAGAAAACCGAGAACTACAGGTCACTTAGCCTGGCATCAGTAGTAGGGAAAATGCTATAATCTATTATTAAGGACGTGGTAACAGGGCACGTGGAAAATCATAACCTGATTAGGCAGAGTCAACACGATTTTATGAAAGGGAAATTTCAGACTATAACCTTTGCCCCTATTTTTTCAGGCGACAGCTGTTGATGATTCTGTCATCCCCATTTACAGCATTTAATCACTCCTGCCTTCCACCCTATCACAGACCGTCCCTTTTCTTCTTTCCTCCCCTCTCCTCTCTTTCTCTGCCCCTACACTTGCTTAAACCCCGTTACATCTCGAACTTTTTCCAGTTCTGATGAAAGGTCATCGACCTGAAACGTTAACTCTGTTTCTCTCTCCACGGATGCTGCCTGACCTGCTGAGTGTTTCATAGAAACATAGAAAAATAGGAGCAGGAGTAGGCCATTCAGCCCTTTGAGCCTGCTCCGCCATTCAATATGATCATGGCTGATCCTCTATCTCAATACCATATTCCCGCTCTCTCCCCATACCCCTTTGATGCCTTTTGTGTCTAGAAATCTATCTATCTCCTTAAATATATTCAGGGACTTGGCCTCCACAGCCTTCTGTGGTAGAGAATTCCACAGGTTCACCACCCTCTGAGTGAAGAAATTTCTCCTCATCTCAGTCCTAAATGTCCTACCCCGTATCCTGAGACTGTGACCCCTCGTTCTAGACCCCTCAGCCAGGGGAAACATCCCTGCATCCAGTCTGTCTAGCCCTGTCAGAATTTTATACGTTTCAATGAGATCCCCTCTCATTCTTCTAAACTCTAGTGAATACAGGCCTAGTTGACCCAATCTCTCCCCATACGACAGTCCTGCCATCCCAGGAATCAGTTTGGTGAACCTTCGCTGCAGTCCCTCTATGGCAAGTATATACTTTCTTGGGTAAGGAGACCAAAGCTGCACACAGTACTCCAGGTGTGGTCTCACCAAGGCCCTGTATAACTGTAGTAAGACATCCTTGCTCCTGTACTCAAATCCTCTTGCAATGAAAACCAACATACCATTTGCCTTCCTAACTGCTTGCTGCACCTGCATGTTTGCTTTCAGTGACTGGTGTACAAGGACACCCAGGTCCCTTTGTACATCAATATTTCCCAATCTATCACCATTTAAATAATACTCTGCCTCTCTGTTTTTCCTACCAAAGTGGATAACTTCACATTTATCCACGTTATACTGCATCTGCCATGTATTTGCCCACTCACTCAACTTGTCTAAATCGCCTTGAAGCCTCTTTGCATCCTCCTCACAACTCACAATCCCACCTAGTTTCGTGTCGTCAGCAAACTTGGAAATGTTACATTTGGTTCCCTCATCCAAATCATTGATATATATTGTGAATAGCTGGGGCCCAAGCACTGATCCCTGCGGTACCCCACTAGTCACTGCCTGCCACCCCGAAAAAGACCCATTTATTCCTACTCTCTGTTTCCTGTCTGTTAACCAATTTTCAATCCATGCCAGTATATTACCTCCAATCCCATGTGCTTTAATTTTTCACACTAACCTCTTATGTGGGACTTTATCAAAGGCCTTCTGAAAATCCAAATACACCACATCCACTGGTTCTCCCTTATCTATTCTACCAGTTACATCCTCAAAAAACTTCAGTAGGTTTGTCAAACACGATTTCCCTTTCATAAATCCATGTTGACTTTGTCTAATCCCGTTGATATTTTCTAAGTGTCCTGTTATCAGATACATCCTTTATAATAGACTCTAGCATTTTCCCTACTGCTGATAGGCTAACCGGTCTGCAGTTCCCAGTTTTTTCTCTCCCTTTTTTAAATAGTGGGGTTATATTTGCCACCCTCCAATCTGCAGGAACTGTTTCATAATCTATAGAATTTTGGAAGATGACAGCCAATGCATCCACTATTTCCATGGCTACCTCTTTTAGTACTCTGGGATGCATATTATCAGGCCCTGGGGATTTATCAGCTTTCAGTCCCATTAATTTCTCCAGCACTATTTTTTTCTTTAATTCCTCCTTACTAGACTCTTGGTTCCCTAGCATTTCTGGGAAGTTATTTGTGTCCTCTTCCGTGAAGACAGAACCAAAGTATTTGTTTAATTGCTCTGCCATTTCCTTGTTCCCCTTTATAAATTCTCCCATTTCTGACTTTAAGGGACCTACATTTGTCTTCACTACTCTTTTTTTCTTTTTACATATTTGTAGAATCTTTTACAGGCCGCTTTTATGTTCCTTGCAAGTTTACTCTCATACTCTATTTTCCCCCTCTTAATCAATCTCTTGGTCCTTTTTTTGCTGAACTCTAAACTGCTCCCAATCCTCAGGCTTGCTACTTTTTCTGGCAACTTTATATGACTTCTCTTTGGATCTAATACTATCCTTAATTTCTTTTGTTAGCCATGGTTGGGCTGCTTTTCCTTTTGTGTTTTTACGCCAGAAAGGAATGTATAACTGTTGCAATTCATGCATTTGTTCCTTAAATGTTAGCCATTGCCTATCCACCGTCATGCCTTTTAATGAAGCTCCCCAATCTATCATAGCCAATTCACTCCTCATGCCTTCGTAGTTTCCTTTGTATAGATTTAGGACCCTAGTTTTGGATTGGACTTCTTCACTTTCCATTTTAATGAAGAATTCTATCATGTTATGGTCACTCTTCCCTAAAGGACCCCGCACAACAAGATTATTAATTAACCCCTTCTCATTGCACAATACCCAATCTAGGATAGCCTGGGTCAGTATTTTCTTGGATAACGTTTAGTAACTCCGTGCTTAACTATGTTAAATTTTTTCTGCAAACTGTTAAAAAGCTTCAAAAAAGTGGACTTAGAATGGCCACCTGTATGCTATTGGCACTGTACATTGATTTCACTGTCCATATTATAGATTTCATAAGAAATATAGTGGAATCAAATTGGGACAGTGTCTGAAGTGTCTGAAGGGTTGGGTGGAGAAGCAGTTGTATTTTGTAAAATATATTCTTGCTTTTCTTTTAACCTTAACTGAACTCAGTAGCTTTGTGACGTGGATTGTTGACTTTCAATTTTAGGTGGTTTGAAGTAGTTGCAGCTGAGCTTACAGCTGAGTCACATCATGCCACTAGATGGCAGGGATGTCGTTGTGAATCGTTAAATCATTGAATGATGCAGCACAGAAGGAGGCCATCATGCCTGTGCTTTCTAAAAGAGCTATCCTATTAGTCCCTTTCCCCAAAACCCTGCAAATTTTTCCCCTTCAAGTATTTATCCAGTTCCATTTTGAAAGTTACCATTGAATCTGCTTCCCCCAGCCTTTCAGGCAGCGCATTCCAGATCACAACAACTCGCTGTGTAAAAAATTTTTTTTTTTAATTCTCCTCATCTCGCCTCTGGTTCTTTTGCCGATTATCTGAAATCTGTGTCCTCTGGTTATCGACCCTTCTGCCACTGGAAACAGTTTCTCGTTATTTACACTTATCAAAACCCTTCATGATTTTGAACACCTCTATCAAATCTCCCCTTAACCTTCTCTGCTCCAAGGAGAACAACCCCAGCTTCTCCAGTCTCTCCACGTAACTGAAGTCCCTCATTCCTGGTACCATTCTCATCCACCATCTCTGCACCCTCTCTACGGCCTTGACATCCTTTCAGAGTGCGGTGCCCAGAATTAGACACAATACTCCAGCTGGGGCTGAACCAGTGTTTTATAAAAGTTTAGCATAATATCCTTTTGTACTCTCTGCCTCTGCTTATAAAGCCAAGGATCTGGTAGGATTTTTTAACAGCCTGCTCAACTTGTCCTGCCACCTCAAAGACTTGTGTACACCCCTAGATCTCTCTGTTTAAAGGTCCCCCTTTAAAATTGTGCCATTTAAATTATAGTGCCTCTCCTCATTCTTCCTACTGAAATGCATCACTTCACAGTTCTCTGCATTAAATTTCATCTGCTATTCAATGTTCCCTGTAACTGTTTTTATAGTGCGCATTCCCGTTAACGGGCTGCGTGGCTCATTCAAATTTTCAAGCATGCGCGGTTTTAAATTGGTGAGACTGGCATTGAAAAGCTGGTGCGTGGCATGCGTGGGACCTGCAGACGGCTGCGTGGCGGCGCAGCATGGCAGGAACGTTGCTGCCATGTGTCTGCCCATTTCACCAGTCTGTCTACGTCCTCCTGAAGTCTGTTACTATCCTCCTCATTGTTTACTACATTTCCAAGTTTAATGTCATCTGCAAATTTTGAAATTATGCCCTGTATAGTCCAGGTCATTAATGTACATCAAAAAAGCACTGGGACTAACCACTGTACACTTCCCTCCAGTCTGAGCAACCACCGTTCACCACTACTCTCTGCTTTCTGTCTCTTAGCCAATTTTGTATCCAGACTGCCACTGTCCCTTTAATCTCATGGGCTTCAATTTTGCTAACAAGTCTATTATATGGCACTTTATCAAACTCCTTTTGAAAGTCTATACATAACATCAACCACACTACCCTCATCTAACCTCTCCGTTACTTCATCAAAGATCTCAATCAAGTTAGTCAAACACGATTTTCCTTTACTAAATTGTGCTGGCTGTCATTTATTAACGCATATTTTTCCAAAAGCCCATTAATTTTGTCTCTAAAAGTTTCCCCGCCAGTGATATAATGCTGACTGGCCTGTAGTTGCCGGGTTTTTTATCCCTCTTCCCTTTTTTAAACGGGGTGTAACATTTGCAACTCTCCAGTCCTCTGGCACCACTCTCATCTCCAAAGAGGATTGGAAGATTGTGGCCGGATCTGCCGCTATCTCCACCCTTGCTTCCCTCAGCAACCTAGGATGCATCCAATCCGATCTGAGCTATACATCCAATCCGATCTGAGCTACGCATCCAATCCGATCTGGGCTACACATCCAATCCAGTCTAAGCTACACATCCAATCCGGTCTGAGTTACGCATCCAATCCGGTCTGAGTTACGCATCCAATCCGATCTGGGCTACGCATCCAATCCGCTCTGGGCTACGCATCCAATCCGATCTGGGCTACGCATCCAATCCGGTCTGGGCTACGCATCCAATCCGATCTGGGCTACGCATCCAATCCGGTCTGAGTTACGCATCCAATCCGGTCTGGGCTACGCATCCAATCCGGTCTGGGCTACGCATCCAATCCGATCTGGGCTACGCATCCAATCCGGTCTGAGTTACGCATCCAATCCGGTCTGGGCTACGCATCCAATCCGCTCTGGGCTACGCATCCAATCCGCTCTGGGCTACGCATCCAATCCGCTCTGGGCTACGCATCCAATCCGCTCTGAGTTACGCATCCAATCCGGTCTGGGCTACGCATCCAATCCGGTCTGGGCTACGCATCCAATCCGGTCTGGGCTATGCATCCAATCCGATCTGAGCTACACATCCAATCCGATCTGGGCTACACATCCAATCCAATCTGAACTACACATCCAATCCAATCTGAGCTACACATCCAATCTGATCTGGGCTACACATTCCATACAGACCGGGTGACTTTTCTACTTTGAGCCCTGAAATCCTTTTAAGTACCTCCTCTCTATCTACTTTTATCCTATTTCATCTGGATGAGGAGTGAACCAGATCCTTAAGTCGCACCTAATGAGTGGGCCACTTATAATTAAATCCCGTGTGAGTCAGGCAGAATTGTGATTAAACATCAGATCCAGTTTTGCCTTCCTGGAATGGTCCCACCGTGTCATTTCCACGTCTTCACTTCAGCCCCTCTCTTTCTTCACTCCTTTACTTCTCCTCCTCTTCCCTCCCTCCTTCATTTTCTGTCTTGCTGCTCCTTTACTTCTCTTCCTCCGTTTTCAATTTCTCCTTTTCTCCTCCCGTTTCTTGCTCTTCTGCTTTTACCTTCTGTTTATTTCTGCAAGTGCAGACAGGGGCAGGCAGCAGCATCAGAATGTAGGCGGCTGGGTTCGATGCAGCAGCACCTGGCGGCCACTGTGGGAAGCAGTACTAGAGACACTGTCCTGTGTCACCAGCTTTCCTGGGTGAAGGTTGTACAGGGCCTTGGTGAGACCACACCTTGAGTACTGTGTGCAGTTTTGGTCGCCTTATCTGAGGAAGGATGTTCTTGCCATGGAAGGAGTTCAGCGAAGATTCACAAGGCTGATACCTGGGATGGCAGGAATGACATATGAGGAGAGATTGGGTCGATTGGACTTATACTCGCTGGAGTATAGAAGAATGAGAGGGGATCTCATCGAAACATATAAAATTCTGACAGGTCTGGACAAACTAGATGCAGGAAGAATGTTCCCGATGGTCGGAGAGTCCAGAACCAGGGGTCACAGTCTAAGGATAAGGGGTAAGCCATTTAGGACAGAAATGAGGAGGAATTTTTTCACCCAGAGAGTGGTGAACTTGTAGAATTCTCTACCACAGAAGGTAGTTGAGGCCAAGTCATTAAATATATTCAAGAAGGAGTTCGATATATTTCTTAAGGCTAAAGGTATCAAGGGATATGGGGAGAAAGCAGGGACAGGGTACTGAGTTTGGATGATCAGCCATGATCTTATCGAATGGCGGAGCAGGCTCGAGGGGCCAAATGGCCTACTCCTGCTCCTATCTTCTATGTTTCTATGTGAAGGTGGTGTGAGACTGGCCACTCTGGGCCAAAAATCCTGTATGAGCTTTTGGTGCTGTTAGATTTGTAAGAAATGGCAGCCAAGGGCAAAGTTGCCTTTTTGCGACAGAAGCGTGAGCAAATGTTGTCATAGGGTATTTTGAGCTGCCCCCTGATGATGAATGGCATCAAGTGGAAGTATCAATGGGAGAGCACTCCTTTCCAGAAACTGACACTAAAACCTGGCAATTACAAGACAGTCAGTTTAATGTCGGTGGTGGGGAAGCTTTTAGAAACAATAATCCCGGAGAAAATTAACAGCCACTTGGAGAAGCAGGGACTAATAAAGGAGAGCCAGCACGGATTTGTTGAGGGCAAATCGTGTTTGACTAACTTGATTGAGTTTTTTGATGAGGTAACCGAGAGGGTGGATGAGGGCAGTGTAGTTGATGTGTATATGAACATTCAAGCCCCACATATTAGGCTTGTTAGCAAAATTGAAGCCCATGGGATAAAAGGGGCAGTAGCAGCATTGATACACAATTGGCTAAGGGATAGAAAACAGAGAGTTGTGGTGAACGGTTGTTTTTTCAGACTGGAGGGAGGTATACAGTGGCGTTCCCCAGGGTTCAGTACTAGGACCACAGCTGTGTTTGATATACATTAATGACTTGGGGGTACAGGGCACAGTTTCGAAATTTGCAGATGACACGAAACTTGGAAGTGTGGTAAAGAGTGAGGAAGATAGTGATAGACTTCAAGAAGACATTGACAGACTGGTAGAATGGGCAGACACATGGCAGATGAAATTCAACACAGAGAAGTGTGAGGTGATACATTTTGGTAGGAAGAATGAGGAGAGACCATACACACTAAATGGTACAATTTTAAGGGGTGCAAGAACAGAGAGACCTGGGGTTTCTTGTGCACAAGTCTTTGAAGGTGGCAGGACAGGTTAGAAAGCAGTTAATAAAGCATCTGGGATCCTGGGCTTTATAAATAGAGGCATAGAGTACAAAAGCCAGGAAATTATGATAAACCTACACACAACACTAGTTCGGCCCCAATTCTGGGCACCACACTTTAGGAGGACGTGAAGGCTTTGGAGAGGGTACAGAAGAGATTTACTAGAATGGTTCCATGGATGAGGGATTACAGTTATGTGGCTAGACTGGAGAAGCTGGGGTTGTTCTCCTTGGAGCAGAGAAGCTAAGAGGAGATTTGATAGAGGTGTTCAAATTCATGAAGGGTTTCGATAGAGTAAATAAAGAGAAACTGTTTCCAATGGCTGAAGGGTCGATAACGAGAGGACACAGATTTAAGGTAATTAGCAAAAGAACCAGAGGCGACATGAGGAAAAACATTTTTACGCAGCGAGTGGTTGGGATTTGGAATGCACTGCCTGATAGGGCGGTGGATACAGATTCAATAGTAGCCTTCAAAAGGGAATTGGAGAAATACTTGATTCCTTCGCCGTTGTTGAAGCCTCCCCATCTGGGGATATCTTCCACCACCTGCCCCGCCCAAACTGCTGTGTTGGCAGTAGGGCCTTTATCACCTAGACACACCTTTTTATCCCCCCTATGCTTCTGTCACGTTCTCCTCCTCCAAACATCTCCCCTTGTTCCAGCTATCTCTCCACGCAGTTAAAATCCTTGTTCTCTACCACCCCCTTGCCCCACCCTTCCCCAGTCCCACCCTGAGTTTCTCACCGAAATATGCTCCCTCGTTTTCGCCCTCCGCACTGAACAGCAACTCCTGCTCGGTCAATCTTCATTTCACCTCACCTCGCGCTCTCTGCTCTGATTTGACTGTCCTCCGGTCCTCTCGAAGCCTTTTTGCCTGTATTGGCCTTGGAGGGAGTGCAGCGTAGATTTACCAGAATGATACCCAGACTCCAGAGGGGAGATTACACAAACTAGGGTTGTATTCCCTGGAATTTAGAAGGTTAAGGATTGATTTGAAAGAAAGAAAAGAAAGACTTGCATTTCTATAGCACTTTTCACAACCACCGGATGTCCCAAAGCGCTTTACAGCCAATTAAGTACTTTTTGAAGTGTAGTTACTGTTGTAATATAGGAAAAGAGGCAGCCAATATGCGCACAGCAAGCTCCCACAAACAGCAATGTGATAATGACCAGATAATCTGCTTTAGTGATGTTGGTTGAGGGATAAATATTGGCCCCAGGACACCGGGGAGAACTCCCCTGCTCTTCTTCGAAATAGTGCCATGGGATCTTTTACGTCCACCTGAGAGAGCAGACGGGGCCTCGGTTTAACGTCTCATCAAATAGACAGCACCTCCGACAGTGCAGCACTCCCTCGGTACTGCTCCTCCGACAGTGCAACGCTCCCTCAGTACTGTCCCTCCGACAGTGCAACGCTCCCTCAGTACCGCCCCTCCGACAGTGCGGCGCTCCCTCAGTACTGCCGCTCCGACAGTGCGGCGCTCCCTCAGTACTGTCCCTCCGACAGTGCGGTGCTCCCTCAGTACTGTCCCTCCGACAGTGCAACGCTCCCTCAGTACTGTCCCTCCGACAGTGCGGCGCTCCCTCAGTACTGCCGCTCCGACAGTGCGGCGCTCCCTCAGTACTGTCCCTCCGACAGTGCGGCGCTCCCTCAGTACTGTCCCTCCGACAGTGCAACGCTCCCTCAGTACTGTCCCTCCGACAGTGCGGTGCTCCCTCAGTACTGCCCCCTCCGACAGTGCGGCGCTCCCTCAGTACTGCCCCCTCCGACAGTGCAGCGCTCCCTCAGTACTGCCCCCTCCGACAGTGCGGCGCTCCCTCAGTACTGCCCCTCCGACAGTGCAGCGCTCCCTTAGTACTGCCCCTCCGACAGTGCAGCACTCCCTCAGTACTGCCCCCTCCGACAGTGCAGCACTCCCTTGGTAGTGTACTGAGCGTCAGCCTAGATTTTTGCGCTCAAGTGCTAGAGTCAGACTTGAACCCACAACCTTCTGACTCAGACGAGGAAGCTATCCACTGAGCCACTGGCTGACACATTTGATTGAAGTATTCAAGATATTAAGGGGAACTGATAGGGTAGATAGAGAGAAACTATTTCTGCTGGTTGGGGATTCTAGGACTAGGGGACATAGTCTAAAAATTAGAGCCAGACCTTTCAGGAGTGAAATTAAACACTTCTACACACACAGGGTGTTGAAGTTTGAAACTCTCTTCCACAAACGGCAATTGATGCTGGGTCAATTGTTAACTTTAAATCGGAGATTTATAAATTTTTGTTAACCAAAGATATTAAGGGATATGGGCCAAAGGCGGGTATATGGAGTTAGGTCGCAGATCAGCCATGATCTCATTGAATGGCTGGAACAGGCTCGAGGGGCTGAATGGCTTCCTCCTGTTCCTATGTTTTCCTCCATATAAACTCTCCTCTTTATTCACGGTCACCCCATTGACCTTGCATGGCCTCTCCACTCCCGTCGTCTCAATAACAGACAAGGCCATCTTTGATCACTTCCTTGTATCCCTCACCGCTCACATCACCTTCCTCCTTCCAACTTCACTTCCTTCTGCATCCACCCCGAGAAAAAACTCCCCTAAGTCACTTACAGTTGTAGCTTGGTAGAAGGTGTCAGCCTTCGCTCTGTGGTAACACACTCGCCTCCGCGTCAGAAGGTTGTGAGTTCAAGCCCCAGTCCTGAGACGAGTACAATGTCTAGGCTGCCACTCCCGTGCAGTACTGAGAGGTGCCGTCTTTTTAGATGAGATGTCAAACTGAAGCCCCGTCTGTCCTCTCAGGTGGGTGTAAAAGATCGATTTCGAAGAAGAGAAGGGGAGTTCTCCCAGTTTCCTGGCCAATATTTATCCCCATAACCAACATCAATAAAGCAGATTGTCTGGTCATTTTATCTCATTGCTCTCTGTGGGATCTTGCTGTGCACAAATTGATTGCCGCTTTTCCTTTCATTACAACAGTGACTATATTTCAAAAGTACTCCATTGGCTGTAAAGCTCTTTGGGACGTCCGGTGGTCATGAAAGGTGCTGTATAAATACAAGTCTTTCTTGGTTCTTTATTACCTGAAACAACCACCAAGGCAAATTGTTTAATTTCCCTCCTTCCAGAAAGCTATTATGGTTACAATAAATGATCATATCAAGTAATCATTTTATCAAGTAAACTCCTGATGCCACAGTAACATTACTGTCAGACCAGACGTAACTGCTCTATTTATATGTAATATTTTGAATTTGAAATTGCTAAGTGGTCTATTTCTTCCTCCCCACCCCGGAAGGTGGCGAGGAACGGTTCTGTGGGTACCAACAGCCCTCTTGCTACCTTGTCAAGGTCACTATTCTTCAACTGGAGCCTGGAGTCAGCAGGCTATTTGACTCTGGAGGGCATCACAAGTACAATTTTTGTCAATGTCCCTATGATTTTTCTACTTGCAGCAGTGTCCAGGCGATTAAGCTTAATTTCCTGGAGACATCAGGATAATCCTGGAAGGTTGGCAATCCTATTATCTCCCCCGATATGTCTGTGCAAACAGGCACGGACTCGCTTGATTGCGCTCTCTCTCTCTTTCGCTTTCTTTGTTTCTCTCTTTCTCTCCCTTTCTCTCTCTCTCTCTCTCTCGTGCAATACTTATTATGTTCAAGCCTGAATTCCCATCTGTGTGTTCAGTAGTGTGAGGTCAGTTTAAGGCTGCTTGACAGCTGATTTTTCTCGTTGATTTTGGTACAATTGAGGTCGGATGCAGGGGTTGCTTTGAGGTAGCACATACTGCTAATTCTCGACAGCCAGTACATTCTTCTGTACCTGACTGTGGGTCATGGTTACAAGCAATATCGTGAGTCATTTTTCATCTGATTCCTCCGCTGTGCTCTGTTTTGTTTTGCTCTGCTTGAAACCTGACTTGGCCCAAAAAATTCAGATACAGCAAAACGTGCTCTTTCTTGGCAGTTATCCCATGCATAAAACCCTGGCGTGAATTCCCCCATGGATATTAATCAGAGATACGAGGCAAGACCTGTAATGTTTTATTTTGAGGCTAACAATATTTTCTCTGCATTAATGGGTCATTGCAGTCAACAAACGAGCTATATCCTACTCCCAGTGGCACTGAAGTGGCTTCCAAGAGGTGCATCGTGCTTTCACACACTAGTGCAGCTGAGATTAGGAAGCCAGAAGGCTTCGGGATTAAGGAGGGACTCTGTGCTTCACGACCCATGGTGCCATGTGCTTGGGTTCTGATGTACTGCACCAAAGTACCATCCTACAGGAAACCGCAAGCACAAATTCATAAAGTCTACCCTAATTTTTTGTTAATTGCTCAGAGGAAGATCAGTCAGTGGTGTAAGAGAGAAATGAAGATCGAGACTTCACTGCTCCTTGAGCTTTGATAAAGGCGAGGGTGCAATTAAGGGGTGCTCAGTATAGTTGGGAGCTTTATCTGACTGTGCTGTGCCTGAAATACTTGATGCTGGTGCTGAAATGGAAAATGTTCAGTTTCCCAGCACTGACTTCCCACACTTTGAACACAAAATTCAAGAAAAGTTTTTTTTTAAAAACCACACACACTGGGAGTCATTTTAACTTTTGGAATTAGTGTAAAACGTGTGATATTGGCTCGGCCGCCCGTTAAACACGTCTCCCAATTTCCGTTTCAATTGACTTCAAAACAAATGAAAATCAGGAGAGGTGTTTAACCTGCTGCTGATCCGATATCACCTATTTTACGCTATGGCTTAAAGTCAAAATTAATAGCACCCTCCTTTATCTTAACAGCTTTCACTTTAGCCCAGAGTTGTTTGTGAGCCACCTTTATCGAATGCCTCGGAAAGCCGAGCTATCCATTATGTTGCACCTGTTCAGTTTCATCCTCAAACAACTTCAATAAACTTGTCAGGTGTGACTTGCTGTGTTCATAAGCTTCTATTCTTGCTCTTGAATTGCTTCTTTTGTGATAGCCTGCAATTTTTATTCTCCCTCGTGTAGCTGTTAGTCTAACAGACCTGTCATTCCCGCGTTGATGTGTTTGACGTTAAAAATAAATGAAATCCTTGCTGTTTTCAGATCTGTTACTACCCCTGTGTTTAATGAACTGAAAGAAACATCAGCCACTGTTTCTGCTGCTTTTATCCTTAGTCCCTTGAGTACTCATGGGTGCATCATCTGTTCCTTTCTTCATGAATATTCAAGCACTCTGGTGTTTAATGACCATGTCATTACTAATCTCTGTATATTCTCTCTCAATGCTGATGAACACCACCAGAATGTGGAACGCCACTGAAGTAAAAATATGTCAGTTACATTTCTTCCATGTTATTTATTCCCCTGCTATCATATTATTTCCCATCACCCACACTGTTTTTCAGTAAAAAGAAAATTTAAAAACTCATTCTTTGCAGTTTTCAATTTAGCGTTACATATATTCCACTCCCCTTTCGTTAAATCTTTTCTTAAAAATGGCTTGCTATTTAATGTAATCCTTTTAACTTCACAAATAAACATTTAAGTCCAGGTTTTGACAAAATCTCCTTGTCCGGCATGGTATAAATCAACTTCCACTCTCCAATATTTTAGCAGAGCTATTGACTCATTTAAAATCAATGGACAAACACCTCCTTTACAGCAGGAAAGAGAGGAATGTCAACCAAGCACAGTAAGCTTCCATACCCTGCTATTCTATAGCCTAATTTCAGGGGCACTATGATTTCACACAACACCTTGAAAATGGGAAATGCGATAAGAACATAAGAAATAGGAGCAGGAATCGGCCACTTGGCCCCTCGAGCCTGCTCCGCCATTCAATAAGATCATGGCTGATCTTGGGCTCAAAGCCACTTCGCAGCCTGCTCCCCATAACCATTCACTCCCTTATCTTGCAAAAATTTGTCTATCTCCACTTTAAATGTATTTAATGACCCAGCCTCCACAGCTCTCTGGGGCAGAGAATTCCACAAATTTACGACCCTCTGAGAGAAGAAGTTCCTCCTCATCTCAGTTCTAAAAGGGCGACCCTTTATTCTAAAACTGTGCCCCTGCGTTCTAGATTTCCCCATGAGTATATCCTTCCTTAAATAAGGAGACCACAACTGTACGCAGTACTCAAGGTGTGGTCTCACCAATACCTTGTACAGTTGCAGCAGGACTTCCCTGCTTTTATACTCCAACCCCCTTGCAATAAAGGCCAACATTCCATTTGCCTTTTTGATTACTTGCTGTACCTGCATGCTAACTTTCTGTGTTTCATGCACCAGGACAATCTCCAGCTACAAGTGCGGTGAAAGTCTTATGCAAGCTCCTTCCATGACAACAACAGCTTGCATTTATATGGCACCCTTAACATAACAAAACGTCACAAGGCGCTCAACAGCATTATCAATAAAAATGTTGACACCAAGCCACAGAAGGAGATATCGGGACAGATGACCAAAAGCTTGGTTAAGGAGGCAGTTTTTAAGGAGCATCTTAGAGGAGGAGAGGTTTAGGGAGGGAATCCCAGAGCTTAAGGCCTTGGCAGCTGAATGGTTGAGCGATTAAAATCAGGGGTGCGCAAGATGCCAGAATTGGAAGAGCACCGAGATCTCGCAGACTTGTAGGGCTGTAGGAGATGACAGCGATGGGGAGGGGCGAGGCCATGGAGGGATTTGAAAACAAGGTTGAGGATTTTAAAATTGAGGCGTTGTCGGACTGGGAGCCAGTGTAGGTCAGCGAGCATGGGTGAATGGTATTTGGTGCGAGTTAGGTTACGCGCAGCAAAGTTTTGATGAGCACAAGTTTATGGAGGGTAGAAGATGGGAGGCCGGTCAGGAGAGCAGTGGAATAGTCAAGTCTAGAGGTAACAAAGACATGAATGAGGGTTTCAGCAGCAGATGAGCTGAAGCAGGGTCATCATGACAACAGCAATGTATGGATCTCTTTCCCCCCGCTCCCCACTTTCAGCTTCTTCCTTAAGGTAATTATCTCCTGTTTCCATTGGACTCTGTGGGCCACACATCAACCGTATGCTTCAGTAGTTATGAAGCGCTTTGTGATTTGAGAAGGTTCCTGACATGAGAGGTGCTGTAGAAATGCAGATTGGTTCTTCTCTTTCTATATGAGGGTGTCTGGCTCCCAGGCTGGTAGCAGTGCTGCCGCCAGGGGATGCATGAGATCATAACCGGAAAGTGTCTTCCCCTCCCTGGGAATGATGGGCCTGTTCAAATTTCCCCTCCTTCTATGGGGGAACTACCAGAACTCTACTCACTGCAGGTGTAAGGTATGGGGGATTGAGCCCAGTCCCCCTATGACGGGGGGATTGAGCCCAGTCCCCCTGTGACGGGGGGATTGAGCCCAGTCCCCCTGTGACGGGGGTGATTGAGCCCAGTCCCCCTGTGACGGGGGGATTGAGCCGAGTCTCTCTGTGACGGGGGGATTGAGCCCAGTCTCTCTGTGACGGGGGGATTGAGCCCAGTCTCTCTGTGACGGGGGGATTGAGCCCAGTCCCCCTGTGACGGGGGGATTGAGTCCAGTCCCCCTGTGACGGGGGGATTGAGCCGAGTCTCTCTGTGACGGGGGGATTGAGCCCAGTCCCCCTGTGACGGGGGGATTGAGCCCAGTCCCCCTGTGACGGGGGGATTGAGCCCAGTCTCTCTGTGACGGGGGGATTGAGCCCAGTCCCCCTGTGACGGGGGGATTGAGTCCAGACTCTGTGACGGGGGGATTGAGCCCAGTCCCCCTGTGACGGGGGGATTGAGCCCAGTCTCTCTGTGACGGGGGGATTGAGCCCAGTCTCTCTGTGACGGGGGGATTGAGTCCAGTCTCTCTGTGACGGGGGGATTGAGTCCAGTCTCTCTCTGACGGGGGGATTGAGCCGAGTCGCTCTGTGACGGGGGGATTGAGCCCAGTCCCCCTGTGCCGGGGGGATTGAGTCCAGTCTCTCTGTGACGGGGGGATTGAGTCCAGTCTCTCTGTGACGGGGGGATTGAGCCGAGTCGCTCTGTGACGGGGGGATTGAGTCCAGTCTCTCTGTGACGGGGGGATTGAGCCCAGTCTCTCTGTGACGGGGGGATTGAGCCGAGTCTCTCTGTGACGGGGGGATTGAGCCCAGTCTCTCTGTGACGGGGGGATTGAGCCGAGTCTCTGTGACGGGGGGATTGAGCCCAGTCTCTCTGTGACGGGGGGATTGAGCCCAGTCTCTCTGTGACGGGGGGATTGAGCCCAGTCTCTGTGACGGGGGGATTGAGCCCAGTCTCTCTGTGACGGGGGGATTGAGCCCAGTCTCTCTGTGACGGGGGGATTGAGCCCAGTCCCCCTGTGACGGGGGGATTGAGCCCAGTCCCCCTGTGACTGGGGGATTGAGCCCAGTCCCCCTGTGACGGGGGGATTGAGCCCAGTCTCTCTGTGACGGGGGGATTGAGCCCAGTCCCCCTGTGACGGGGGGATTGAGCCGAGTCCCCCTGTGACGGGGGGATTGAACCCAGTCTCTCTGACGGGGGGATTGAGCCCAGTCCCCCTGTGACGGGGGGATTGAGCCCAGTCCCCCTGTGACGGGGGGATTGAGCCCAGTCCCCCTGTGACGGGGGGATTGAGCCCAGTCCCCCTGTGACGGGGGGATTGAGCCCAGTCCCCCTGTGACGGGGGGATTGAGCCCAGTCCCCCTGTGACGGGGGGATTGAGCCCAGTCCCCCTGTGACGGGGGGATTGAGCCCAGTCCCCCTGTGACGGGGGGATTGAGCCCAGTCCCCCTGTGACGGGGGGATTGAGCCCAGTCCCCCTGTGACGGGGGGATTGAGCCCAGTCCCCCTGTGACGGGGGGATTGAGCCCAGTCCCCCTGTGACGGGGGGATTGAGCCCAGTCCCCCTGTGACGGGGGGATTGAGCCCAGTCTCCCTGTGACGGGGGGATTGAGCCCAGTCTCTCTGTGACGGGGGGATTGAGCCCAGTCTCTCTGTGACGGGGGGATTGAGCCCAGTCTCTCTGTGACGGGGGGATTGAGCCCAGTCCCCCTGTGACGGGGGGATTGAGCCCAGTCCCCCTGTGACGGGGGGATTGAGCCCAGTCTCTCTGTGACGGGGGGATTGAGTCCAGTCCCCCTGTGACGGGGGGATTGAGCCCAGTCTCTGTGACGGGGGGATTGAGCCCAGTCCCTCTGTGACGGGGGGATTGAGCCCAGTCCCCCTGTGACGGGGGGGATTGAGCCCAGTCCCCCTGTGACGGGGGGGATTGAGCCCAGTCCCCCTGTGACGGGGGGATTGAGCCCAGTCCCCCTGTGACGGGGGGATTGAGCCCAGTCCCCCTGTGACGGGGGGATTGAGCCCAGTCCCCCTGTGACGGGGGGATTGAGCCCAGTCCCCCTGTGACGGGGGGGATTGAGCCCAGTCCCCCTGTGACGGGGGGATTGAGCCCAGTCTCTCTGTGACGGGGGGATTGAGCCCAGTCTCTCTGCTTTGTGACGGGCTGCATTTGGGCTCCAGCCATCTGGATCTTTTTATTGCTCAGTCCTATAAAGAGGCTTCCATGTATATCTGGTTCTGATGAAGGATCTTCATCTGAAATATAAATCTGTCCTTTCTCATTTTCGATGCTGTATTTCCAGTTTTTCGCCTTTGGGCTGCAGGGATTACTATCAGACCGTTGTTGATTACACAGCAAAACCAATGACCTGCTTTATAGTTGTGATTTCTTCACTGAAACTCGGAGCTTATTTATAGCATATTAACTGAAACTGAATAATCAGGCCATTATTTCTGCAGTCAGCTTGTAATAAACATCTAAGCCTGCAAGCAAGAGACAAATGTTAATTTCAGAATCTCAATCGTTGCTGATCGCGCTTTTACTTTTTTTTTAAAATTATGTTTAAAAAGTTACATAAATCTGTCAACATTTGCCTTTTTTCTAGCCAAGAGTAGTGCACATTATATAATTTACATTTAGTGGCAGCGGGATATTCTGACTTACGAGGAGCCAGTTGTCATGAGAAAAGAATGGCTCGTTAAGGTTCTGGTAGGTGCATTTGGGCGTGGGGTTGGCAGCTCTTGACACCATCTTCATTTTGCTCGGTCACCTTAGCTTCCAGGTTCTGGTTCACTTTAGTTAGTAGATCGTCTCATCTGGAATCTACACCACCCGTTTCCATGGCACCCCACCATTCTTGTCGGAGCGCTTGCTGCTGTTTTGTGAGATGTTGGAGGATTTGTGATTCACTCTTTGTCAGCCGTAGGGTTTGTTGTCTTTATTAGGAAGGCTGGGCACTGGGTGCTCCTCTGAGCAGGTAAATAGCAAACTTTATTAATCAACATCAAGTTGCTGTGTTTATTACTTGCTTTTGAACTGGCCACGCCATTCAGTCACAGAAAGTGAATAGTTGTATCTATTTTCTCTGTCTCGCTCCAAACACTGCAGAGAATCTTTGCAGTCATGTTAAAATGATTTTTTTCCTTTTACATGCAGCACTGCTGTTGGCACAAGCTACGACAAACAGGTTAAATGCGTGGCTCAGAGAGTGGCGTGGGAGGAAGGGGTTTCACTTCGTGGGGCACTGGCACCAGTACTGGGGAAAAGAGAGAGCTGTTCGGTTGGGGCGAGCTTCACTTAAGCCCGGCTGGGACAAGTGTCCCGGTGAATCAAATAACTAGGGCGGTAGATAGGGCTTTAAACTAATGAAGGGGGGGTGGGGGGGGGGGGGGAAGGAAGGAAGATTCAGGAAAGGGTAAATTCAAAAGCAGTAAGAGAAATGTCAAGGCTGTAGAGCAGAGTAGCGATTTGGGTAAAAATGTGCAGAATGGGTCAGGAACAGACAGCTTTACAAAGGTAATAGGACATTAGTGACTAGGGTGACATCAGGGAAAAATAGAAACATGTTAAAGCTAAAGGCACTATATCTGAATGCGCAAAGCATTTGCAACAAAATAGATGAATTAATAGCACAGATAGAAATAAATGGGTTTGATCTAATAGCCATTACAGAGACGTGGTTGCAGAGTGACCAAGGTTGGGAACTAAATATTCTAGGATACAACTTGGCACATTGGATCCAAAATTGGCTTAGTGGCAGGAGGCAGAGGGTGATGGTCGAAGGTTGTTTTTGTGACTGGAAGCCTGTGTCCAGTGGTGTACCGCAGGGATCGGTGCTGGGTCCTTTGCTGTTTGTAGTGTACATTAATGATTTAGATATGAATGTAGGAGGTATGATCAGTAAGTTCACAGATGACACGAAAATTGGTGGAGTGGTAAATAGCGAGGAGGGAAGCCTCAGGCTACAGGACGATATAGACGGGTTGGTCAGATGGGCAGAACAGTGGCAAATGGAATTTAACCCTGAAAAGTGTGAGGTGATGCATTTTGGGAGGACTAACAAGGCAAGGGAATACACAATGAATGGTAGGACCCGAGGAAGGACAGAGGATCAGAGGGACCTTGGCGTGCATGTACATAGATCCCTGAAGGCAGCAGGACAGGTAGATAAGGTGGTTAAAAAGGCATATGGGATACTTGCCTTCATTAGCCGAGGCATAGAATATAAGAGCAGGGAGGTTATGATGGAGCTGTACAAAACGCTAGTTAGGCCACAGCTGGAATACTGTGTGCAGTTCTGGTCGCCACACTATAGGAAGCATGTGATTGCATTGGAGAGGATGCAGAGGAGATTCACCAGGATGTTACCTGGGCTGCAGCGCTTCAGCTATGAAGAGAGACTGGACAGGCTGGGGATGTTTTCCTCAGAGCAGAGAAGGCTGAGGGGGAACCTGATTGAGGTGTACAAAATTATGAGGGGCATAGATAGGGTAGATAGAAAGGAACTTTTCTGCTTAGTAAAGGGGTCAATAACCAGGGGGCATAGTTTCAAGGTAAGGGGCAGGAGGTTTAGAGGGGATTTGAGGAAAAACTTTTTCACCCAGAGGGTGGTTGGAATCTGGAACTCACTGCCTGAAAGGGTGGTAGAGGCAGGAACCCTCACAACATTCAAGAAGCATTTAGATGAGCACTTGAAACGTTATAGCATACAAGGCTACGGACCAAGTGCTGGAAAATGGGATTAGAATAGACAGGGCTTGATGGCCGGCGCGGACACGATGGGCCGAAGGGCCTCTTTCTGTGCTGTATAACTCTATGACTATGACTTAACTTTTCGAAGAGATAGGCAAAATGGAAAAGGAGGGGGGCTGGGTGTAGCTCTGATAAACTATGGGATAAAGACAGAGAGACAGGATCTTGGCTGGAAAATCAAGATGTAGAATCACTTTGGGTGGAGCTAAGAAACAACAAGGGGCAGAAAACACTGGTGGGAGTAGTTTATAGCCTCCCTAATAGTAGTTGTAGTGTAGGGCAGAGTATAAATCAGGAAATTAGAGGTGCATGTAACAAGGGTAATACAGTAATCATGGGGTCTTTAATTTTCATATAGACTGGTCAAGCCTAATTTGCAGTAATAGTGCGGAGGATGAGTTAATGGAATGCATTCAAGGTAGTTTTCTACATCAGTATGTCGAGGAACCACCTAGGGAACAGGCTATTTTAGATCCAGTGTTGTGCAATGGGACAGGGTTAATGAATAACCTTGTAGTGAAGGAGCCTCTGGGGATCAGTGATCATAATATGATAGAATTTGATGTTGAGTTTGAGAGTGATTTAGTTAAGTCTGAAACTAGTGTCTTAAATCTGAAGAAAACAGACTACATCGGTATGAGGGGCGAGTTGGCTAAGATAGATTGGGAAAGTAGATTAAAAGATATTACGGTACATAAGCAATGGCAAACTTAAAAAAAAAATTATAATTCGTAATGAATATACATTTCCTTAAGGAGTAAAAGCCCCACAGAAAAAGTTGGTCCAACCATGGTTAACAAGAGAAGTTAAAGACAGTATTAGATTAAAGGAAGAGGCTTATAATGCTGCTGAAAAGAGTAGTAAGCCTGAGGATTGGGAGGATTTTAGAATTCAGCAAAGGATGACCAAGAAATGGATAGAACATAGAATGAGAATAAAGTAGCAAGAGACATAAAAACTGAGTGTAAAAGCTTCTACAGGTTTGTAAAAAGGAAGAATTCGCGAAAGTAAACATGGGTCCCATACAGGCAGAGACAGGAGAAATTATAATGGAGAATAAAGAAATGGCAGAGACATTAAACAAATACTTTGTATCTGTCATCACAGAAGAAGGCACAAAAAACATTCCGTAAATAGTGGGTAATGAGGAACTTCAAATAAATTAGTATTAGTAAAAAATAGTATTGGAGAAACTAATGGGACTAAAAGATTACAAATCCCCTGAACCTGATGGCCGACATCCTAGGGTTTTAAAAAGGTAGCTACAGAGATAGTGGATGCATTGGTTGTGATCTTCCCAAATTCCCTTGATTCTAGAACAGTCCCTGGGGATTGGAAGATAGAAAATGTAACCCTGCTATTCAAGAAAGGAGGGAGGGAGAAAACGGGGAACTACAAGCCAGTTAACCTGACCTCAGTAGTGGGGAAAGTGCTAGAATCCATTATTAGGGACGTGGTAACAGGGCACTTAAAAATCATAATAGGATTTGGCAGAGTCAACACGGATTTATGAAAGCAAAATCATGTTTGACAAATCTGTTAGTTTTTTGAGGTTGTAACTAGTAGGGTAGATAAGGGGGAACCAGTGGATGTAGTATATTTGGATTTTCAAAAGCATTCGATAAGGTGCCACACTGGAGGTTATTTACACAAAATTAGGGGCATGGGATTGGGGATAATACTATGGCTACAAGAGCAGGTCAGAGGCTGGGATTCTACGGCAAGTGTTTCACCTCCTGACTCCCCAAAGCCTTTCCACCATCTACAAGGCACAAGTCAGGAGTGTGATGGCATACACTCCATTTGCCTGGATGAGTGCAGCTTCAACAACACTCAAGAAGCTTGACACCATCCACGACAAAGCAGCCCGCTTGATTGGCACCCCATCCACCACCTTATACATTCACTCCCTCCACCACCGGCGTACCGTGGCTGCAGGTCGTGCCATCTACAAGATGCACTGCAGTAACTTACCAAGGCTTCTTCAACAGCACCTCCCAAACCCGTGACCTCTACCACCTAGAAAGACAAGGGCAGCAGGCGCATGGTAACACCACCACCTGCAAGTTCCCCATCAAATCACACACCATCCTGACTTGGAAATATATCGCCGATCCTTCATCGTCGCTGGGTCAAAATCCTGGAACTCCCTCCCTAACAGCACTGTGGGAGTACCTTCACCACACGGACTGCAGCGGTTCAAGAAGGCGGCTCACCACCACCTTCTCGAGGGCAATTAGGGATGGGCAATAAATGCTGGCCTTGCCAGCGATGCCCGCATCCCATGAATGAATAAATGAAAAAAAGGAGATCGTCTTGTGGTGGCAGAGGGCACGGCTGAGATACTGAATGCGTATTTTGCATCTGCCTTCACTAGAGAAGAGGATGTTGCCAATGTAGCAGTAAAGGAGGAGGTAACTGTGATATTGGATAGGATAAAAATAGATAAAGAGGAGGTACTTAAAAGATTGACAGTCTTCAAAGTAGAAAAGTCACCCGGTTCGGATGGGTTGCATCCTAGGTTACTGAGGGAAGTAAGGGCAGAATTGTGAAAGCTCTGGCCACAATCTTCCAATCCTCCTTGGATATGGGGATGGTGCCAGAGGACTGGAGGATTGGAAATGTTTAAAAAAGAGGAGATGGATAAACCCGGCAACTACAGGCCAGTCAGCCTAATGTCAGTGGTGGGGAAACTTTGAGACAATAATCTGGGACAAAATTAATGGGCATTTAGAAAAGTATGGACTAATAAATGAGAAGTCAGCACGGATATGTTAAAGGTAAATCGTGTCTGACTAACTTGGTCGAGTAATGGAGAGGGTTGATGAGGGTAGGGCGGTTAATGTTGTGTATCTGGACTTTCAAAAGGCGTTTGACAAAGTACCACATCATAGAAAAGCAACATACTGTGATGCTGGAAATCTGAAATAAAAACAGCAAATGCTGGAAATATTCAGCATGTCCGAACTGCCTGGCCTGAGTGTTTCCAGCATTTTCTGTTTTTATACCACATAATAGACTTGTTGGCAAAATTAAAGCCCATGGGATAAAGGGACAGTGGCAGTCTGGATACAAAATTGGCTAAGGGGCAGAAAGCAGAGAGTAGTGGTGAACGGTTGTTGTTCAGACTGAAGGGAAGTTTACAGTGGTGTTCCCCAGGAGTCAGTATTGGGACCACTGCTCTTTTAGTTACATATTAATGACCTGGACTTGGGTACAGGGGGCATAATTTCAAAGTTTGCAGATGACACGAAACTTGGAAGTGTAGTAAACAGTGAGGAGGATGGTAACAGACTTCAGGAGGACAGCAGACTGGTGAAAGAGGCAGACACATGGCAGATTAAATTTAATGCAGAGAAGTGATGAAGTGATTCATTTTGATTGGAAAAATGAGGAGCGTCAATATAAACTAAATGATGCATTTTAAAGAGGGTGCAGGAACAAAGCGACCTGGTGTACATGTACACAAATCTTTGAAGGTGGCAGGACATGTTTTGAAGGTCATTCAAAAAGCAGATGGTATCTTTGCCTTTATTAATAGAGACATAAAGTACAAAAGCAAGGAAGTTATGCTAAACCTTTATAAAATACTGGTTAGGCCCCAGCTGGAGTATTGTGTTCAATTCTGGGCACCACACTTTAGGAAGGATAAGGAGGAGATTTACTAGAATGGTACCAGGGATGAAGGACTCCAGTTACTTGGTGAGACGGGAGAAGCTGGGGTTGTTCTCTTTAGAGCAGAGAAGGTTAAGAGGAAATTTGAAAGAGGTGTTTAAAATCATGAAGGGGTTTGATAAAGTAAATAAGGAGAAACTATTTCCAGTGGCAGAAGGGTCGGTAACCAGAGGAGACAGATTTAAGGTGATTGGCAAAAGAACCAGAGGCGACACGAGGAAACATTTTGTTTACGGAGTGAGTTGTTGTGATCTGGAACACGCTGCCTGAAAGGCTGGTGGGAGCAGATTCAATAGTAACTTTCAAAAGGGAATTGGATAAATACTTGAAAAGGAAAATTTGCAGGGCTATGGATAAAGAGCAGGGGAGTGTGACTAATTGGAGAGCTCTTTCAAGGAGCCAGCACAGACACGATGGGCCGAATGGCCTGCTTCTATGCTGAATCGTTCCATGATTCTATGATTATATCCCACCAGCAGCTTTTAATAGGTTCCCCTTGTTGTCATAAAGCTTCTGCATTTCAATCCCTTAAGTGTAATAAACAACACTACCGATGTTAAATGAATGAAACAATAGCAAATGCATGAGTCCAATTAAAAATAGAGTGGAACCTTCAGAAAATACATTACCTAATTTACAGGACAGCAACTGAGATATGATCACTTTGCATATCCATGTTAAATCTACGTGTCGTCATAATGGAACAAACCAATTCATTTTGATGAAAGGAACCATTTGCCAATTAAATCAACAGACCAGCTGATGTAATATTAAAACACCATTTAACCATTCAGGTCAAAGCTGAAAACAGTTCAGTCTGTCACAGGTGGGCTGTTTAAAGGAGTAGGTTATATATGTGAAAATAGAACCTTGAATCAAAAAGAGTAACTGTATTACATTTTTATTTTGGTGTGCTCACATTCATATCTTTCCATTCTTTTTCTTGGCTTGCCTGCTCATTTCAACCCAGGGAGTGTGATTCATATCACCCGATCTGTCTGTTTATGAACAGGCATTCTTGTCATCTCAATGGGCCAAAAATTCATCCCGGTGCGCGAGAGTACGCACTGCGTACTCTCGCGTATTCCCTCTGCAATTGCCGGTTTTCTGCATGCCCTGCGCATGCGCTGAAAACCGGCAATTGCTCTTTTGAAAAGGGGGCGGTTCCTCGGTGCATCGCGTGCGCGCTACAGGCTGCGCGCACGCTGTGCACTTCATGCTTTGGACGCGCAGGTAAGTACTGAAGATTTTAGAAATGGGAAAAGGAGGAGTAAGACCCACTTTTAACAAGGCAAGTAGTGAATTAAGTATTTTTTTTAACAGGTATATCTTTTTTAGAGACTTTAAAGACAGGTAAGTTTATTTTTATAACTTTTTAAAAGATTTTAAATTTTTTCAAAAATTTAATTTTTTATTTAAAATGGTTAATTTATTTAACTATACTTATTTTATTAATGTGATGGGGTTTTTTTTAAATTTAATTGAGGTTTAGCTGTTATTTTGGGGGGGGTGTAAGATTCATAGATTTCACAGCACGTATGTGAAACTTATGAATGGAAGATGGTGTGCTGCCATTGGCTCTAACTGAGTCACGTGATCCCACAGCTCGCACGAATTCACTACGCCGGTGGGATACGCAAGCACTGCCCAGCTGATGTCTGGAACATCAAGTTCGTGCGAGCTGGATCTGAAAAAGCACAAGCGGAGTGAGAGATCGCGGGGAAGCCTTACCCCCGCGGGAACAGAGCGAGATCAATTTCTGGGCCAATATCTTAACCATTGAACAGCTTTTAGCCCAACTTCACGAGTTTCCCTCCATCAAACACTACCTTTTATATACTCGAGTATCCGGTGACCCTTGTAGAAGACAATACGCCCCCGAAGTTCCACCCCAAGAAAACGTTGAGAAGATGAGTCCAACCAAATTCTGCCCTTTTATGTTGAGGGCTATCCACAAATACATCCCCTCTCTGCTCTTTCACATCTAACCAGCACAACAAGGGCCATTGCTCTGCTCCTCCAGCTCTGATATTTCAATGGCATCTCTGCCCCCTGGCTGCTGCTTTAAAGTCACCTCTTCCTGTACCTGTGCTAGTGGGCTGTTTCTAATTTTAAATTGGTAGCAGGAGTTTTCCTGAGGGGCTGTTGTCATTTTGAATGTGGCAGTGCTGGAGGAGCAGACCAGAACAGGTGATGGGGACGTGCTGCTGAGGTGCTGTTGCTAGGTCTACCGTCTTTTGAAAAATTGTTCCGCTAAGTGGGAAACGTGAGGGAAGATATGAGCCTTGTGTAGGAGGATCTCCCCCACCCCCCCCCCCCATTACTTCATCACCAAATAGAGATGAATTTCTACTCTTAAATGCAAGTGTAATGAGTAGGTTATTTTCGAAAAGAGAGACCTTTTCTCTAGGGTGTTGTCATTTTGTTGTGTGATGCTGTCTCTACTGTATTTATACTAGTTTCTTTAAGCTGAAATGACTGTCTCTTTTTTGTAACTTGTACTAATACCAGGTTCCCAGCCACTGTGACAAGATTGTAATGAATGGAGGCCTGCAATTGCTTCAGAAAATATACCAGCTGCGTCAAGATTCTCAGAAAATTCAGAGAAATATCATTCGAACAATTGGAAATTTGGCTTTAAATGAACGTCTCCACTCAGCCATAGCACAGTCAGGTGCGGTGATATCATTACGTGCCAGATCTCCTGGTTATTCTGAAAGAAATGAAGATTAATCTAGCACTTAATACAGTTTATGTGCTCCTGAGAAAGATGAATCTGTTCTTTTGATGGGGAAAATTGAATACAAACAGCTCTCTATTATTAGCATATTGAAATAATTTTTTCATCCATTGACTTCAAAATATTGTGAAGCATCCGTATCGTTGAATATTTTTCTTACTGAAGAAATGACAAACTGTAATCTGTAATCTAATGTCTGGGATTTTTGAATTCTAGGATGGATTGGTATACTAGCTGAAACGATGAAATCACCACATGTTATTCAGGCTTCACATGCAGCAAGAGCCTTAGCTAATCTTGACAGGGACACCGTGGAGGAGAAATATGAGGACGGAGTATATATTCTTCATCCTCAGTATAGAACCAGGTAAGTGGATGTTGAAATGCTCTTTGTTCTTTGGAAATAATTAATCTTTAGCGTGTACACAGGTCCAGTAACGTCATTGCTTTGTAATTGAAACCATTTAGTCCAGTTCTCTGACCCACACTCTCTTCGAGCACAGCTCACCTCTCAGTGCACAGGATCGGTGAATTAGTCTTATCCTTTTTTGTATTATAATAAGGCAAGCGCAACAACAACTTGATATAGCGCCTTTAACGTAGTAAAACGTCCCAGGGTGCTTCACAGAAGCATGAACAGGAACAGGAACCGGGCCACATGGAAATATTAGGACAGGTGACCAAAAGCTTGGTCAAAGAGGTAGGTTTTAAGGAGCGCCTTAAAGGAGTAAAGAGAGGTAGCGAGGCGGAGAGGTTTAGGCAGGGAATTCCAGAGCTTAGGGCCCAGGCAGCTCAAGGCACGGCCGCCATTGGTGGGGTGATGAAAATTGGGGATGCATAAGAGGCCAGAATTGGATGAACGTGGAAATCCTGGAGGTTTGTAGGGCTGATGGAGGTTACAGAGATGGGGAAGGGCGAGGCCATGGAGGGATTTGAACACGAAATTTAAAATTCGAGGCATTGCTGGATCGGGAGTCAAGTTGGTCAGCGGTTCGCGAGAGTGATGGGTGAATGGGACCTGTTGCGACTTAGGATATGGGCAGAAGAGTTTTGGATGAGCTGAAGTTTATGGATGGTGGATGATGGGAGGCCGGCGAGGAGAGCATTAGAATAGTCAAGTCTAGAGGTAACAAAGGCGTGGATGACTGTCTCGGCAGCGGATGAGCTGAGGCAAGGGTGAAGACGGGCGATGTTACAGAGGTGGGTATGGGGTTGGAATTTCAGCTCAGGGTCAAATGGGATGGTGAGGTTGTGCATCTGAAGTGGGAAATATATCCAGTTCATGTTCTCCTGGTGTAAATCAGTTTGTAAAGCTCATACTGTAAAGCTAAAGAATGATAGTAGTAGCTAAATGAATTTTAGTAAGGTTCCAAGGGCTATCAGTGTATGTGACTGAGATCACTGGCAGCTGTGGTATATGATGTGCTTTTATTCTTCTTTCCTTGTGCAATTTTTGTCATCCTGGGTATTTTTCAGGTTCCACATTGTTTTAGATAATCTTATCGAGTTCTTTTAACACTGCAGTGCTGAATGTATGGATTACTAGGAATTGTAAGTAGATATGTAGATAGGGAAGAGGTTTCTCCGATCCAAAGTCAATAACTGCCATCCTGTGTGATTGTGACCTCTGTGCAGAGGGATGGCCACATCATCCTCCTCCACACCACTCCTCCATTACCCAGTTCCCTGGAACTGTCCTTGCTTGGTTCATGTCGTACCTATCTGAACATAGCCAGTGTACCCAGCAATGCTTTGCTTCCCCTTCCCCTGCACTGTCACCTTTTGGAGTCCCCAAAAGATCTATCTATCTTTATATGTTGCCCTTTGGTGATGTCGTTCACAGGCATGGACTCAGCTCCCAGCTCTACCACTCCACTGTCTCAACTCACCAACTGTCTTTGTGCTGTCGAATGTCCAACATTTGGTCTTGGATATGTCATAACTTCCTCCTGCTTAACATTGGGAAGACTGAAGCCATCATCTTCAGCCCCCACAACAAACTCTGCTCCCTTGCCATTGATTCCGTCCCCCTCCCAAGCCAACTGCATTAGGCGGAATCTGACCATTCACTTCATTGGGTCCCATTTGACCCAGAGTTGAATTTCATATCCATTCCGTCACAAAGACTGCTTACTTCCACCTCTGCCTCTGCCCCATCTCAGCCATTTGCAGGTGAAACCCCTGTACATGCCTTAGTCACCTCCAGGCTGGATTACTCCAATATTTTCCTTGCCAGCGTCCTGTCCTTCACCTGTTCCGCACTTATCGTCTACCACACTAAGACCTGTTCAAACATCATCATCGTTCTCAGACCTATATTGGCTTCCCATTCCCCAATACATCAATTTAAAATTCTTGACCTCACCTTAAACTCCTTCCATGGTCCCCATCTCTGTAGCCTCCTCCAGGTCTACACTGCCCCAACCCCAAAATACTCTTCCACTGACTCTGGCCTTTGCCACCCAATTAATGGCAGTCTTCAGCTGCCTGAGTCTACTCTCTTGAACTCTCCCCCTAAACCTCTCCATCTCTCTCCCCTTTTAACACATCTTCTGAAAACCATCTTTTGGCTACAGTTTCAGGCACCCCTCCTCATCTTTCCCTTCCTGGCTTAGCATCTGTTTTGCTCATCTATCTGTGAAGTGCCTTGCCACTTTATTATGTAAAAGGAACTATATAATTGCGAGTTTCTGGCTCCAGGACTAGAAATAAGCAGAGGTATATCACATCAAGTGTAGTAGTTTGAATTTTGCTTCTCTTAGTCTGGTGCCGTGAGAGACACAGGGAGAGAAATTGGACCTTGTCCTGCCCAATTTGGGGTGAACTATGAGCATGGGCGGTAGTGGGTGGAGACGAATTTCAGGTTGTTATCTCTTGCGCCCAATCTCCCCGGAAAGGTAGGGAACGGTAGCGTAGTGGTAATGTCACTGGGCTAGTAATCCAGAGGCCTGGACTAATGATCCAGAGACGTGAGTTCAAATCCCACCACAGCAGCTGGGGAATTTAAATTCAGTTAATTAAATAAATCTGGAATAAAAAGCTAGTATCAGTAATGGTGACCATGAAACTATCGGAACCATCTGGTTCACTAATGTCCTTTAGGGAAGGAAATCTGCCGTCCTTACCTGGTCTGGCCTATATGTGACTCCAGACCCACAGCAATGTGGTTGACTCTTAACTGCCCTCTGAAATGGCCTAGCAAGCCACTCAGTTGTAACAAACCGCTACGAAACAAAATAATAATAAACCGGACAGACCACCCGGCATCGACCTCGGCACCGGCTACGGACAAGGCAACGGCACACCCAGCCCAGTCAACCCTGCAAAGTCCTCCTCACCAACATCTGGGGACTTGTGCCAAAATTGGGAGAGCTGTCCCACAGACTAGTCAAACAACAGCCTGACATAGTCATACTCAGAGAATCATACCTTTCAGCCAATGACCCAAACTCCTCCATCACCATCCCTGGGTATGTCCTGTCCCACCGGCAGGACAGACCCACTGGGCTGGCGGCACAGTGGAATACAGTCGGGAAGGAGTGACCCTGGGAATCCTCAACATTGACTCCGCACCCCATGAAGTCTCATAGCTTCAGGTCAAGCATGGGCAAGGAAACCTCCTGCTGATTACCACCTACCGCCCTCCCTCAGCTGATGAATCAGTACTCCTCCATGTTGAACACCACTTGGAAGAAGCACTGAGAGTAGCAAGGGCACAGGATGTACTCTGGGTGAGGGACTTCAATGTCCATCACCAAGAGTGGCTCAGTAGCACCAATACTGACCGAGTCCTGAAGGACATAACTGCCAGTCTGGGCCTGCGACAGGTGGTGAGAGAACCAACACAAGGGAGAAACCTCCTTGACCTCGTCCTCACCAATCTACCTGTCACAGATGCATCTGTCCATGACAGTATTGGTAGCAGTGACCACCGCAGTCATTGTGGAGACTAAGTCCCGTCTTCACACTGAGGACACCCTCCATCATGTTGTGTGGCACTACCACCGTGCTAAATGGGATAGATTCAGAACAGATCTAGCAGCTCAAAACTGGGCATCCATGAGGAGCTGTGGGCCATCAGCAGCAGAATTGTATTCCACCACAATCTGTAACCTCATGGCTCGGCATATCACTCACTCTACCATTACCATCAAGCCAGGGGATCAACCCTGGTTCAATGAGGAGTGTAGAAGAGCATGCCAGGAGCAGCACCAGGCATACCTAAAAATGCGGTGCCAACCTGGGGAAACTGCAACACAGGACTACATGCATGCTAAAAAGCAGAAGCAGCATGCTATAGACAGACAATCAATGGATCAGATCAAAGCTCTGCAGTCCTGCCACATCCAGTCGTGAATGGTGGTGGACCATTAACCAACTAACGGGAGGAGGAGGCTCCATGAATATCCCCATCCTCAATGATGATGGAGCCCAGCACGTGAATGCAAAAGACAAGGCTGAAGCGTTTGCAACCATCTTCAGCGGAGTGGATGATCCATATCAGCCTCCTCCTGAGGTCCTCACCATCACAGAAGCCAGTCTTCAGCCAATTCGATTCACTCCACATGATATCAAGAAACGGCTCAGCGCACTGGATACAGCAAAGGTTATGGGCCCCGACAACATCTCGGCTGTCGTGCTGAAGACTTGTGCTCCAGAACTAGCCATGCCTCTAGACAAGCTGTTCCAGCACAGCTACAACACTGGCATCTATCCGACAATGTGGAAAACTGCCCAGGTATGTCCTGTCTACAAAAAGCAGGACAAATCCAATCCGGTCAATTACCACCCCATCAGTCTACTCTCAATCATCAGCAAAGTGATGGAAGGTATCATCGACAGTGCTATCAAGCGGCACTTACTCACCAATAACCTGCTCACTGATGCCCAGTTTGGGTTCCGTCAGGACCACTCGGCTCCAGACCTCATTACAGCCTTGGTCCAAACATGGACAAAGGAGCTGAATTCCAGAGGTGAGGTGAGAGTGACTGCCCTTGACATCAAGGCAGCATTTGATCGAGTGTGGCATCAAGGAGCCCTAGTAAAACTGAAGTCAATGGGAATCGGGGGGAAAACTCTCCACTGGCTGGAGTCATACCTAGCATCACAGCCCCAGGACATCGCTGCAGGAGTTCCTCAGGGCAGTGTCCTAGGCCCAACCATCTCCAGTTGCTTCATCAATGACCTTCCCTCCAACATAAGGTCAGAAATGGGGATGTTCGCTGATGACTGTTCAGTGCCATTCACAACTCCTCAGATAATGAAGCAGTCCATGCCCACATGCAACAAGACATGGACAACGTTCAGGTTTGGGCTGATAAGTGTCAGGTAACATTCGCGCCACAGAAGTGCCAGGTAATGAGTATCTCCAGCAAGCGAGAGTCTAACCACCGCCCCTTGACATTCAACGGCATTACCATCGCCAAATCCCCCTCCATCAACATCTTGGGGGTCACCATTGACCAGAAACTTAACTGAACCAGCCACATAAATACTGTGGCAACAAGAGCAGGTCAGAGGCTAGGTATTCTGCGGCGAGTGTCTTACCTCCTGACTCCACAAAGCCTTTCCACCATCTACAAGGCACAAGTAAGGAGTGTGATGGAATACTCTCCACTTGCCTGGATGAGTGCAGCTCCAACAACACTCCAGAAGCTCGACACCACACAGGACAAAGCAGTCCGCTTGATTGGCACCCCATCCACCACCTTAAATATTCACTCCCTCCACCACCGGCGCACCGTGGCTGCAGTGTGTACCATCTACAAGATGCACTGCAGCAACTCGCCAAGGCTTCTTTGGCAGCACCTCCCAAACCCGCAACCTCTTCCACCTAGAAGGACAAGGGCAGCAGGTGCATGGAAACACTACCACCTCCAAGTTCCCCTCCAAGTCACACACCACCCTGACTTAGAAATATATCGTCGTTCCTTCATCGTCGCTGGGTCACAATCCTGGAACTCCCTCCCTAACGGCACTGTGGGAGCACCTTCACCACACGGACTGCAGCTGTTCAAGAAGGTGGCTCACCACCACCTTCTCGAGGGCAATTAGGGATGGGCAATAAATGCTGGTCTTGCCAGCGATGCCCACATCCCATGAACCAATAAAAAAAAATGCCCCAGCTGCCAAATTGGAAGCAGGTGACCTCCCAGCGTCTCGGGTACCCGCCTGAACCGGGCAACCTGGGATCCTAACGCTGGTTTTAGGACCCAGATCAGAATCACTCATTAACTGGATCTTCAGCGGCCTGAATGGACCACTGCAGGCAGCCCATTTAAAGCTAAGTAACATTTTCAGAGTTTCATTTCTCTGGAGCCAGGAGCAGCAGGAATGCGCCTACTGGTTCCACAAAAATACTGTTCGCCGCCGCAGGCCTGGGCTGGCTCGCTCCCCCCCCCCCGCCCCCCTCCCATTGCTTCCCCCCTCCGAGAATCTACCTGCAGGCTGGCTTGGCATCAGAACTGGCTAAATTTCCTAAGGCCCTGACCAGCAAGCAGCACTGGGATGTCTGGCTGGTGTTTCAAGTGAGCCTCTTCGGATACGTGTTCGCATCGCAACGCCCATTAACCATTTCTCACCAGTCTCCGGGGCTGCTCGAAGGTCTCGGCCACCCGTGTGATTTATGGCCCCCAGCTCCCTTTCCTCGGCTTTGTGGATTTGTTGACCTTGAACAGAAAGGCAGATTTTTCCGAGCTCACAGAATACGATAAAGGTCCTGAAAATCCGCAGGAATGCTCTGCTGGGGTAAGTGGCCGGGAGATTCCACTCAGTACCTTCACTCTTGCCCTTATCAAAGTATCTGGGGTCAAAGGCAGGTACCCTGATCCAGGTGGGCACCTGCGCCACTATGACCCCCGCTGGCGAGGGTGGGCCGGGAAATGCTCCAGGCCACCAGCGCAATGATGAATCTTAGTGCTCCAATTGGCCCCCTGTAACCTATTTACAAGGTGGCCAATTTACAAGGTGGCCAATATACATGAGCAGCAAGCAGATTTTTTCGGGAGGTGGGGTGGTGGGTGCACACCTGGACTCCTGGTGGGCCTTCCATGTGTTGTTGAGAGGCCCGGTGTGCCGAGTTGGTCCTGGCATACCAGCCGCTCCGTGGATGTAAGACCAGGAATGAGGGAATTCTCAGCGTGGAGTGGAGCATAGAAACAGGAAGAGGCCATTCAGTCCCTCCAGCCTGTTCCGTCATTCAGTTAGATCATGGCTGATCTGTATCTCAACTCCATCTACCCACCTTTGTTCTGTAACCCTTAACACCCTTGACTAACAAAAATCTATCAATCTCAGTTTTGAAATTTTCAATTGACCCCCAGCTTTTTGGGGGAGAGTTCCAGATTTCCACCACCCTTTGTGTGAAGATGTGCTTCCTAACATCATCCTCTGAACGGCCTGGCTCTAATTTTAAGATGATGCCTCCGTGTTCTGGACTCCCCTCACCAGTGGAAATAGTTTATCTCTATCTACCCTATCAACTCCTTTAATCATCTTAAACACCTCAATTAGATCACCCTAATTCTATACTCAAGGCCAATACAAGTCCTAGTCTGTGCAACCTGTCCTCCTAATTTAACCCTTTTAGCCCCGGTATCATTCTGGTGAATCTGCGCTGCACCCTCTCCAAGGTCAGTATATCCTTCCTGAGGTGCGGGGCCCAGAACTGAACGCAGTTACTCCAGATGGAGTCTAACCAGAGCTCTGTACAGCTGTAGCTTAACTTCCACCCCATTGTGTTCCAGCCCCCGAGATAAAGGCCAACAGTCCATTAGCCTGTTTAATTATTTTTTGTACCTGCCCAGTAGCTTTTAGTGATTCCTAAGGTCCCGGCGGTTATTCCTTCCCAAACACGGCACGCTAGGATTTTCAGGCCCAATGTTTCTTTCAACATTGTCGGGTGTCATGCGATCGGGGTTGGTTAGTAAGAAACACGTTCATCAGCCCCAGAAATGCTTTCCCCTTGGTCAGCCAGTTTGGCAGCTGCAAAGTGTGCATCAGGTCTTTCTGCTTCCAATTCTGAAATGTTGCTGCCTTCCAATATTAGGGAACATCTGTACAGTTGTCAATGAGAGGAGCTTGTCATTTCCCCCCTACTTTACCCAATTAGGATGTTGAAGTGTCGGGATATCTTTTGAAGAGTGTTAATACCCAGGCCTGAGGATCTTTTTGGGACAGCTTAAATTATTATAACTTTTGTATAAACTATAATAAGTTTGCATAAACTATTATATATTTGTAGTGCTTCGTCCTTATATTTTCACAACGATGCCTATATGTAACCATTTAAGTATGGTTAATGTTAAAACATGCTTAAAGAAGCAGTATAATGTTTTATGCCCCGTTTGATTATGTTTCCTTCGACGTCTCTGACAGCACATGCCAATACCCATGGTTGATAAAAGACAGGGATTAGGATCCAGGCTTCTAGTTCTAAATAAGCTCTGGCTGCCCTTCAGTTTGGTCAGGGAATGACGCTCAGCACCTCTGGACCCAGCTGAGATCAAGAACTTCCTGTGGGAGTCTTGGGTACAGACCTGTATGCTGCTGTCCATGAGTGAATGTTTCCATATACCCAGGGCAATTTACAACTGGACCACCTTCGAACAGCTTTTAATCTGATAGTGCACAGAGCAATGGACTGATGTTTCCCAATTACTATAGGAACAGGTTGAACTTAATATTCTGTTTAAAAGAAGTGACTGTTCCCTTTTAAGAAATTCTGTGAAACCTGCTTTTGTAGCTGCATCTTGAAATATATAGACAATAACAATTCGATTTCACTGCTTCAAATTTTGATGTGATTCCTCCCCAACTCATTTCTTTCCCTGAACTCCAAATGTATTTCCCTTATATACAGTGGCCAGGCAGAGTCTGCTGTGTTTAGTGGTTTCTAATAACTTGTCTAATGCTGATGAATACAATATTTTAGTTAAATAATGAAACAGCCTCACCGTAACAATTTGGGATTATTTCCTTCAATCAGTCTCAGACTGCAGTTGCTATAAAACTGCCAAATGTTCTGCAGCTTTTATACACATTACTGAGCAGTACAGACGCTGATCTCTTTTTGTCTTCAGTCAGCCAATCAAAGCAGACGTTCTTTTTGTCCATGGCCTGCTGGGAGCAGCTTTTAAAACATGGAGGCAGAAGGACCCCACTGATGTGGAAGATAAGGATGCCAATTACACAGAATGTTGGCCAAAGGTATCAGTTAAATCTATCTGAACTGTTTGGATGCCCTTTTGTTTGTGATCAGTTTCGTATTACACTCAACCCACCTCTAAATGCAGCAACTCTTCTCACATTTGTCCACCCCAGTCCAACACCGGCATCTCCACATCATATCATAGAATCATACAGTACAAAAGGAGGCCATTCGGCCCATCGCTCCTGTGCCAGCTCTTTGAAAGAACGCTCCAATTAGTCCCACTCCCCCTGCTCTTTCCTCATAGCCCTGCAAATTTCCCCCCTTCAATGATTTATTCAATTCCCTTTTGAAAGTTATTATTGAATCCGATTCCACCAAATTTTCAGGTAGTTCAATATCATTATTTATTTATTTATCACTAAGCATTCCGGGGGCTTAACTGTACCAGAAGGAGCTGGCACTGTACAGCTGACCCACAGCAAAAATCTATGCACCTGCCATGGATGTAAAATAAAACCAAGTGAAAAATTCCTTTGCAAGAGCAACTCAAAACAAATATGAAGGTTTTTGCATACATTTATTTCACTGGTGAAATGTAAGTGAGCCTTGTTCACTCGTGAAATGAACAGTGTTCAGCAGCCTTCTATTCCTGTACAAACCGAACCGTACTATTATCTGGGTGAAAATAGCTTTACTTTGGATTTATTGCATTGAGTCACAGAATAAATCCATATTAAATGACGTGTGTTAAAAAGGCACAAGTAAATTTAAATCACATCACTCTTGCACTGTAAAGAGATCTAACAGCCTATTTGACATCTTCATGCTTGCATAGTTGTTATTTTTGAACTTGAAGGGACAGGAAGCTCAAATAGAATTAATTCAATCAGAGTAATTCTGAGTCCATCATCAGAATTCAAGTGAGCCTGATTTTTCCCTAATATCACACTTCCATACAATTAGACTGTTGTCAGACTGATTAATGTATTCCGTGATGGTGTTCCTTTTCCCTTCTCTCCTAAATCTGGTAACTCGCTTATGGTTCCATGGGCACTGCCAGCCTTTGATACCTCACCCAAGTAAATACTTTTTGTGCGTGTATAAGCAGTGAGTGTAGGCAGATCGTTTGACAGTGATGGGCGCCAAAGATGAGCTTGATCCTGCCCTCAACCGACACCCACCTCCCCACATACACACGTTCCAACACGGGTCACTACATAGCAATCACAAATGGAAACTGTAAAGCAGATGTTTTCTCCTCTTCAGCCAATTGTGCTGCTTCTGAAATCCACTAAGTCAGACCGGAGATCAATCCTGGAAAACCGTGGTGTGCATAACTCAGTGTATTGCAGTGCATTTTTTCAAAGTGCCATTAGGGGATCTCTCCTCTAAACCATTTTAATGATGTTCAGAGCTCTACACATACAAGAGACAATCAACAGTAGGAACAACTCCACTATTATTGTATCGCTGTTTCATGCGACTACCAGGATGGTAGAAGGTGGACTAGATGGACCTTGGTCTTTTTTCATTGAGCAATTCCCATGTATATGTGGGTTGGCTTTTGTACAGTACATCTGAGCAGTGTAGCATCTGTGCACACACAATGGTGAATAATGCTGCAAGTTCTGATACCCTGTGGCTCCACCTGAAGTATAGCATTCTTTTATTTTTTTTATTAAAAAAATTTAGACTCCCAGCTACATCGAGTCTGCAACACAGAAACAGGCCATTCGGCCCAACTGGTCCATGCCGGTGTTTATGCTCCACACTAACCTCCTCCCACCCCTTTTCATCTGACCCTATCAGCATATCCTTCTATTCCTTTCTCCCTCATGTGCTCCTCTAGCTTTCCCTTGAATGCATCTAGACTATTCGCCTCAACTACTACTTGTGGTAGCGCGTTCCTCATTCTTACAACTGTTTCGGTAAATAGGTTTCTCCTGAATTCCCCATTGGATTTATTAGTGACTATCATATATTTCTAGCCCCTAGTTTCTTAATCTCCTTCAAGTGGAAACATCGTCTCTATGTCTACCCTATCCAACCACTTCATCATTTTAAAGACCTCTATCAGGGTCACCTCTCAACTTTCTCTTTTCTGGAGAAAAAAGCCCCAGGCTGTTCAGTCTTTCCTGATAGTTATAACCTCTCAGTTCTGGTATCATCCTTGTAAATCTTTTTTGCACCTTTTTATAATATGGAGACCAGAACTGCACGCGGTACTCCAAGTGTGGTCTAACCAAGGTTCTATACAAATTTAACATAACTTCCCTGCTTTTCAATTCTATCCCTCTAAAAAAAAAAAAAAAATAAACACCAGTGCCTGGTTTGCTTTTTTTTATTGCCTTATTAACCTGCGTCACTACTTTTAGTGATTTGTGTATTTGTACTCCCGGATCCCTTTGCTCTTCTACCCCATTTAGGTCCTTATTTTCCAAGGAATATATGCCTACTTATTTTTCTTACCAAATGTAATACCTCACAATTATCTGTGTTGAAATTAATTTGCCAATTATATGCCCATTCTGCAAGTTTATTAATGTCGTCTTGTAATTTGTTGCAGTGCACCTCAGTATTGACTAACTTCCCCCAATTTGGTGTCATCCGCAAATTTAGAAATTGTGTTTTTGATTCAGAAGTCTAAATCGTTAACATTAATTGTGAAGAACAGTGATCCCAGCACTGATCCTTCTTGGATCCCACGCTCCACCTTCTGACACTCTGAATAGCTACCCTTAGCCCCTACTCTCTGCTTTCTGTGTTGCAGCCAGCTAGCTATCCATTTCTGCCGCTTGTCCCTTGACTCCGCATTCTCTGTCCTTATTTATTAGTCAATTATGTGGTACCTTATCGATGGCCTTTTGGAAATCTAGATAAATTGTATCTACTGCATTACCCTTGTCTACTCTCTCTGTTACCTCTTCAAAAATTTCAGTGAGGTTGGTCAAGCAAGACATTCCCTTTTGAAATCTATTTGGTGTTGTCTGCAAATTTAGAAATTGTACTTCTGATTCCCGAGTCCAAATCGTTAATGTAAATTGTGACCAACAATGGTCCCAGCACCGATCCTGGTGGAACACCACTTCCCACCTTTTGCCAGTCTGAGTAGTTGCCCTTCACCCCTGCTCTCTGTTTTCTGTTTTGTAGCTGGCTTGCTCTCCATTCTGTTAGCTGTTCCCAGATTCCACATGCTCTGACTTTAGTCATGAATCTACTAGGTGGTGCCTTATCGAAGGCCTTTTGAAAATCCAAATATATTCCATCAACTATATTACCCTTGTCCACTCTTTCTGTTACTACTTCAAAGAATTCAATAAGATTGGTCAAGCATGACCTTTGTTTCTCTCTCCACAGATGCTGCTTGACCTTCCCTTTTGAAATCCGTGCTGACTACTCTTTATATTATGCTTCCTCCGCGACTCCCTGGTCCACTCTTCAATCTCCCCCAACAACCACTCCCCTTCCCACCTTCACATGCAAGCGCAGGAGATGCAACACCTGCCCTTATACCTCCCCCCTTCCCACTGTCCAGGGCCCCAAACACTCCTTCCAGGTGAAACAGCGATTTACTTGTACTTCTTGCAATTTAGTATATTGTATTCGCTGCTCACGATGCGGTCTCTACATTGGGGAGACCAAAGGCAGATTGGGTGATCGCTTTGCAGAACACCTTCGTTCAGTCTGCAAACATGATCCTTAGCTTCCGGTTGGCTGTCACTTTAATTCTCCGCCCGACTCCCACTCTGACCTCTCTGTCCTCGGCCTCTTACACTGTTCCAAAGAAGCTCAACGGAAGCTCGAGGAACAGCACCTCATCTTTCGATTAGGTTCTTTACAGCCTTCTGGACTCAACATTGAGTTCAACAATTTCAGGTCATAACCACTACTCCCATTTTTCGGATAGCAGCTGTTGGTAATGATTCTGCTGTGGCCATTTACACCTCCTCGAGACCCATCTTTTTGTTTCTTTACTTGTCCCATTACCAACGTTCCCTTTAAAGTGCGCGGTCTCTGGAGCTCCCGCGCAGCCGGCTCACCGGCTTTTAAGTGGAAAAACTGCATATGTGCGGAATTTTGAATGGGCCGCGCAGCCCATTAAAGGCCCCCCCAAAAAATCAGAGCGAACATTGCCCATTACCATCTCCTTTTGCCTCACACCATCATCCCTTTTGTCATTTAATCTCTCCTGCCTTCCACCCTATCACTGACCTTCCCTGTTGTTCTTTGCCCTCCTCCGCCCCCACCCCAGCCTCTGTACTTGCTTAAAATCTGTTGCATCCCTAACCTTTTCCAGTCCTGACGAAGGGTCTCCGACCTGAAACGTTAACTCTGTTTCTCTCTCCACAGATGCTGCCTGACCTGCTGAGTATTTCCAGCATTTTCTGTTTTTATTTCAGATTTCCAGCATCCGCAGTATTTTGCTTTTGTACTCTATTATATTTTCGGTTTCTAGATGTTTTTCCAATACATCTTTGAGTAAAGATTTCATTATCTTTTCTACCACTGATGTTAAGCTAACTGGTCTATAGTTCCCAGGACTTGTTCTATCTTTTTTAAATATAGGAATTACATTAGCTGTCTACCAGTCCTCTGGCACTATTCACTTGTCGAATGAATTGGTGTATATATGTAATCGTGCCTCTGTTATCTCTTCCCTAACCTCTTTTAATATGCACGGATGTAAACCAACTGGACCAAGGGTTTTATTCTCTAAGTTTGATTAGTTTATCAATTATCTCCCCCCTTTCTATCTTAAATGCCTTTATATATTTTTTGGTCTCTTCTAATGTCATGCCCACCTTGTTAGTCTCCCTGGTAAATACTGAGGCAAAGTAACTATACAATATTTCTGCCATTTCACTCTCATTCCCTGTGAGTTTATCCTGTGCATCCTTTAGTGGCCCTATCCCTATCCTGGTTTTTATTTTGTTATTTATGTGCCTGTAGAATACTTTACTATTTCTTTGATAATTTAATTTTGTAGTTCCGCTTTGCTTTCCGAATTGTTTTTTTGACTTCTTACCTAACCTCTTTGTATTCCCTTTTGTCATCCTCTCTTTTATTGTCTATGTACTTACTGTCTGCCTTTTTCTTTAGTTTCAATTTTATCCTTCTCTCTAGTTATCCATGGTGTTTCATTATTGACTAGTTTGTTCTGGTTTTTTTGAGGAATATATTTCTCCTGAACTCTCTTGATCACCGTTTTAAATATTTCCCACTGCTATTCTATCTCTTTGTCAATTTTTTTTTCCAGTTTATCTTTCCTAGTTCCATTCTCATCCCCTCAAAACTAACATTTTGCCAATCTATTACTTTGGTCTTTGTCTTACATATGTCTTTCTCAGTCATTATTTTAAACCTTATTATGTTATGATCACTATTGCCTAGATGTTCCCCTACGCTTACTTCTCTTATTTGCTCTGCTCTGCTTATCCGACATCCAGTATTGGATGAGCAGACATTTCCTCAAATTCAATATTGGGAAGACCGAAGCCATTGTCTTCGATCCCTACCACAAACTCTGTTACCTAGCCACTGACTCCATTCCTTGCAAACTTGGCACCCTATTTGACCCTGAGTATAGATTCATTTAAGGGAAAGCTCGATAAGCATATGAGGGAAAAGGGAATAGAAGGTTATGCTGATAAAGTTAGATGAGGAAAGATGGGAGGAGGCTCGAGTGGAGCATAAACACCAGCATGGACTGGTTGGGCCGAATGGCCTGTTTCTGCTCTGTACATCCTATGTAATCCTATGAGCTGAGCTTCTGACCACATATCTGCGCTATCATGAAGACTGCCTAGTTCCGCCTCCGTAATATCGGCCATCTCCGCCCCTGCCTCAGCTCATCTGTTCCTGAAACCCTCATCCATGCCTTTGTAATCTTTAAACTTGACTATTCCAATACTCTCCTGGCCGGTCCCACCTTCCACCCTACATAAACTTCAGCTCATATAAAACTCTGCTGCCTGTATATTAACTCGCACCTAGTCCCGTTCACCCATCACCCCTGTGCTCGCTGACCTACATTGGCTCCCGGTTAAGCAACGCCTCAATTTTAAAATTCTCATCCTCGTTTTCAAATCCCTCCATGGCCTCCTCGCCCCTCTCTATCTCTGTAATCTCCTTCAGCCCTACAATCCGTCGAGATCTCTGCACTGTTCCAATTCTGCCTCTTGCACAGCCCCGATTCTCTTCGCTCCACTATTGGTGGCCGTGCCTTCTGTTGCCAAAGCCCTAAGCTCTGGAATTCCCTGCCTAAACCTCTTTGCCTCTCTACCTCCCTTTCCTCCTTTAAGACGCTCCTTAAAACCTACCGCCACCTGTCCTAATATCTCTTTATGTGGCTCAGTGTCAAATTTTGTTTGATAACGCTCCTGTGAAGCACCTTGGGACATTTTACTACGTTAAAGGCGCTATATCAATACAAGTTGTTGTAATTTAAGACTTCGAGCATAATTCTCTGGTAGAAAATTACCAGCGCAAGCAAAACTTACTCCAAAATAGAGCAAAAACACTGTTAAACAGCAGGCAGCAGATTATATCGGACCACGTTCTAGATCTGACCACATTAATCTGTTAGTTGTGAAATAGGTCAATAATAAGTAGTCTGCAGGAAGATATCAATAAATTGGTCAGGTGGGCAGAACAGTGGCAAATGGAATTCAATCCGGAGAAGTGTGAGGTAATGCATTTGGGGAGGGCTAACAAGGAAAGGGAATACACGTTAAATGGTAGGACACTGAGTAGTGTAGAGGAACAAAGAGTGCATGTCCACAGATCCCTGAAGGTAGCAGGCCAAGTAGATAAGGCGGTTAAGAAGGCATACGGAATGCTTGCCTTTATTAGCCGTGGCATAGAATACAAGAGCAGGGAGGTTATGCTTCAACTGTATAAAACACTAGTTAGGCCTCAGCTAGAGTACTGGGTGCAGTTCTGGTCACCACATTACGGGAAAGATGTGATTGCACTAGAGAGGGTACAGAGGAGATTTACAATGATGTTGCCGGGAGTGGAGAATCTTAGCTATGAGGAAAGACTGGATAGGCTGGGTCTGTTTTCCTTGGAACAGAGGAGGCTGAGGAGAGACCTTATTGAGGTGTATAAAATTATGAGGGGCATAGATAAAGTGGATAGAAAGGACCTATTTCCCTTAGCAGAGGGGTCAGAAACCAGGGGGCACAGATTTAAAGTCATTGGGGGAAGGTTCAGAGGGGATTTGGGGGGAAATTTCTTCACCCAGAGGGTTGTGGGGTCTGGAACTCACTGCCTGAAAAGGTGGTAGAGGCAGGAACCCTAACCACATTTAAAAAGTACTTGGATGTGCACTTGGGATGCTCTAACCTGCAGGGCTACGGACCAAGAGCTGGGAAGTGGGATTAGGCTGGATAGCTCTTTGTTGGCCGGCGCGGACACGATGGGCCGAAATGGCCTCCTTCCGTGCTGTAACTTTCTATGATTCTATAATACCTCATTATTCTGTGACTGTCCAGCATAAATGTCTGAACGGATTCCGCTGTCTAAACTGTTCTAGGGTCAATTTAGAGCAGTATTTAGAAAACATGTTTTTCGACAACATCAAATATGCTTCTTTTCAGTGCATGCCTTGGATAAGGATAACTAAAACTCTGCAAAATTGGCTATTCACTTGGAAGAGTGCAGAGTATTGCCTGTAAGATCAGGGGTGACAACAGGGGAGTTTTGTTGTGTGAAATTTTCAGTTAGCTGCTGTAATGGGCATTGCTGCTTCCCAAATTCACTCTGTGCAGTTGCTTCTAAGAGCTTTTAAATAGTAGATAGAAGTTACAACACGTAAACAGGCCTTTGGTCCACCCAGTCTGTGTTAGCGTTTACCCTCCATGAATAGTTCTGATCACATTTACGCACCCTGTTCCCATATCCCTTCAACCTCTCTCCCTTCACCCACCTCTCCAATCTAATCTTCAATGTTGATATAACTTCTGCCTCAACCAGTAACCCTAGTAGAAAAAGGGAGGAGGTCCTGCAGGCAGATTATAGGGAGCTAGGAAAGAGATTAAAAAGCAGGACCTCAAAAGGTAGTAATCGCCGGATTGCTCCTGGTGCCACGAGCTAGTGAGTATAGAAATAGGAGGATAGGGCAGATGAATGCGTGGCTGGAGAGATGGTGCAGGAAGGAGGGCTTCAGATTCCTGGGACATTGGGACTGGTTCTGGGGGAGGTGGGACCTCTACAGGCTGGATGGGTTGCACCTCAACAGAGCCGGGACCAATATCCTTGCGGGGGTGGGGTTTGCTAGTGCTATTGGGAGGGTTCAAACTAATTTGGCAGGGGGATGGGCACCAGGATGTAGCACTAGAAAGGAGAAACAAAGTGCACAGAGGATGGGGAGAGACAGATAGTACTAGAGTAAGAAATAGTACGGCATTAGGTGGGGTCAGATTAAGAGAGAATACAAGAAGGTCTAAGATAGGTTTACAGTGCATGTGTGTAAACGCACGAAGCGTGGTAAATAAGGTTGGTGAGCTGCAGGCGCAAATAGCCACATGGGAATATGATGTCGAGGCAATATGGAGACCTGGCTCAAAAAAGGGCAGGATTGGGTTTTAAATATTCCTGGATATAAGGTGTTCAGGAAAGATATGATGCGGAGATGCCGGTGTTGGACTGGGGTGGACAAAAGTGAGAAGTCGCACAACACCAGGTTATAGTCCAACAGCTTTATTTGAAATCACAAGCTTTCGGAGCGCTGCTCCTTCGTCAGGTGAAGATAGGGGAGGAATGAAAGGAGGTGGTGTGGCAGTATTGGTTAAGGAGAATGTTACAGTGCTGGAGAGAGAGGATGTCCTGGAGGTGTCAAGTACAGAATCTAATCGGTTTAAGGTAAGAAATAATACTAGGTGTATTCTATAGGCCACCAACTAGTGGGAAAGATAAAGAGAAGCAAATTTGCAGGGAAATTACAGAGAGGTGCAAGAACTAGTGTAGGAATAATGGGGGACTTCAACTATCCTAATATAGACTAGGATAATAGTGTAAAGGGCAGAGAGGGGGAAGAATTTCTGAAGTGTGTTCAGGAGAACTTCCTTGATCAGTACGTTTCCGGCCCAACGAGGAAGGAGGCATTGCTGGATCTGGTTCTGGGGAAATGAGGTGGGTCAAGTGTCAGTCGGGGAATATTTAGGGAACAGCGATCATAGTATCACAAGGTTTAGATTAGCAATGGAAAAGGACAGGGAACAATCTAGAGTAAAAATACTTAATTGGAGGAAGGCAAATTTCAGTAGGTTGAGAACGGATCTGGCCCGGGTAAATTCAAATCAAAGATTGGCAGGCAAAACTGCAATGGAACAATGGGCAGCCTTTAATGGTTCGGCTACAGTCGAGGTACATTCCCATGAGGGGGAAAGGTAGGGCAACTAAAGCCAGAGCTCCCTCGATGACGAAAGCGATAGAGAGTAAGATGAAGCAGAAAAAGGGCGCGTATGACAGATGTCAGGTTGAGAATACAAGTGAGAACCAGGCTGAATATAGAAAGCTCAGAGGAGAAGTGAAAAAGAAATAAGAGGAGCAAAGAGAGAGTATGAGAATAGATTGGCAGCTAACATAAAAGGGAATTCAAAATTCTTCTTTAGGCATATAAATAGTAAACGGGTAGTAAGAGGAGGGGTGGGGGCGATTAGGGACCAAAAAGGAGACCTACGCATGGAGGCAGAGGGCATGGCTGAGATACTAAATGAGTACTTTGCATCTATCTTTACCAAGGAAGAAGATGCTGCCAAAGTCATAGTGAAGGAGGAGGTAGTGGAGATACTGGATGAGATAAAAATTGATAAAGAGGAGGTATTAGAAAGGCTGTCTGAACTTAAAGTTGATAAGTCACCAGGACCGGATGGGATGCATCCTAGGATGCTGAGGGAGGTTAAGGAGGAATTCGCAGAGGTACTGGCCATAATCTTCCAATCCTCCATAGATACAGGGGTGGTGCCAGAGGACTGGAGAATTGCAAATGTTACACCCTTGTTCAAAAAAGAGTGTAAAGATAAACCCAGCAACTACAGGCCAGTCAGTTTAACCTCGGTAGTGGGGAAGCTTTTGGAAACAATAATCAGGGACAAAGTTAGCAGTCACTTGGACAAGTGTGGATTAATTAAGGAAAGCCAGCACGGATTTGTTAAAGGCAAATCGTGTTTAATTAACTTGATCGAGTTTTTTGATGAGGTAACAGAGGGTTGATGAGGGCAATGCGGTTGACGTGGTGTGTATGGACTTCCAAAAGGCATTTGATAAAGTGCCACATTAGAGGCTTGCCAGCAAAGATGAAGCCCATGGAATAAAAGGGACAGTGGCAGCATGGATACAAAATTGGCTAAGTGACGGGAAACAGAGAGTAGTGGTGAATGGTTGTTTTTCGGTTCTAGGACCATTGCTTTTCTTGATATATATTAATGACTTGGACTTGGGAGCACTGGGCACAATTTCAAAATTTGCAGATGACACAAAACTTGGAAGTATCGTGAACAGTGAGGAGGATAGTGACAGACTTCAGGAGGACTTCGACAGGCTAGTGGAATGGATGGACACGTGGCAGATGAAATTTAATGCAGAAAAGTGCGAAGTGATACATTTTGGTAGGAAGAATGAGGAGAGGCAATATAAACTAAATGGTACAATCCTAAAGGGGGTGCATGAACAGAGAGACCTGGGAGTATATGTGCACAAATTGTTGAAGGTGGCAGGGCAGGTTGGGAAAGTGGTTAAAAAAGCATACGGGATCCTGGGCTTCATAAACAGAGGCATAGAGTACAAAAGCAAGGAAGTTATGATGAACCTTTATAAAACACTGGTTCGGCCCCAACTGGAGTATTGTGTCCAATTCTGGGCACCGCACTTTAGGAAGGATGTGAAGGCCTTAGAGAGGGTGCAGAAAAGATTTATGAGAATGATTCCAGGGATGAGGGACTTCAGTTACGTGGATAGACTGGAGAAGCTGGAGTTGTTCTCCTTAGAGCAGAGAAGGTTGAGAGGAAATTTGATAAAGGTGTTCAAAATCATGAGGGGTCTGGACAGAGTAGATCGAGAGAAACTGTCCCCATTGGTGGAAGGGTCGAGAACCAGAGGACACAGATTTAAGGTGATTGGCAGAAGAACCAAAGGCGACATGAGGAAAACCTTTTTTACGCAGCGCGTGGTTATGATCTGGAATGCACTGCCTGAAAGGGTGGTGTGGGCAGACTCAATCGTGGCTTTCAAAAGGAAATTGGATAAGTACCTGAAGGAAAAAGTTTTACAGGACTATGGGGAAAGGGTGGGGAGTGGGACTAGCTGAAGTGCTCTTGCAGAGAGCCGGCACAGGCACGACGGGCCGAATGGCTGTCTCGCATGTCATAGAGTTATACAGCACAGAAAGAGGCCCTTCGGCCCATCGTGTCTGCGCCGGCCATCAAGCCCTGTCTATTCTAAACCTATTTTCCAGCACTTGGTCCGTAGCCTTGTATGCTATGGCATTTCAAGTGCTCATCTAAATGCTTCTTGAATGTTGTGAGGGTTCCTGCCTCTACCACCCTTTCAGGCAGTGAGTTCCAGATTCCAACCACCCTCTGGGTGAAAAAGTTTTTCCTCAAATCCCCTCTAAACCTCCTGCTGCTTACCTTGAAACTATGCCCCCTGGTTATTGACCCCTCCACTAAGGGGAAAAGTTCCTTTCTATCTATCCTATCTACGCCCCTCATAATTTTGTACACCTCAATCAGGTCTCCCCTCAGCCTTCTCTGCTCTAAGGAAAACAACCCCAGCCTGTCCAGTCTCTCTTCATAGCTGAAGCGCTCCAGCCCAGGTAACATCCTGGTGAATCTCCTCTGCACCCTCTCCAATGCAATCACATCCTGAAGGTCCTGAATTTAAATAAAGGAAACTACGATGGTATGAGGCGCGAGTTGGCTAGGGTGGATTGGGGAGCGTTACTTAAAGGGTTGACGGTGGATAGGCAATGGCAAACATTTAAAAATTGCATGGATGAACTACAGATTTTGTTCATCCCTGTTTGGCATAAAAATAAAACAAAAAAGGTGACTCAACCGTGGCTAACAAGAGAAATTAGGGATAGCATAAGATCCAAGGAGAGGACATATAAATTGGCCAGAAAAAGCAGCAAACCTGAGGATTGGGAGCAGTTTAGGATTCAGCAAAGGAGGACAAAGGGATTAATTAAGAGGGGGAAATAGAATTTGAGAGTAAGCTTGCAGGGAACATAAAAACTGACTGTAAAAGCTTCTATAGATATGTGAAGAGAAAAAGATTGGTGAAGTCAAGCGTAGGTCCCTTGCAGTCAGAATCAGGGGAATTTATAATGGGGAACAAAGAAATGGCTGACGAATTAAATACATACTTTGGTTCTGTCTTCACAAAGGAGGACACAAGTAAACTCCCAGAGATGTCGGGGAACATAGGGTCTAATGAGAGGGAGGCATTGAATGAAATCAGTATTTGTAGGGAAATGGTGTTAGGGAAATTGACGGGATTGAAGGCCAATAAATCCCCAGGGCCTGATAATCTACATCCTAGGGTACTTAAGGAAGTGGCCCTAGAAATAGTAGATGCATTGCTGGTCATCTTTCAAAATTCTATAGATTCTGGAACAGTTCCCATGGATTGGAGGGTAGCTAATGTAACCCCACTATTTAAAAAAGGTGGTAGAGAAAAAACGGGGAATTATAGACCGGTAAGCCTGACATCGGTAGTGGGCAAAATGCTAGAGTCCATTATAAAAGATGTAATAGCGGAGCACTTGGAAAACAGTGACAGGATCGGACAAAGTCAACATGGATTTACAAAAGGGAAATCATGCCTGACTAATCTACTGGAATTTTTTGAGGATGTAACTGGTAGAATAGATAAGGGAGAACCAGTGGATGTGGTGTATTTGGACTTTCAGAAGGCTTTCGATAAGGTCCCGCATAAGAGATTAGCGTGCAAAGTTAAAGCACATGGGATTGGGGGTGAGGTACTGGTTGGCAGACAGGAAGCAAAGAGTTGGAATAAACGGGTCTTTTTCCGAGTGGCAGGCAGTGACTAGTAGGGTACCACAGGGATCGGTGCTAGGACACCAGCTATTCACAATATATATTAATGATCTAGATGAGCGAACACGATGTAATATCTTTAAGTTTGCAGACAACACAAAGCTGGGTGGGCGTGTGTGCTGTGAGGAGGATGCAGAGAAACTCCAGTATGATTTGGACAGGTTGGGTGATTGGGCAGATGCATGGCAGATGCAGTACAATGTGGATAAATGCGAGGTTATCCACTTTGGTGGCAAAAACAGGAAGACAGATTATTATCTGAATGGCAATAGATTGGGAAAAGGGGAAGTGCAACGAGACCTGGGTGTCCTTGTGCACCAGTCGCTGAAGGTAAGCATGCAGGTGCAGCAGGCGGTTAAGAAGGCAAATGGTATGTTGGCCTTCATAGCGAGAGGATTCGAGTACAGGAGCAAGGATGTCTTGCTGCAGTTGTACAGGGTCTTGGTGAGACCACACCTTGAGTATTTTGTGCAGTTTTGGTCGCCTTATCTGAGGAAGGATGTTCTTGCCATGGAGGGAGTGCAGCGAAGATTTACCAGACTGATGCCTGGGATGGCAGGAATGACGTATGAAGAGAGATTGGGTCGATTAGGCTTATATTCGCTAGAGTTTCGAAGAATGAGAGGGGATCTCATTGAAACTTATAAAATTCTAACAGGACTAGACAGACTAGATGCAGGAAGGATGTTCCCAATGGCGGGGGAGTCCAGAACCAGAGGTCACAGTCTAAGGATAAGGGGTAAGCCATTTCGGACTGAGATGAGGAGGAATTTCTTCACCCAGAGAGTGGTGAACCTCTGGAATTCTCTACCACAGAAGGCAGTTGAGGCCAACTCATTAAATATATTCAAGAAGGAGATAGATATATTTCTAAAGGCTAAAGGGATCAAGTGTTATGGGGAGAAAGCAGGGACAGGGTACTGAATTTGGATGATCAGCCATGATCTCATTAAATGGCGGAGCAGGCTTGAGGGGCCGAATGGCCTACTCCTGCTCCTATCTTCTATGCTTCTATCCTTCCTATAGTGTGTCACAAAATGCATCACCTCACACTTTTCAGGGTTAAATTCCATTTGCCACTGTTCTGCCCATCTGACCAACCTGTCTATATCGTCCTGTAGCCTGAGGCTTCCCTCCTCGCTATTTACCACTCCACCAATTTTCATGTCATCTGCAAACTTACTGATCATACCTCCTACATTCATATCTAAATCATTAATGTACACTACAAACAGCAAAGGACCCAGCACCGATCCCTGCAGTACACCACTGGACACAGGCTTCCAGTCACAAAAACAACCTTCGACCATCACCCTCTGCCTCCTGCCACTAAGCCAATTTTGGATCCAGTTTGCCAAGTTGCCCTGGATCCCATGGGCTCTTACCTTCTTGACCAGTCTCCCATGCGGGACTTTGTCAAAAGCCTTACTGACGTCCATGTAGACCACATCAACTGCACTACCCTCATTCACACACCTAGTCACCCCCTCAAAAAATTCAATCAAATTGGTCAGACATGATCTCCCCCTGACAAAGCCATGCTGACTATCCTTGATTAATCCTTGCCTCTCTAAGTGGAGACTAATTCTGTCCCTCAGAATTTTTTCCAATAATTTCCCTACCACTGATGTTAGGCTCACTGGCCTGTAATTCCCTGGTTTATCCCTACTACCCTTCTTGAATAATGGTACTACGTTAGCTGTCCTCCAGTCCTCTGGCACCTCCCCTGTGGCCAGAGAGGTTCTGAAAATTTGTGTCAGAGCCCCTGCAATCTCCTCCCTTGCCTCACACAGCAGCCTGGGATACATCTCGTCTGGGCCTGGGGATTTATCCACTTTTAAGCCCGCTAAAACCGCTAGTACCTCCTCCCTCTCAATACTAATTTGTTCAAGTATATCACAATCCCCCTGCCTGATTTCTATGCCTACATCGTCTTTCTCCATAGTGAACACAGATGCAAAGTATTCATTTAAAAATGCTGTAACCATTCTATGATTCTAAGTGAATTCTGTAGCCTCACAACTCTGTGTGAAGAAGTTTCTCCTGCTCTCTGTTCTAAATCTCTTACGATTAATCTTGTATCTATGGCCCCTTGTACTTGACCCCTAAACTACTGCAAACTGTCTGCTTCTATGTCCCATCCTTTCATAAATTGAAACCCTTCTATTATATATGAAAAAAGCCATAATTTTTCAAGTCTTCGTATTGGTATTTCCTCATACCAGGCAGCATCCTAGTGAATCTGTGTTGTACCCTTGCTGAAGTTTCAATATCTTTCCTATAGTGTGGAGCCCAATACTGCAAACAGTACTCTTAACTGATGTCTTAGTAAGGTTTTTTATCGGCTCATCATTACCTCTTGGCTTTTATATTCCAGCACAAAAAGTAGCAACGCAGGTTAAGAAGGCCATAAAAACTGCAAATAAAGCACTGAGGTTCATTTCTAAAAGAATAGAATTGAAAAGCAGAGAAGTTATGTTAAACTTCTATCTAACCTTGGTTAGACCACACTTGGCGTACTGTGCAGGGTTCTGGTCTCCATATTATGAAAATAATAGAGGCATTGGCGAAAGTGCAAAAAAGATTTACAAGGATGATACCAGAACTGAGGGGTTTTACCTATCAGGCAAGATTAAACAGGCTGGGGCTCTTTTCTCTCGAAAGAGAAGACTGAGGGGTGACCTAATAGAGGTCTTTAAAATTATGAAGGGGTTTGATAGGAAAGAAGTAGAGAAGATGGTTCCACTTATGGGGAGTCCAAAACTAGGAGCCATAAATATAAGATAGTCACTAATAAATCCAATATGGCATTCAGGAGAAACTTATTTGCCCAGAGAATGTGGAACTCGCTACCACAGGGAGTGGTTGAGGTGAATAGTAGAGATGCATTTAAAGGAAGGCTAGATAAACACACGAGGGAGAAAGGAATAGAAGGTTATGCTGATGGAGTTAGATGAAGTAGAATGGGAGGAGGCTCATGTGGTGCATAAACACCAGTTGATGTGAATGGCTTGTTTCTGTGTTGTAAATTCCATACAATTCTGTGTAATCGCTCTTGGTTTTATATTCTGTACCTCTTGAGATAAAACCTAGAATTCTATTAACTTTTCTCATACCCTTTCAACCTGAGGTGCTGCCTTTAATATTCTCTGAACCTGTGCCCCCAAGTACCTCTGTGTTTTTCCACAGCACTGTAGAAGATCAGCCATGATCTTCTTGAATGGTGGAGCAGGCTTGAGGGGCCAAATGGCCTACTCCTGCTCCTATTTCTTATGTTCGGAATATAATTACTGCTGTTATTTATTTTACCAAAATGCTTCACCTCACACTTGCGGACATTGAATCCCAGCTGCCACTGTATAGCCCATTCCGCCATTTGTCAATGTCCCTTTGCAGTGTTTTTTGGTCTTCTGAAGAATTAACTCTACACCTGCTATTCTGGTAACATCTGAAAATGTCAGCACCACTCCCTCTATATCCAAATCATTGATAGACACAGTGAACAGAAGTGGCCCCAGAACTGAACCCTCAGGCACACCACTTCCAACTTCCAACCACTCTGGAAAAACTGCCCTCAACTCCTACTTTGTTTTCTCCCTTCTAACCAATTTTTAATCTAGTTTGCTATTCTCCCCCCTAATTCCATACCCCTTAATCTTCTCGTAATCTCCCATGTTTTACCATAGTTTTGAAGGAACAATCGTAAATATTTAGATTTTATATAAATTCTTTTAAATTTAGCTGCGGCACTCACTGTAAGGGCTTCCCAGTGGATTCCATTTTATGGCTACACGCTTGCTGAGGTCACTGGAGGGGTGAACCTGAAGCAAGTGCAGTTGAATCTGCCAGAATGTACACGCAGTTGATGATCGCCACTGAGCCCCATTACATGTAGCTCTGATCCGCTCTTGATTTAACGTAAAATTTCATCCCAAATACATTCATTTATCAGAATTGCTATAACCTCATACTGATGCCGGATACAGTGGTAGAGCTGGACACTATTTCCAGTGTTGTTTTGTTTGGTCTCAAGTGTATTGTTGCTGTACAAACTATGAAGCCTCAGTGCAGCACTGGTCTAGATTTAAAAACATTCAGTAATGGCTGCTGGTAACTAATGGGCACTGCTGACTGAGTAAATCAGTCCAGCTCCAGTGCAGTCAGCAGTGTGCTGTATAGTGGCCTGATTCAGAATAATGATGTACAAAGCTGACAAGCAGGCCACTTATTGAAAAGTAGCATTTTTTGCAATAACTCTGCTGAATGCACTTGGGAAATCTGTGCTAAGACTTGGCATTTTGTACAGCAACAATACTCTTGCAATTAGAAGAACTGTTCCTAAAGAGGAATGTTACTGTAGGGGGTACATGAAGCACTTGCTCACTGCGCTTTGAACAAACTCCAACTTCTTCACTTGTTATTTGAAAGGCTTCCCTGTAAGAGTTCCCTGAAGGGTATGTGATCAGCTGATGTTAGATAGATAGGGTGATTGAGGCACAGTGTGCCTCCTAGGTGCTATGTAGTCTGCCTGCTTACACTCCTCTCTCTTTCTGAAGAAGCCCCTACTGAGTTTGCCAATTCCCCACCCCCCCCCCAGGATAAGGTGGCCTTTGGTCAATCTGCAATCGGCAGCACTGGTTATTTCGCGGACTCCTGCCCCATGATGAATTCCTGTAGCTGCTGCTAGCAGAGCAAGAGCAGGTCTGCTGGGCTTACCAGAGGGGCCTCTGATCAATGATTATTCTTCAAAATCAGGAGTCCTTTCATTGTGGAAGGTTTATTGCTTTGTGCTGTTGGCTTAAAGATGAATAAACCCACCACCGTACCCACATCACAATATACTTCCCCACGTGTACTGACGGTGTGTACATCTGCACAAATGAGCATTTCACTGATCCTAGCTCCACTGTCTGAATGGACTCCACAGCATAATAGAGCTCATTTAGGTAACTTCAAGTACTCAATTGTTATGTTTTTTAGCGTGAACAAAGTTCTCTTTTATAGAATAGGCATGTCTTACACGTCCGTAACCTAAGGCAAAATTGTAAGTTTATTCTTGGTCGGTATTCTGGTTTTACTTGATAACGTACAAATTGAATGTTTTTTTTCTCTCCCTCTGTTCCCATTGCTAAGAAACGTTGAGGGTTTTTAAAAAAATGTAAATGTGGAGACTTCTGGCCCATCAGTTATTTTCAAACAAGCAGGTTTAATGATGGTTTTTTTCAGTGTTTCTTGGAAAATGACTTTGAACACTATTAATCTAGCACTTGAAACTGGGGCAGTGCCAAATGTCATCTATAGTGGGTGCGAGTTTAGAAATCACTTTGTGTTTGTTTGTTTGACAGTCCTTCCCTTTGCCTTTAATGTTTCTGTATTGTTGATTTGCATTCAGACCTGGTTGGCTGCAGATTGTCCCAGTCTAAGGATATTATCAGTGGAGTATGACACTCACCTCAGTGACTGGAGATCCAAGTGCCCTGTGGAGAATGAGAGGTACACACTTGGACCTTGTCCAAATACATATTTTATTATATTCATCTGCAGTATAAACAAGAATTCTATAAGAAGAATTTGCATTTATATAGAGCCATGTCATGTTCTGAGGACATCCCCAAGCACTTTACACCAGTGGTTACCTTTGAAATGCAGTCACTGTTAGTGAAGCTAATTGTGGCAGTCATTTTGCACAAAGTAATATCCCACAAACAGTAAATGAATGAATGATCTGTTTTTGGTGGTATTGGTTGAGGAAGGAAAGCAGGAGAGCTCTCTGCTCTTCTTTGCATAGTGCCAGAGGAGCATTTACATCCACCTGAACAGGTGTATGGCTTTGGTTTAGCGTCTCATCTAAAAGTCAGCAGCTCTGACAGTGCAGCACGCCTTTAGTACTGTACTAAAGTGTCAGCCTAGATTTGTGCTCAAGTCCACGACCTTCTAACTCAGAGGCAACAGTGCCACCAACTGAGCCAAGTTTGTAGGGTGCAAAATTGGGAACGTTGGCGCCAGATTTTTGGGCGCTACGAATGCCCTTAGAGCTCCAAAATGGCGTCCGTGGCGCGCACGCATACTTGTGGGGCAAATCGCGCCAGGCGCCATATTGGTGAGGGCGTTAGCGTGCGTGTAGTGAACGTCAGCCGGAAGAACGCAGAGCTTGTATGCGTCTGGCTCCTTCCAGGCTGGAGCTGGAGATAGTAGCAACATCTTGCATGTTTGCCATCCACTGTTGTGTAAGGGAGGTCACTGAGGCTCTTTTTTTATTCATTCATGGGATGTGGGCGTCACTGGCAATGCCAGCATTTATTGCCCATCCCTAGTTGCCCTTGAGAAGGTGGTGGTGAGCCACCGTCTTGAACCGCTGCAGTCCGTGTGGTGAAGGTACTCCCACAGTGCTTTTAGGGAGGGAGTTCCAGGAGTTTGACCCAGCGACGATGATATATTTCTAAGTCAGGATGGTGTGTGACTTGGAGGTGGTGGTGTTCCCATGCGCCTGCTGCCCTTTGTCCTTCTAGGTGGTAGAGGTCACGGCTTTGGGAGGTGCTGTCGAAGAAGGCTTGGTGAGTTGCTGCAGTGCATCTTGTAGATGGGGTACATTGCAGCCACGGTGCGCCGATGGTGGAGGGAGTGATTGTTTAAGGTGGTGGATGGGGTGCCAATCAAGCGGGCTGCTTTGTCCTGGACGGTCTCGAGCTTCTTGAGTGTTGTTAGAGCTGCACTCATCCAGGCAAGTGGAGAGTATTCCATCACACTCCTGACTTGTGCCTTGTGGGAAGACTTTCGGGATTCAGCAGGTGAGACACACACCGCAGAATACCCAGCCTCTGACCTGCTCTTGTTGCCATAGTATTTATGTGGCTGATCCAGTTAAGTTTCTGGTCAATGGTGACCCCCCAGGATGTTGATGTTGGGGGATTCAGCGATGATAATGCCGTTGAATGTCAAGGGGCGGTGGTTAGACTCTCTCTTGTTGGAGATGGTCATTGCCTGGCACTTGTGTGGTGCGAATGTTACTTGCTACTTATCAGCTCAAGCCAGAATGTTGTCCAGGTCTTGCTGCATGTGGGCACGGACTGCTTCATTATCTGAGGAGTTGCGAATGGAACTGAAGACTGTGTAATCATCAGCGAACATCCCCACTTCTGACCTTATGATGGAGGGAAGGTCATTGATGAAGCTACATGCATACTAAAAAGCGGAAGCAGCATGCTATAGACAGGGCTAAGAGATCCCACAATCACCGGATCGGATCAAAGCTCTGCAGTCTTGATGGTGGACCATTAAACAACTAACGGGAGGAGGAGGCTCCATGAATATCCCCATCCTCAATGATGGGGAAGCCCAGCACGTGAGTGCAAAAGACAAGTCTGAAGTGTTTCTAACCATCTTTAGCCAAAAGTGCCGAGTGGATGATCCATTTCGGCCTCCTCCTGAGGTCCCCGCCATCACAGAAGCCAGTCTTCAGCCAATTCGATTCACTCCACGTGATATCAAGAAACGGCTGAGCGCACTGGATACAGCAAAGGCTATGGGACCCGACAACATCCCGGCTGTCGTGTTGAAGACTTGTGCTCCAGAACTAGCCGCGCCTCTAGCCAAGCTGTTCCAGCACAGCTACAACACTGGCATTTACCCGACAATGTGGGAAACTGCCCAGGTATGTCCTGTCCAAAAAAAGCAGGACAAATCCAACCTGGCCAATTACCGCCCCATCAGTCTACTCTCAATCATCAGCAATGTGATGGAAGGTGTTATCGACAGTGCTATCAAGCGACAATTACTCACCAATAACCTGCTCACTGATGCCCAGTTTGGTTTCCGCAAAGACCACTCGGCTCCAGACCGCATTACAGCCTTGGTCCAAACATGGACAAAGGAGCTGAATTACAGAGGTGAGGTGAGAGTGACTGCCCTTGACATCAAGGCAGCATTTGACCGAGTGTGGCATCAAGGAGCTCTAGTAAAACTGAAGTCAATGGGAATCGGGGGAAAAACTCTCCACTGGCTGGAGTCATACCTAGCACAAAGGAAGATGGTTGTGGTGGTTGGAGGTCAATCATCACAGCCCCAGGACATCACTGCAGGAGTTCCTCAGGGCAATGTCCTAGGCCCAACCATCTTCAGCTTTTTTTTTGTTCATGGGATGTGGGCGTCGCTGGCAAGGCAAGCATTTATTGCCCATCCCTAATTGCCCTTGAGAAGGTGGTGGTGAGCCGCCTTCTTGAACCGCGTCAGTCCACGTGGTGAAGATGCTCCCACAGTGCTGTTAGGATGTTGTTGGAGCTGAACTCATCCAGGCAAGTGGAGAGTATTCCATCACACTCCTGACTTGTGCCTTGTAGATGGTGGAAAGGCTTTGGGGAGTCAGGAGGTGAGTCACTCGCCGCAGAATACACAGCCTCTGACCTGCTCTTGCAGCCACGGTATTTATGTGGCTGATCCAGTTAAGTTTCTGGTCAATGGTGAACCCCAGGATGTTGATGGTGGCTGAAGATGGTTGCAAACGCTATAGCTTTGTCTTTTGTAAAGAGAGTTGACTACATTTCATTACTAGCAGGTGGAGCGCGCACGTGACTCTGCTGGGATTGCAGGCTTCCCCATTGTGCAGGGCGTCATTGACTGCGCACACACTGCTTTGTGGGCACCGCATGTCAACCCTGCCATGTACCGGAAGATCCAGCTTATTTTTCTCATATGTTGAAGTGTCTGTTGATTTGTAGAAGTCATTAAGATTTATTTTTAAAAGCATCGTCACTTTCAAAACACACTTTCTCTGTTTAGGTACACCCATAGAAAAACTAAAATATGAATACTAATTTGAAGCGATTTATTTTAAATCCATTTGAAATGATAACGTAGCCTTAATTATGAAGAACAGTGAAATGGTTCTTTGCATTGTTTGAGGTGGTGATGCTGGTCATCAATCCAGTGGAAGGTGTGGTGGTAGAACGGGTCCCTGCAGTTCTTCATCTGGCAAGTTCTCAGTGTTGGGTTGCATCAGTGGGGTGATGCTGAGCAGGAACTAAGGGCTTAGCCACGATTAGCAAGGACAAGATCAGCAGTGGAGCAAACCCCATCCCATCATCGTGTATTTCTTAACACTTGGTCATAAATCGACATAGATCATTGCAGGATCCGAAAAGGAAAGTAGGGAGGTGGGGGGGTGATACTTATATTTCAGGCAGTCATGAGCATGTGGCTTCAGTCTTTGGGATGTGAGTCACTCGTCTGAACTTTTGGAAGTGGATGAGAAGGATGAAAGCAAGTATTCAGGCATTAGTCCGACATCTACGCCGGGGCACATTTGCTTTTGTTGAGTTGAGTGCTCAGGTAGAATCCACTTGAGGCGTGTTTCTGTCTTGATCCCTATCAGAAGGTCTGACTCAGTGTGACGTCTGCAGCCACGTTCTGAATCCGCCAACTTGCCAGCATTCCCTCTCGAACATCACAGGTTTTATTTGGGAAGGCCTCAGCAGGTGGTGGAGACACGGGAGCTCTTTGACAGTAGGATCATCCTGCCTATCCTATAGGTCAAGCAGGGTTGGCTTTAAGGATCCTCGTGGCTCTTGTATGCTTGAATTCAAGTCTCCCAGGACACCAGGAGACGTCCCACTCCTTCAATGCCCCCAACATCTCCGTGCATGACATCGCCTCTTCTTTACTCTTGAGATTCTGTTGAGAGGGCTGTGAAAGCTGTAAGCGCTATCTCTCAAAAGTACTCGAGGTTCAACACATGAGGATTAAATTCTCTTCTGCCTGAAGTCGATTCCCATGGTACTGACCGGGACTAGAGAGGAACAACAGAGTTCCTTTCACTGCAGCACATTTGTCTCTCCCTGTCTAGACAACTGGGTGTTTTTTTTCCAATATGTTGGGGAGTTTGACTTGGAGCTGGTGTACTTGGCCACAGCCTTGGTCCTTTCCGACACGGCGTGCTTGGCCAGCTCCCCAAGCAGCAGCAGCCACCCGCTGAGATGGAGCAGAGGCAGCAAAGAAGAGGACAAGCTGCTCGCAGAGGGAGGAGGGGGAGAAGGGCTCTCTCAGCAGGAGGCCTCACCCACCTAGGGTCTTCCCCGAGCAATTCTCTTACCCCAGCTTGAGCCAGGAGCAGTGTGTGAGGCGTCTGCGCTTTACGAAGGAGGTGCTCACAGAACTCTGCCACCTCTTGCAACCAGACCTGCAGCCTCACTCCAGGGCAGGGACAGCGCTGTCAGTGGCTGTGAAGGTGACCGTGGCCCTGACTTTCCTTGCGTCGGGATCCTTCCAGGCTGGGGCAGGTGGCATCAGTAACGTCTCCCAGTTCACCGTCCACTGCTGCATAAGAGAGGTGACAGACACTCTTTATGCCAGGAGAGGGGACTTCATTGTCTTCTCTCTTACCAGAGAGAAGCAGGGAGAGCATGCATGTGGCTTTGCCAGGATAGCGGGCTTCCCCATGGTGCAGGGCGCCATCGACTGCACGCACGTGGCTTTGCGGGCACCACGTCTAAATGCTGAGATGTACCACAACCGCAATGGTTACTACTCGCTGAATGCAGTTGTTGCACGACCATGCTCAGTACATCATGACGGTGAATGCCCGGTATCCTGGCAGCAGTCATGATGCTTTTATTCTGCTGCAGTCCGCTGTTCTCTCAGTCTTTGAGCCACCAACACAAACCAGAGGGTGGCTACTGGGCGACAAGGGCTATCTGCTGACCACCTGGCTCATAACTCCGCTCCACAACGCACGCTCACATGGGTAGCATGCGTACGATGAGAGCCATGCTGCCACACGGAATCTGGTAGAGCAGACCATTGGTGTCCTTAAACAACGCTTCCGCTGCCTGGACTGTTCTGGAGGAGCCCTGCAGTACTCCCAGAGCAGAACTAGTGTGCGACCTTGCCCACAGGGGAGCTGGCACCTGCGCTATACTTTTCCCCCTGCCCTGGCTGCAGGCCACTTGTGCCCAGTGTCTCACCACGTACATATTCTACGTCTAACCTATCCTCTAAAGTACACTGAGTGTCAGTATCTGAGCTGATGGCTGCGAGTGTGAAATCGAGCGACGGTGCTATGTCTTCATCATCAGTGCCTTGGTACTCTTCTATTTCGTGCTCCTCCACCAGTGCATGGCCAGGTGGCAGTTCTTGGCTATCTGAAAGGAGAAATGCATCAGGGTCTGGTTGTGGGGAGGGGGGGAAGCAAGAGGGGCATGCTTACATAATGTGCAGGTTGTAAATCAGAAGAGATTGTGGGATGAGGGGGAAGTGGGATGTGAGAAGGAGGATTACGTATGAGGAAACTGTCATCTTGTGATGTTTCAGTCCTGCCGCTGGCCATGAGCTCAGCCATGCCTTTCCCAATAATGGCCAGCACCGTCTCCTCCATCGGTGTCAGATTATGCAGGCGCGCCTGTCTCCTGCTGGTTAGATCCTGCTGCCTCCGGTTGTCAGCCACCTTGTCCTGCAAGAGAGAGGGAAGTGAGTCAGTGAGTGTGGTGCAATGAGTTTGGGTGTTATGCATGCCATGGTTGAATAGTTGACAGTCTGTGCAAGCTGTGAGATGTGGGTGTGAGTCTTGCAGCAGTGCTAAGTGTGTGAGGGTGAGGTGAAGCTATGAATGTGAGGTATGAGTTGTGTTTGGTAGAGATTGTTGGTAGCTGCATGATGGGGTGTGGTGCATTGAGCAGTGTGTGAGGCTAGTGGTGCAGATGGTGGGATATGGCATTTGAAGATGAATTCACTGACCTTGACCACTCGTGTAAGGTCATTAAACTTCTTCCTGCACTGCATCCATGTCCTCGGGGCTACACTGCTGGCATTCACCACGACGGCTATCTGCTCCCGATAGCTTTTGTGCATTTGCCTGGAGGGCCTCTTGGCCCCCTGTGGAAACAGAACCTCTCCTCGTGTTCACCTCCTGCACCAAGGCCTCCAGTGCTGCATCAGAGAACCTTGGAGCACGCTCTCTCCCCTGTTGTGATGTCCGTAGTCCTTTTTTGCTGCTCTGACTCTGTTCCCTGTCCAGTTCAAACACTTGCTAAAGGCAGAATGCACCTCCCCTTTAAGAGGTGCAGTCTGCCTTTAAGCAGTGCAGGCTAGCTTTAATTGATGCTAGTCTCGAACGAACTTGGGCCCCTGCTGAGCGCTCAGCCACTCAGCAGCACGACCAGCACTGGGCTGAATGCCACAATCGTGTCAATCAGCAGGCAGCACAAAGTTGGCATTCATTTGAACGGGCACGGGTTCCGATCCTTGTGCCCGTTTTCGGGTGCAAACCAATTTCTAGCTGCTTGAATTGTAATTTTGTTTAACAAAAGTAAGTTTTAAACATGTGTGTTGATTTGTGGAGGTTTCTGCACTGTTCATTTTCCCCTTTTAGATTGTAGTGCATTTTTAAAAAAATTCAGAAGCCACTCTTAAGCTTGAAACCAGCATATAGTGAAACTGGACTTGTCTCACTTTTTGTTTTTATCCAGGAAATCCTTGGCTTACCGGGGTCGGGAGCTGCTGACTAAACTGAAAGCTGCAGGTGTTGGAGATAGGCCAGTGGTGTGGGTAGCACATAGTATGGGTGGTAAGAACTTTACAAAAGCAAACAGATTTCCTTCTGTCCCTGTTTTGCAGTTGCCTTTATGAAAAATATTCCTGTTCCTGTATCGGGCCCCTATTAATCCTACAATCTTAGAATAATACAGCACAGAGGGAGGCCATTTGGCCCATCACGCCTGTGTCGGCTCTTTGGTAGACCTATCCGATGAATCCCGTTCCCCGGCTCTTTCCCCATAGCCTTGTAATTTTTTTCCCTTCAAGTATTTATTGAATTCTCTTTTCAAAGTTATTATTGAATCTGCTCCCACCAGCCTTTCAGGCAGCGCATTCCCGATCACAACAACTCACTCCGTAAACAAAATGTTTCCTCGTGTCGCCTCTGGTTCTTTTGCCAATCACCTTAAATCTGTGTCCTCTGGTTACTGACCCTTCTGTCACTGGAGGCAGTTTCTCTTTACCCTATCAAAACCATTCATGATTTTGAACACCTCTATCAAATCTCCTCTTAACCTTCTCTGCTCTGAGGAGAACAACCCCAGCTTCTCCAGTCTCTTTACATAACTGAAATCCCTCATCCCTGGTACCATTCTAGTAAATCTCCTCTGCACCCTCTCCAAGGTCTTGACATCCTTCCTAAAGTGTGGTGCCCAGAATTGGCCACAATACTCCAGCTGAGGCCTAACCAGTATTTTATAAAGGTTTAGCGTAACTACCTTGCTTTTGTACTCTATACATCTATTAATAAAGCCACGGATCCCATTTGCTTTTTTAACAGCCTTCTCACCTTGTCCTGCCACCTTCAAAGTTTTGTGTATGTACACCCCCAGGTCTCTGTTTCTGCACCCCCTTTAACATTGTACCCTTTAGTTTGTATCGCCTCTCCTCATTCTTCCTACCAAAAATGTATCACTTCACACTTCTCTACATTAAATTTCATCTGTCACGTGTCCGCCCATTTCACCAGTCTGTCACTGTCCTGAAGTCTGTTACTATCCTCCTCCCTGTTTACTACATTTCTGAGTTTCGTATAATCTGCAGGTACAAACTAGGCATATTCCTTTGAAGGGAAAAGGTAGAGCATCCAAAGCTAATGTGCCCTGGATGACAAAAGAAATAAAACAGAAAAGAGAGGCTTATGACAAATGCCAGGAGCAAGATTCAGTTAATAACCAGGAAGATTATGGAAAGTACAGGAGGGAATTGAAAACATTAATACGGGAGGCAGAGAGGTTATGAGAAAAGATTAGCAGGCAACATTGAATTGAACCCTAAAACATTTTATAAACAAAGTTTAAGCGGTTATCTAGGGAAAAAGTTGGGCCTATTAAAGGAGCCAAAGGGAAATCTTCATGTACATAGAGGACTAAAGTACTCAATGAGTACTCTGCATCTGTCTTCACAAAGGAAGCGGGTGATGTGAAGGTTACACGGAAAGAGGAGAGGGAAGTTATGGACAGGATAGTAATAGATGGAGAAGACGTACTAAAAAGATCAGCATTACTGAAAGTTGGTAATCACCTGGTCCAGATGGAATCTATCCTAAGTGCTGAAAGAAGCCAAGGTAGAAATAGCAGCGGCATTGGGCACAATCTTTCAATCCTCATTGGATACAGGAGCAGTGCCGGAGGACTGGAGTGTTGCTAATGTTATATCACTATTCAAGAAAGGGGAGAGGGATGAACCAGGAAACGACAGGCCAGTCAGCCTAACATCGATGGTGGGGAAGTTAATGGTTCTCTCTCCTCAGGTACTGTCCCATTCTCTTTCAAATCTGCCGTCATCACCCCCTCCTCAGGAAACCCACTCTTGGCCCCTCTGTCCTTGCAGACTACCACCCCATCTCCAACCTCCTTTTTTTCTCCAAAGTCCTTCAACATGTTCTCACCTCCCAAATCTGTGCCCATCTTTCCTGCAACTCCATGTTTGAACCCCTCCAATCTGGTTTCCACCCCATTGCTTAAATGGCTTTAATCAATGTCACAAATTACATCCTCTGTGACTGTGGTGCACTACCCCATATCCTTCTCAACCTGTCTGCAGACTTTGACTATGTTGACCACACCATTCTCCTCCAACGCCTTTCTTCCATTGTCCAGCTGAGTCAGACTGCCCTCACCTGGTTTCACTCTTGCCTACATAGTCGTAGCCAGAGAATCTCCTGCAATGGCTTCTCTTCCCAGCCCCCGCACCGTTACTTCTGGAGACCCTCAAGAATCTATCTTCGGCCCTCTCCTATTTCTCATGTACACGCTGCGACATCATCCGAAGACACATTGGGGGAAAAATTCAGTTGATTAGCACCTAGAGGGCAAAGCAACTAGCGCCCGGGCGCAGCGATGTTTGCGCCACTCGCGAAATTGACCAGACATTTTGCGGCGGCGCTAAACACTACCGCCACGATCTCCTGCGCCCACAGATCGTGACGTCAGTCGAGCGTGCAACGCCCCGATAGCACCTCGGACCAGATATTGAGTGGCGCCCCCTGCCTTTTCCGCCTGCTGCTAGCAACGACAGGTTGAGGGAAACGTTTTGCAGTCGGGAAGGGACTGGGGGAGCGCTATTTAAAGGCGGCTGCTTCCTGCCTTTTTTTGTCGACGACATTTTTGCACCACGCATTCTGAGAGAGAGAGAGACTTCTGGAGAGATTCAACGCTGTGTGAAGGAGTTTTGGGTACTGAGCAGCATTTTGTAGGTTCATTTTGATTTGACCTTCCTTGCATCGATTTAGAAGAGACTATGGGGGCTGCACTCTGAGCTCTTTCCCTGGGCCTCTCCATTGTTCTTTCCAGCAGAATTGATGTACAGGTCTCTCCAAGCCGAGATTCAAGGCTACAGTGAGCAGGGTGTGGCTGGAGAGCAAGATCGACACTCTCCTTTAAGAACTGGCCGGCGCCAGTGTGTCTGTGTTCCATTGCTAACTGATATCACATGAGCTTCGCCAGCGCGCTGAGGTAGCGCCTCGCTCCTCGGCGTTAGCGCCTTAAGAGAGGTGTGAAGCGCCTGATTTAGCGCTCCAATCACCTCCAGGGGCAATAGAGGCCAAGTTTGTAGTCGGAGGCGATAATTAGCGCCAGGCGCTAAACTTTGCACCCGGTCGATAATTGCGCCCCGAACGGGGCGATACCGAATTTCTCCCTCATTAGGTTCCACGTGTACGCTGACGATACCCAGCTCTACCTCCCCACCACCTCTCGCATCCCCTTCACTGCCCCTGTGTTGTCAGACTGCTTGTCCGATGTCCAGTCTTGGGTGAGCTGAAGTTTTCTCCAATTAAATATTGGAAAAGACTGAAGCTACTGTCTTCAACCCTTCCCACAAAATCAGTTCTCGAGCCACTGAATCCATCCCCCTTCTTGGCTACTATCTCAACCGGAGCCAGACCTCGGCACCCTATTTGTCCAGAAGCTGAACGTCTGACCCCCATATCCTCTCCATCACAAAGATCGCCCCTGCCTCATCCTTTCTGCTGCTAAAACCCTCATCCTTGCTTCTGTTACGTCCAGACTTGACAACGCCAACGCTCTCCTGCCTGGCGTCCCATCATCCACCCTCCAGAAACTTGAACTCATCCAGAACTCTGCTGCCCGTGTCCTAACTGGCACCGTCCGTTCACCCATCACCCCTGTGCTCGCTGACCTACACTGGCTCCCGGTCCAGCAACGCTTCAATTTCAAAATTCTCATCCTTGTTTTCAAATCCCTCCATCCCTATCTCTGTAACCTCCTCTCGCCCGACAACCCTCTGAGAACTCTGCGTTCCTCTAACTCTGGCTTCTTGTGCATTCCCACTTGCTTCCCCCTCCCTAATCCTCTCTGCCTCTGTCTCTGCTCCTTTAAGACACTGCTTAAAACCTACCTCTTTGACCAAGCGTTTGGTCACCTGCCCTAATGTCCCCTTCCTTGGCTCGGTGTCACATTTTGTCTGATATGCTCCTGTGAAGCGCCTTGGAACGTTTTATTACATTAAAGGCGCTATATTAATGCAACTTGTTGGTATGCTTACGTACCATTTTTAATACATGTCAACGGATCTCCTGTGGTGTTGCTCACGGTGAGCCGAACGATGCACTGTTTACAACAATAAGGATGTTAGGAACAATGTTATCAGGCCTACTGACTTAGGGTGACTGAAAAAGTCAAATGAAGTTTTTATTTGCTTTTCTACTGTATATTTACTGTGTTTTGGGGATCAAATTTCCTGTGTGTCCAGTGAGTGGTCCCGATGATTATAATTGTGTGTTCCTTTATCTATGTACCTGTACTTAATTATATTTCTTAGTTAAAGCACAGAATGTACAGGAAGTTGGTAGATAAGATGGATCAGGTGGGAGTTAGGCAACTATTGTTTAGGAGCACTGCCGTGGGACAAAGAGAGCCTCAAGAGGCCTGGACTGTGGAGGGGTAGCGGGAGGTGATGAGGATTGTAGACCTGCTGTTTGGCTGAATTGGGTTGTGGGTTATTGGACTTGGCAGTAAAGTGATGGAGGTGCTGAAGTTTTACAAGGGGAGGGGGGTCCTGGAGATTGGGAGCACTGGGGAGGGGGTCCTGGAGATTGGGAGCACTGGGGAGGGGGTCCTGGAATTTGGGAGCACTGGGGAGGGGGTCCTGGAGATTGGGAGCACTGGGGAGGGGGTCCTGGAGTTTGGGAGCGCTGGGGAGGGGGTCCTGGAGTTTGGGAGCGCTGGGGAGGGGGTCCTGGAGTTTGGGAGCACTAGGGAGGGGGTCCTGGAGTTTGGGAGCACTGGGGAGGGGGTCCTGGAGTTTGGGAGCACTGGGGAGGGGGTCCTGGAGTTTGGGAGCGCTGGGGAGGGGGTCCTGGAGTTTGGGAGCACTGGGGAGGGGGTCCTGGAGATTGGGAGCACTAGGGAGTGGGTCCTGGAGTTTGGGAGCACTGGGGAGGGGGTCCTGGAGTTTGGGAGCACTGGGGAGGGGGTCCTGGAGTTTGGGAGCGCTGGGGAGGGGGTCCTGGAGTTTGGGAGCGCTGGGGAGGGGGTCCTGGAGTTTGGGAGCGCTGGGGAGGGGGTCCTGGAGTTTGGGAGCGCTGGGGAGGGGGTCCTGGAGTTTGGGAATGCTCCCAGACGCCCCTGAATGTGATGGCACTGAGGAGGATCTGGTGGTGCGGCTCAAGATGTGATAGTACTGTGAGGTGGGTTGTGGGGCCTGACAGCACTGAGAGAAGGGTTCTGAGGTCGGGCAGAATGGGCGGAACCAGATTAAGAATCAGGGCCCACCCCACTGGTCTCCTGCTCGCTCACCTTGGTCTCCCCTTGCAGCCTGTCACTGTCAGACCCCAGATCTGCCCTGGTCTCCTGTCCTAGACACCCATTTGTACCATTATCTTCACACGCCAGTCTGTGGTTCCTGCTGCCCATTGGTGATTTACTCGTACAGATACTAAACCAATGCTGGCATTTTGCCTGCCAAAATCAGACCAAAATGCAACATCTATGTATTTAGAGTTGCTGCTTAAGCAACTTTGAGATCCCAGGATAAATCTTTGGAGGCTCTGCTCCCAGCATGAAGTCTGGTTCGCTCGGAGTAAGGCTCCACATAAGGAGTAGAGTCTTTGCTAATTTACCCGTCTATATCTGCTTTTTAAACACTGGGTCCTTGATAAATGGCTTTGTGATTGCTAAATCCCAGCTTCATAGTGATGCATAGTTAGTGCATTGACTAGTGTAGCTGTGCACTTGCTTGTATCAGTGGTCTGGGCTGGGTACATTTGAGTTTAATAATTATTGCTGTAATAGTAATCTCTCTCTAAAGTCCGTTGTCCCTGCGTTTAGCTAATATGATCTTTCCATTACAGGCTTGTTAGTCAAAAAGATGCTTTTAGATGCTTCCGAGGATCCTGAAATGAGGTCAGTGGTTCAGAGTACCCAAGGGATTGTATTTTACAGTGTACCTCATTACGGATCTCGCTTAGCAGAGTACTCGGTCAGTGCCCGCTTCCTGCTGTTTCCTTCTGTTGAAGTCAAGGAGCTTAGTAAAGGTAAGATTGGCTTATCTGGTCATCTCAATCTTCTGTTTATTTTTCTGTCATTCGTTGTGCACATCACTTGACATTTGAATTTTGTATGGAACTTTATAGCCAATTAGCAGCAAATGTAACGTTAGAATCATAGAAAGTTACAGCACGGAAGGAGGCCATTTCGGCCCATCGTGTCCGCGCCGGCCAACAAAGAGCTATCCAGCCTAATCCCACTTCCCAGCTCTCGGTCCGTAGCCCTGCAGGTTAGAGCATCCCAAGTGCACATCCAAGTACTTTTTAAATGTGATTCGGGTTCCTGCCTCTACCAACCTTTCAGGCAGTGAGTTCCAGACCCCCACAACCCTCCTGGGTGAAGAAATTTCCCCTCAAATCCCCTCTAAACCTTCCCCCAATTACTTTAAATCTGTGCCCCCTGGTTTTTGACCCCTCTGCTAAGGGAAATAGGTCCTTTCTATCCACTTTATCGATGTCCCTCATAATTTTACACACCTCAATAAGGTCTCCCCTCAGCCTCCTCTGTTCCAAGGAAAACAGACCCAGCCTATCCAGTCTTTCCTCATAGCTAAGATTCTCTACTCCCGGCAACATCCTTGTAAATCTCCTCTGTACCCTCTCCAGTGCAATCACATCTTTCCTGTAATGTGGTGACCAGAACTGCACGCAGTACTCTAGCTGAGGCCTAACTAATGTTTTATACAGTTGAAGCATAACCCCCCTGCTCTTGTATTCTATGCCACGGCTAATAAAGGCAAGCATTCCGTATGCCTTCTTAACCACCTTATCTACTTGGCCTGCTACCTTCAGGGATCTGTGGACATGCACTCCAAGGTCCCTTTGTTCCTCTACACTACTCAGTGTCCTACCATTTAATGTGTATTCCCTTTCCTTGTTAGCCCTCCCCAAATGCATTACCTCACACTTCTCCGGATTGAATTCCATTTGCCACTGTTCTGCCCACCTGACCAATTTATTGATACCTTCCTGCAGTCTACAGCGTCCTTCTTCAGTATCAACCACCTAGCCGATTTTAGTATCATCTGCAAACTTCTTAATCATACCCCCTATATTCAAGTCAAGATCATTGATATATACCACAAAAAGCAAGGGACCTAGTACTGAGCCCTGCGGAACCCCACTGGAAACAGCCTTCCAGTCACAAAAACACCCAACCACCATTAGCCTCTGCTTCCTGTCTCCGAGCCAGTTTTGAATCCAACTTGACACTTTGCCCTAGATCCCATGGGCTTTTAACTTCGTGACCAGTCTGCCATGTGGAACCTTATCAAAAGCCTTGCTAAAGTCCATATACACTACATCAAATGCACTACCCTCATCTACCCTCCTTGTTACCTCCTCAAAAATTCAATCAAGTTTGTCAGACGACCTTCCCTTAACAAAACCGTGCTGACTATCCTTGATTAATCCGTGTCTTTCTAAATGAAGATTTATCCTGTCCTTCAGAATTCTTTCCAATAATTTACCCACCACCGAGGTTAGGCTGACTGGCCTGTAATTACTCGGTCTATCCTTTTCTCCCTTTTTAAACAAGGGTACCACATTAGCAGTCCTGCAGTCCTCCGGCACCACACCTGAAGCCAGAGAGGATTGAAAAATGATGGTCAGGGCCTCGGCTATTTCCTCTTTTGCTTCGCTTAACAGCCTGGGATACATTTCATCCGAGCCTGGGGATTTATCCACTTTTAAAGCTGCTAAACCCCTTAATACTTCCTCTCTCACTATGTTTATTTCATCTAATATTTCACACTCCTCCCCCCCCCGATAGCAATGTCTGCTTCGCCCCTCTCCTTTGTGAAAACAGACACAAAGTATTCATTAAGAACCCTACCGACGTCTCCCGCCTCCACACACACATTACCCTCATGATCTCTAATAGGCCCTACCCTTTCTTTAGTTATCCTCTTACTCTTAATATATTTATAAAACATCTTTGGGTTTTCCTTGATTTTACTTGCCAAGAATTTTTCATGCTCTCTCTTTGCTTTCCTAATATCATTTTTAATTGCACCCCTGCACTTTCTGTACTCCTCTAAAGATTCTGGAGTATTTAGCCCTCTGTATCTGTCATACACCTCCCTTTTTTTCTTTATCCTACCCTGTATGTCTCTAGACATCCAGGGGGCTCTAGATTTGTTAGTCCCACCTCTTTTCTTTAAGGGCACATATTTGGTCTGAACCCTCCGGATCTCCTCCTTGAATGCCTCCCACTGCTCTGACACTGATTTACCTTCAAGTAGCTGTTTCCAGTCCACTTTGGCTAAATCCCCGCTGAGCTTAGCAAAATTTGCTTTGCCCCAATTTAGAATTTTTATTCCTGGTCTATCCTTGTCCTTTTCCATAACTGCCTTATATCTAACAGAATTATGGTCACTAGCACCAAAATGCTCCCCCACTGATACGCCTTCTACCTGCCCAGCTTCATTCCCTAAAACTAAGTCCAGAACCGCCCCCTCCCTTGTTGGGCTTGCTACATACTGGCTAAAAAAGTTCTCCTGGATGCATTTTAGGAATTCCGCACCCTCTATACCCTTCACCCTAATTTTATCCCAGTTAATATTGGGGTAGTTGAAATCCCCGACTATTACTGCTTATGTTTTACTCTACATACTTTTTTAAAAATGCCACAGTCAACCCACTCCTGTAGTTCCGTGTCCAAAACATTTTCAGTGGAGATCCAGAATCCGTGATGACTTTTTAACCTAACTGATCTGCCATTTTTTCCAAGGTTGCTATTTGTTTTCCTAAAGGCTGGTGTTCTTCTTAATTTCTGGTCACAATCAGTTCCATCCACTTTCTAAAATGTCTGGGTTGAGAGTCTAAGAACTTTTGCAGTTCACGTACAGGACATAAGGGGAATGGAGATAATGTTTAGTAACCAAACAGCGAATGTACCTGACGGGCCTGTTGAAAAGTAGACAAGAGTAAACCTAGGCAGAATACAGTCGGTGAAAATGAGAAGAGAGCAGGATTGCCGAAGGGGAAACACTGGCTGGGAACTGAATTCTATGTTGCTGACCATTTTGGAATCAGTATCCAGGATCAGGACAGGTTGTGGATCCAGCCATTCACTGATGGGCCTGCAGCTTATATCCGTTACTCGCTCTCCGGCTTTTGGATCACCTGTGGTGGTGGAAGCAGGAACAGTATTTGGTGTGTGTCTGTTCTGTCCCTACGCCTAAGACAATACAATATGGGGCATACTTTGCTTTGAAAGTCCCCCCCCGCCCTGCAAAATTCCAACATGGAGCATTGTTCTCTTTATCCATCTCTCGGTTAGAGGAACCACATCCAACTCTGACATCCACGTCTGCTTGCCCCCCGATAGATAAATTAGCGACCCGGGGAAGAAGTTTAGTCCTTACTTTGTGTACATGAATTCTGAAAGCTGACAGACTTTTAGCCAGGATATTCCAAAAGGCGGTAACAATTAGTTGTGACGAGGCTGTCACAGACACAGGCTGATGAAGAGGTATGGGTGGATTCAACAGCCTCCGAGAACTTGTCAGATCAAATGTGAGGGACACGAGAGAGAAATTCTGCTACCTTCGCAGGGAAAGCAGAAACAAATTAAACACACACTGTGAGACTCCTAGACAGTCGATGACTTGTAGAATATTACAAGTCCAGACAGAGAGTGTGGGAGAAAGAATAGGGGGAAAGGGAGACAATGCACAGACCAGAAGTAAAGTTTTAAAACTTTTATTTTTTAGTATTTTTGAAGTGTTAATTTTAGTAGATTGCCATTAATATTATAGTAATCAAGCTGAGCAGCATTATTACAGGAATCCTAAGTGATTATTTATCTTCAGCCTCATGTTGAATAAGCTACAATCTCAAAAACGGGATGTGCCCAAAGGATGCAGAAATCCCACAGCTCCAGATTTTCCTTTTGTAGCAGATGTTGAACCGTAACCACAAGCCAGTTAGACTTGTCCCTTAAAACGAGGACTTCAGAAGGATTAAATATCAACTTTTTATTTACCTTTGTTCATGAGTATTCTCTTGTAGATTCACCTGCTTTGAGAGAACTGAACAATGACTTCAACGAGCTGGTACGGGAACAAGAAGTCAACATACTGAGTTTTGGGGAAATGTTACCAACAAACATTGGCAGTATGATCAAACTGCACGTGGTACCTCCAGATTCAGCAGGTATAGTATAGTGAGACTATGAGACCCACCTCCTGCTCCCTCAACCCGATTCCCACTAAACTGCTGACCACCCAACTTCCCTTCCTGGCTCCCATGTTAGCTGATATTGTTAACGGTTCTCTCTCCTCAGGTACTGTCCCCCCTCTGCCTTCATCACCCCTCTCCTCAAAAAACCAACCCTTGACCCCTCCGTCCTTGCAAACGACCGCCCCATCTCCAACCTCCCTTTCTTCTCTAGAGCCCTTGAACCTGCTGTCGCCTCCCAAATCCGTGCCCATCTTCCCACAGTTCCGTGTTTCAATCCCTCCAATCAGGTTTCCACCAATGCCACAGTACCGAAACGGCTCTTATCAAAGTCACAAATGACATCCTGTGTGACTGTGACAAAGGTAAATTATCCCTCCACATCATTTCTTGATCCATCTGCAGACTTTGACACGGTTGACCACTCCATCCTTCTCCAACGCCTCTCCACCGCCGACCAGCTGGGTGGGACTACCCTCGCCTGGTTCCATTCTTATCTATCTAATCGTAGCCAGAGAATCACCTGCAATGACTTCTCTTCCCGCTCCCGCACTGTTACCTCTTGTGTCCCCCAAGGATCTATGCTCGGCCCCCTCTACATCTACATGCTGCCCCTTGGTGACATCATCTGAAAACACAGCATCAGTTTCCACATGTACGCTGACAACACCCAGCTCTACCTCACCACCACTTCTCTCGACCCCTCCACAGTCTCTAAATTGTCAGACTGCTTGTCCGACATCCAGTGCTGGTTGAGCAGAAATTTCCTCCAACTAAATATTGGGAAGACTGAAGCCATCGTCCTCGGTCCCCGCCATAAACTCCGTTCCCAGCCACCGACTCCATCCCTCTCCCTGGCAACTGTCTGAGGCCGAACCAGACTCTTCGCAACCTTGGTGTCGTATTCAACCCCGAGATGAGCTTCCGACCACGTATCCGCAGCATAACTAAGACCACCTACTTCCACCTCCTGGCTGGACTCCCATCTTCTACCCTCCATAAACTTGAGAACGTCCAGAACTCTGCTGCCCGTGTCCCAACTCACACCGAGTCCCGTTCACCCATCACCCCTGTGCTCGCTGACCTACACTGGCTCCAGGTTAAGCAACGCCTCGATTTAAAAATTCTCATCCTTGTTTTCAAATAGTTCCTATCTCTGTAACCTCCTCCAGCCCTACAACCCTCCAAGATATCAGAGTTCCTCCAATTCTGGCCTCTTTTGCATCCCTGATTTTAATCGCTCCACCATTGGTGGCCGTGCCTTCTGTTGCCAAGGCCCTAAGCTCTGGAATTCCCTCCCTAAACCTCTCCTCATTGCCACCTCTCTTTCCTCCTTTAAGACGCTCCTTAAAACCTACCTCTTTGACCAAGCTTTTGGTCACCTGCCCTAATATCTCGTTATGTGGCTCGGTGTCAAATTTTGTTTGATAACGCTCCTGTGAAGCGCCGTTTTACTACATAAAAGGCGCTATATAAATGCAAATTGTTGTTTTTGTAGTGTATACTATAGGCCATAGGATAGTGGGAAGGTGAGAGAGGAGCAACATTGCAGAAAGGTGCAAGAACCTTAGAGTAGTGATAATGGGGAACTTCAGTTATCCTACTATAATTAGGATAATTATATAGACTGGGAAAATAACAATGTAAAGAGCAAAGAGGGTGAGGAATTTGTGAAATCTGTACATGAGAACTTTCTTGATCAGTGTGTTTCCAGCCCAGCGAGGCAGAAAGCAATGCTGGAATCTAGCTGTGGAGAATGATGTGGGAAATTAGAGCATGTTTCAGTGGGAGAGCTTTTGGGAGACAGTGATCGCACTATCATTAGGTTTAGAATAGTTGTGGAAAAGGACAAGGAAAAATCAACGTGAAAATACTCAACTTAAGGAGGGCTAATTTCAGTGAGTTGAAACGGGATCGGGCCCAGGTAGATTGGAATCAAAAATTGGCAGGTTAAACAGTAAATGAGCAATGGGAGGCCTTCAAGGAGGAGATAGTTCGGGTACAGACTAAACACATTCCTATGAGGGGGAAAGGAAGGGCATCCAAAGCTAGAGCTCCCTGGATGACTAACGATATAGAGGTTATGATAAAACAGAAAAAGGAAGTTTATGATAAATGTCGGGTTCATAATTCAGTAGAGAACCAAGCTGAATACAAAAGGTACAGGGGAGAACTGAAACAGGAAAAAAGAGGGGCAAAGAGAGTGTATGAGAATAGATTAGCAGGTAAAATAAATGGGAACTCAAAGGGCTGGATTTTGATACTGGGGCGGGTTGGGGTCGTGTCATCCGCATTTCGTGTTATCCACCCGCCTGCAATTGGATGTGGGAGATTGATGCAATTTTCACTTAATTGGGCAATTGAGTTCCAGCATGTGGGAACCCATGAACCAATTAGTGTTTTCAGTCTGAAAGTCGCCTCTGATGATGTCATCATTGCTGCTGCATTGAAGGTCTTCAGAGATTGCCTGGCCTTTGCTGTGAGAGAGAGAGAAATTTTTACATCCAGGTCCTCTCACAGCGAATGCCAGGCAGTCTCTAAAGACCTTCAATGCAGCAGCATCAGAGGCGACTTTCAGACCTAATACTACTTCATAACATCTCCGTTGTAATAGTGGACCTGCAGCTGATAGTCAGCTATCCAAATGTGCTCCCGCCAGGTTTCACAATCGTGGTTCAGAACAGGCGTGCTTCACGTAGATCAAGGGTTAAAATCACAAAGGCCTTTCAAAATGGCATTATAGAGCCAATTTAGTGCTTGTTAAGGGCCTTAACAGCCTATCCCGCCTCTTAAAGGCGGGACGGAGTCGGGACCAGCAGACGGGATTTAATGAAAATTGCGTGGAGGTGGGATGGAGGCGGACTTGTGCCCGCCCGCCAGTTTTCGCAATTTTAACCCCCCACACGCCTCCAAACCCACCTCCACGGGTCAATGAAAATCCAGCCCAAAGTATTTTATAAACATATAAATAGTAAAAGGGTAGTCAAAGGAAGGGTGAGGCCAATTAGGGATCAAAAAGGAAATGTTCTTACTAAAGAAGAGGATGCTGGCCAGGTCACAGTAATGGACGAGGTAGGAGAGACATTAGATAGGATAAAAATAGATAAAGAGGATGTACTTAAAAGGTCGGCAGTCTTCAAAGTAGAAAAGTCACCCGGTCCGGATAAGCTACATCCTAGGTTACTGAGGGAAGCAAGGGTGGAGATAGCAGAGGCTCTGGCCCAATATTCCAATCCTCCTTAGATATGGGAGTGGTGCCAGAGGACTGGAGGATTGCAAATGTTCAAAAAAAGGGAGAGGGATAAACCCGGTAATTACAGGCCAATCAGTCTAACTTCTGTGGTAGGGAAACTTTTAGAAACAATCGGGGACAAAATTAATTGGCACTTGGAAAAATGTGGGTTAATAAATGAAAGCCAGAATGGATTTGTTAAAGGCAAATTATGTTCGACTAAGTGGATTGAATTCTTTGATGAAGTAATGGAGAGGGTGAATGAGGCTAAGGCGGTTGATGTTGTGTATCTGGACTTTCAAAAGTGCCACAGATTTATTAGCAAAATTGAAGTCCATGGGATTAAAGGGAAGTGGCAGCGTGGATATGAAATTGGCTAAGTGACAGAATGCAGAGAGTAGTGGTGAACGGTCGTATTTCAGACTGGAGGGAAGTATAGAGTGGTGTTCCCCAGGGGCTCGGTGTTGAGACCACTTTTCTTATTGAGATACATTAATGACCTGGACTTGGGTACAGGGGGCATAATTTCAAAGTTTGCAGATGACATGAAACTCAGAAACGTAGTAAACGGTGAGGAGGAGAATAACAGACTTCAGGAGGACAGCAGACAGACTGGTGAAAGAGGCAGACACGTGGCAGATGAAATTTAACGCAGATGTGAAGTGATTCATTTTGGTGGGAAGAGTGAGGAGAGACAATATAAATTAAAGGGTACAATTTTAAAGGGTGCAGGAACAGAGAACCTGGGGGTGTATGTACACAAATCGTTGAAGGTGGCAGGGCAGGTTGAGAAGGTTGTTAAAAAAGACATACAGGATCCTGGGCTTTATTAATAGAGGCATGGAGTAAAAAGCAAGGAAGTTCTGCTGAGCCTTTTAAGAACACTGGTTAGGCCTCAGCTGGAGTATTGTGGCCAATTCTGGGCATCACGCTTCAGGAAGGATGTCAAGGCCTTCGAGAGGATGCAGAGGAGATTTACTAGAATGGTGCCAAGGATGAAAGACTTCAGTTACGTGGAGAGACTGGAGAAACTGAAGTTGTTCTCCTTAGAGCAGAGAAGGTTAAGGGGAGATTTGATAGAGGTGTTCAACATCTTGAAGGGTTTTGATAGAGTAAATAAGGAAAAACTTTCCAGTGGCATATGGGCCGGTGACCAGAGGACACAGATTGACAATTGGCAAAAGAACCAGAGACGACATGAGGAAAAAAATTCTGCAGCGAGCTGTTGTGATCTGGAATGCGCTGCCTGAAAGGGCAGTGAAAGCAGATTCAATAATAACATTCAAAAGGGAATTGGATAAATACTTGAAAAGGAAAAATGTTCTGGGCTATGGGGAAAGAGCAGGGGAGTGGGACTAATTGGAGAGCTCTTTCAAAGAGCCGGCACAGGCATGATGGGCTGAATGGCCTCCTGTGCTGTATAATTCTATGATTGTATGTTACTGAAAACACTTCAGATATATTCAGAATAAGTCTTAAATTTAATAAGTTTGTGTTTCTTTTCTTTTATATAGTAAAAATGTTTGAATTTGGAATGTTATACTTTAAACAAGTATACAAAGAATCATAGAATTTACAGCACAGAAGGAGGCCATTCGGCCCATCGAGTCTGCGCCGGCTCTTTCGAAGAGCAATCCAGTTAGTCCCACTCCCCCGCTCTTTCCCCATAGCCCTGCAATTTTTTCTCCCTCAAGTATTTATCCAATTCCCTTTTGAAGGCTACTATTGAATCTGTATCCACCACCCTATCAGGCAGTGCATTCCAAATCCTAACCACTCGCTGTGTAAAAAAGTTTCCCCTCATGTCGCCTCTGGTTCTTTTGCCAATCACCTCTGGTTATCGACCCTTCGGCTATTGGAAACAGTTTCTCTTTATTTACTCTATCTAAACCCTTAATGATTTTAATCACCTCTATCAAATCTTCTCTTGGCCTTCTCTGCTTCAAGGAGAACAACCCCAGCTTCTCCAATCTATCCACGTAACTGAAGTCCCTCATCCCTGGAACCATTCTAGTAAATCTCCTCTGCACCCTCTCCAAAGCCTTCACGTTCTTCCTAAAGAGGACACACTACTCCAGCTGGGGCCGAACTAGTGTTTTATAAAGGTTTAGCATACAGTCGTTTTACTTTTCCACTTTGTTTGTCCAGCAAGGTGCTTTTGAACTCTCGCTCTGCTCCCGCTGCTTTTGAACTCTCCCGGGTTTTGGCGCTCTCGCTCTGCTCCCGCTGCTTTTGAACTCTCCTGGGTTTTGGCGCTCTCGCTCTGCTCCCGCTGCTTTTGAATTCTCCCGGGTTTTGGCGCTCTCGCTCTGCTCCCGCTGCTCTTGAACTCTCCCGGGTTTTGGCGCTCTCGCTCTGCTCCCGCTGCTCTTGAACTCTCCCGGGTTTTGGCGCTCTCGCTCTGCTCTCGCTGCTTTTGAATTCTCCCGGGTTTTGGCGCTCTCGCTCTGCTCCCGCTGCTCTTGAACTCTCCCGGGTTTTGGCGCTCTCGCTCTGCTCCCGCTGCTCTTGAACTCTCCCGGGTTTTGGCGCTCTCGCTCTGCTCTCGCTGCTTTTGAACTCTCCCGGGTTTTGGCGCTCTCGCTCTGCTCCCGATGCTTTTGAACTCTCCCGGGTTTTGGCGCTCTCGCTCTGCTCCCGATGCTTTTGAACTCTCCCGGGTTTTGGCGCTCTCGCTCTGCTCCCGCTGCTTTTGAACTCTCCCGGGTTTTGGCGCTCTCGCTCTGCTCCCGCTGCTTTTGAACTCTCCCGGGTTTTGGCGCTCTCGCTCTGCTCCCGCTGCTTTTGAACTCTCCCGGGTTTTGGCGCTCTCACTCTGCTCCCGATGCTTTTGAACTCTCCCGGGTTTTGGCGCTCTCGCTCTGCTCCCGCTGCTTTTGAACTCTCCCGGGTTTTGGCGCTCTCGCTCTGCTCCCGATGCTTTTGAACTCTCCCAGGTTTTGGCGCTCTCGCTCTGCTCCCGATGCTTTTGAACTCTCCCGGGTTTTGGCGCTCTCGCTCTGCTCTCGCTGCTCTTGAATTCTCCCGGGTTTTGGCGCTCTCGCTCTGCTCCCGATGCTTTTGAACTCTCCCGGGTTTTGGCGCTCTCGCTCTGCTCCCGCTGCTTTTGAACTCTCCCGGGTTTTGGCGCTCTCGCTCTGCTCCCGCTGCTTTTGAACTCTCCCGGGTTTTGGCGCTCTCGCTCTGCTCCCGCTGCTTTTGAACTCTCCCGGGTTTTGGCGCTCTCGCTCTGCTCCCGCTGCTCTTGAACTCTCCCGGGTTTTGGCGCTCTCGCTCTGCTCCCGCTGCTTTCTCCTAGAACCCAATTTGAAATTAGCATTGGGAGGCGGCCACCCTGCAGCTTCGAGGTCTGACCGACTCAGTAGCAGAGTATGTGGCTCACTTACCTACTGAAGCCATTGATGAGGGGTTTTTTGAACATATTTATTTGTCACCAGACTCACCTGTAACAGCTCTGTTAATTTAATGGAATCTGCATCATTTTGTGTTGCACACTATTCATTTTGTTTTTAATTATTTTTCAGACTTGGGGATTGGGGATTTTATTCCCTTGGATGTCAATCATCTAAACATTTGCAAACCTGGGAGCAGAGACTCCTTCCTTTACCAGCAGAGTCTGAAATTTATCAAAGATGCTCTGGCACAAGAACGCAAAAGGTGAATCACTGCCTCGCCGAGTAGCCTGTCCTCTTTCAGATGCCATAGTTTTGACTTTAGTAAGCAGATCCTACTTGACATGCCGCTTTCTAGCAACGCTTTCCTCGTGTACACAAAATATTAGGATTATATTAAAAATTGTATATAGTAAATGAGACAATGTATATAAAATATTCTTATTGTGGCTCCACTAAAGACAATCTGCTCGTGCTCAAATATCGATTTTGTTATAAAAACTGTTTTTTTGAAATGATAGATAACCGTGCAAAAAAACTAGATTTCAAAATCCACATGTTTAACAAAACAGAAGTTATTTATTTATTACTGACCGTGCAACCTTTCAATTAATTTTACTTTGTTCTTTGACTTTACAAGAAAGGCCACACTCCTGTCTTACAGTAATGTCAAAACTGAATTCGCCAAATTTACACCATAACTGCCATTGCTTTTCCACTGTTAATGCTCTTTGTTGTGTAATACTGCAGCCCATGGTGCATCGCAATTATTCGACTAATGGTACAATGTTGAAGATGCCAACAACTTTATGGAACTATTTTGCGAGGTGTGTATGTTCGGTTGTGAAGCCAATCTTCCGGCATTTGGACTGTTTTTGCTCTGCTTGGTAATAGAAAAGACAGAGGTCTACTTTGTGATTGTCTTGAGCAAACATTCTGAGCGCATGAAGCATTGCAGATGTTTTTTGTTCTCTGTGGATGCTGCCTTGACAACATTTTCCTTCAAAACAAATATTAAAGACATTTGAAAACTAGGACATGGTTTGTGAAGCTTCTGATCTTTTAAAGAGTGTGCCTTTTTAATTGAAATACAAAATGAGACAAATGTTATTTATGTGGGTTCTTCATGAGGTGAAAGAATTTACGGCTTTCACACCTCAGGACGCCCCAAAGCACTTTACAGCTAATTAAGTAATTTTGAAGTGTAGTCACTGTTGGAATGTAGGAAACTGGGCAGCCAATCTGCGTACAGCAAGCTCTCACAAACAGCAATGACCAGATAATCTATTTTATTGATGTTAGTTGAGGGATAAATATTGACAGCCCTCCCTCAGTCCTGCACTGGAGTGTCAGCCTGGATTTTGTGCTCAAGCCTCTGGAGTGGGACTTGAACCCACAACCTTCTGACTCCGAGGCAAGAGTCCCGCCCACTGAGCCACAGCTGACATGAGGGAGTTGAATCATGGAACTACAACTACAGATCACATCATGGAGAGAATTATGGTAGGCAAGTTTACGGGCAAGGTAGTAGGAGTTGTCTTGCGTGCAAGTGCTATCTGGGACAAAGAAATAATGAACCAAATAATTGGATTCAATGAGCGGTCAGTTAAATGGTGCAAGCCAAAGGAAATTTAATTTGTAGATAATGGAAATAAATTTCAGGGACGAGGAACTTGTAGAGGAAGAATAGTCTGCACATAATCAAATGGGGAGTTTAGTTGGTGAAAAAGCAAAGACTGAAACTAACTGGGATTCATTTAATCTAGATTTTGGGGAGGTGCTACTGCTGTGTTGAATATAAAGTCGCACAACACCAGGTTATAGTCCAACAGATTTATTTAAAATTACAAGCTTTCGGAGCTATCGCCCCTTCTTCAGGTAAAGTTACAATGAGTGAATCTACAAAAGTTCACAGAATATAAACACAGAAACTGCAGAGATACAATCTTTCCTTACATCAAAGACACACCAAGAGCACAGCCAAGACAATGAGATGTGTCCCAGGGGGTCCAACGTGTCAAAACCTGCTGTCTGCAGTGTTTTTTTGTGTTTGTTTTTTTTAAACTGGAAAGACAGACAACGATGTCAAGTCACGTTCTGTAGCGTGACATGAACCCGATATCCCTATTGAGGCCGTCCTCATGAGTGCGGAACTTGGCTATCAGTTTCTGCTCGATGATTTTGCGTTGTCGTGTGTCTCGAAGGCCGCCTTGGAGAACGCTTACCCGAAGATCGGAGGCTGAATGTCATTGACTGCTGAAGTGTTCCCCGACTGGGAGGCAATAATCCTGCCTGGCGATTGTTGCGCGGTGTCCGTTCATACGTTGTCTCAGTGTCTGCATGGTCTCGCCGATGTACCATGCTCTGGGGCATCCTTTCCTGCAACGTATCAGGTAGACAACGTTGGCCGAGTCACATGAGTATGTACCATGTACCTGGTGGGTAGTGTCCTCACGTGTGATGATGGTATCTGTGTTCATGATCTGGCATGTCTTGCAGAGGTTGCCATGGCAGGGTTGTGTGGTGTCGTGGTCGCTGTTCTCCTGACAACTGGGTAATTTGCTGCGAACGATGGTACTTTTGAGGTTAGGCGGCTGCTTGAAGGCGAGTAGTGGAGGCGTGGGGATGGCCTTAGCAAGGTGTTCGTCGTCATCGATGACATGTTGAAGGCTGCGAAGAACATGGCGTAGTTTCTCCGCTCCGGGGAAGTACTGGACGACGTAGGGTACTCTGTTGGTTGTGTCCCGTGTTCGCCTTCTGAGGAGGTCTATGCGGTTTTTCGCTGTGGCCCGTCGGAACTGTCGATCGACGAGTCGAGCGTCATATCCCGTTCTTACGAGGGCGTCTTTCAGTGTCCGTAGGTGTCCATTGCGTTCCTCCTCGTCTGAGCAGATCCTGTGTATTCGCAGGGCTTGTCCATAGGGGATGGCTTCTTTAACGTGGTTAGGGTGGAAGCTGGAGAAGTGGAGCATCGTGAGGTTGTCCGTGGGCTTGCGGTAGAGTGAAGTGCTGAGGCTGCTTGAAGTGGGCGAAGGACTGAGAGAAGCCCTTGCCGCAAAACGGAGTAGACGAACAGCCTCTCCCTGGTGTGGACCCACCGGTGGATGCAGAGGGTGGAGGACAGGGCAAAGGCCCTCCCGCAGGCTGAGCAGTCAAAGGCATTCTCCCGGGTGTAGAGCCAACGGTGGACCTGCAGGCTGCCTGAGCTGCCAAAGGGTTTGCCGTAGAGTGCGTTTCCAGCTCAACGAGGAAAGAAGCAGTGCTGGGTGAAGTGGGCCATGTTTCAGCAGGACAGCATTTGGGGAACCGTGATCATATCATTAGGTTAAAATAGTTATGGACAAGGACAGGAACAATCAAACATAAAAAATACTTAACTGGAGGAGGGCTAACATCAGTGAGTTGAAAAGCGATCGGGCCCGGGTGCATTGGAATCAGAAATTGGTTAAGCAAAACAGTAATTGAACAATGGGAGGCCTTCACAGAGGAAATGGTTCGGGTACAGAACAGACACATTCCCACGAGCAGGAAAGGGAGGGCATCCCTGGATGACTAAAGATATAGTGGGAAAAATTCGGTATTGCCCATTTTGGGGCGCTAATACCATCCGGGTGCAAATTATCGCCGCCGACCGTGATATTGGTCTCCAGCGCCCCTGGAGGTGATTGGAGCGCTAAATCAAGCGCTACACACTTCTCTCAGGGTGCTAACGTCGGGGAGTGGGGCGCTACCTCAGAGCGCCACTCAAACTCAGGCGATGTCAATCACCCAGTCCTCAGACAGACTGGCACCTTCCAGTTCTTAAAGGGGCGGGTCCCTCATGGTGCACAGCCTCACCCTGATCATTGCAGCGTTTGACCTGGGCCGGCAAGGAGGTGCAAATCTTCACCAAAGATTCATGATGGCTACTCAGAGGCCCAGGGAGAGAGCTCACCGGTTCAGCGACCAGGCTTTGGAGGCTCTGGTTGCGGCTGTGGAACGCCGATGGGCAGTGCAGTTTCCAGACACTGGCAGAAGGCCATTGCCCCGGGAGTTCACAAGGATGTGGAGGGAGGTGGCCCAATACATCTCATCCAGAAGCCTGGTCCACAGGACTCGCACCCAGTGCCGCAAGAAGTTCAACGACCTCACTCGGGTGGTCAGGGTGAGTAGATGTTTGAAATACCTCGACATCCCACCATCTCAACCTCACTCTGCACAGACGGTGTAAAGTCCCAAATCCCCAACACTTACCCAACAACTATGGCCATCTACTAAAAGTCACATCCACATTTCACACCTTGCAGACATTAGCGGCTATTCAACTATGGTAGGCACATCTGCCAGTCACATGGCTGCACGCTCACTCACACGCTGTCCTTTTTCTTGCAGGCCAAGCTGTCTCATAACCGGAGGGAGCAACAACGCCCGGGAGGCGGTCAGGCAGAGCCACCCCCCCTCACACAGCTGGAGGAGCGAGTGCACAGAATCATCGCGAGCCATGTCGTGGGCGCTGTGGCAGTCGGAGAGGTCGACCCCCTTGGGGACAACAATGGTATGTTCATCACCTCTCCCTCTTCTCTCATACCACTTCCCCCTCACAACACGAGCCCTTCGCACTTTCCATCTAACTATACTGTCTCCATTCCTTGCTCCCTTCCTGGCCCCCTCCCCTCACGTTAAACCCACTCTTGTGCCTTCCTGCTTTCAGATAGTGAGCCACCATCTGACCAGCCTGTCCCTCAGCCTCCCAGTGGCAGCGACGCGGGAGAGGAGGAGGAAAATGAAGCCGGAGCCTCACTGCCTGTGTCTCCCGACATCCGATACTGGGGCCATGCGGTCACTGGAGGGGAGCAGGGGGTTTGGCTCTGATCTGGGTGAAGCTCCGGGACCCAGCGGGCTGCAGCAACGCCATGGGGAAAGGGAAGCTCGGGGGCCATCTCCCCGGAGGGTGAGTGCGCGCACGAGTTCTGCTGCACAGGACTCGGATGAGGACCTCGATGTGGAGGTGATGAACACACAGGCGATGAGCATGCATACGGAGCTCATGGGTGCAATGCCAAGGGTGCCCAAGAGCATGGATGCACTGGCTAGGAGCGTGGAGGAGTCCACCGCCAGCACAGCTGTCATCTCTGCGCAAACCTTCGAGCCCATCCTTGCCTCGTTGCAGAGGATGGTTGACTCGCAGAGACCGTGGGGACCCAGACCTCATGCCACGTGTCATGGGTGAGGTGGCAGCATCTATTGCAGCACAGGCCGAGGCAACACAATGGCTTAGTGCTGGAATCGAGCCATTTGTTGGTGCCATCCAATCTCACACTGCTCTCATGCAGTCTCAGACTGATGCCACACAAGCGCTGACTGCTGCCATTGTCGCTGGGTCGCCCACAGTCCACCGGGGATCTCACGGTGCCTCAGCAGGCCAGCAATCTGTGCTCGAGCATGGTTGGTCAGAAAAATAAATGTTTTTATTGAAACTTGACAACTTTGCTCATTTTACGCATTGGAGCTTTGCCCGGTAATAGGGGCTGCGGGATGGTTGTAATGATGTGCTTGTTCATCCCAAAAGCCATCTTCTCTGTCATTCATCAGAAGCGGTGTCTTATCAGGCGTTCACGAACGGCCCTTGCAGAAGCAACATTGAGCGCCTCCCTCCCACGTTGTTGCTGCTCATCCTCCTCTTCTTCCTCCTCTTCATCCTCCTCCTCCGCCTCCTCCTCCTCCTGAGGTGGTCCACCAATCCCTGGTTTGCAATGGCTGGGCCCTCAGAATTGCAAGGTTGTGAAGCATGCAGCAATGAAAAGTGAGACTCGATCGGGGGAGTACTGCAGGGCCCCTCCAGAGTGGTCAAGACACCGGAACTGTTGCTTCAAGACGCCGAACGCCTGTTCACTGATGTTCCTGGTGGCGCTATGGCTCTCATTGTATGCGTGCTGAGCAGGAGTGTTGGGGTTACGGAGCGGTGTCATCAGCCAGGTGCAGAGTGGATAACCCTTGTCCCCGAGGAGCCAGCCACGAGGTTGATGCGGTGGTTGGAACAGTTCTGGGACACCAGTCTGTCGCAGGATGAATGCATCGTGGCTGCTGCCAGGATAGAGGGCATTGACGGCGAGGATGCGCTGTCTGTGGTCGCACACCAACTGCACGTTCAGAGAGTGGAAGCCTTTGCGGTTGCGGAAAACCTCTGCATTTTCATGAGGTGCCCGCAATGCCACGTGCATGCAGTCAATGGCGCCCTGAACTGTGGGGAAGCCCGCTATCCTAGCGAAGCCACATGCGCGTTCACGCTGTTTGTCTCAGGTCATGGGGAATGAGATGTACTCCCTTCTCCTTTGGGAGAGAGCATTTGTGACCTCCCGGATGCAACAGTGGACAGGGAACTGGGAGATGTTCACAATATCCCCTGTTGAAGCCTGGAAGGAGCCGCTGGCGTAGAAATTGAGAGCGACTGTGACCTTCACTGCCACTGACAGAGACGTCCTGGTCCTGAGCTGAGGCTGGAGCTCTGGCTGCAGGAGGTGGCAGAGCTCTGTGACCACCTCCTTGCTGAAACGGAGCCTGCGCAAACACTGCTCCTCAGACAGATGAATGTAGGAGAACTGCCACAGGAATACCCTGGGAGGGTAAGGTCTCCTGTGCAGAGGCCTGTTGGCCCTCCTCCCTCTGGCCACGTTTTCCACTCTCTCTCTCTGCCTCCACTGCCTCCGACGGTGAAGCTGGAGGACGAGGCCCCGAGTTAGTACAGCCCCCATTAAATCTTCTAAATATGGTCGTAATAAAGGTGACAGAAATGGGAACCTGAAAAGTCTTGCTGAGGAACAAAACTCCTTGTAGGACAGCGTTTAATGTCTCCAGAGGCCTCTCTCAACCTGCGTATGCAGAATATTTTGCCAACAGGAAAAAGCAGGAAGCGCACGCCTTTAAATAGCGCTCCCCCGGCTCCCAGCCGACTGCAAACCTCCCCCTCTACTTGTCGTTCCTAGCGGCAGGTGCTAAGGCAGGGGGCGAGAATCAATTTCCAGTCCGGGGCGCTACCGGGGTGATGCACGCTTCAATGACATCACGATCTCCAGGCGCAGGAGATCGTGGCGGTAGTGTTTAGCGCCACCGCAAACCGCAAGATCAATTTCACGGCAGCGCTAAAATCGCTGCACTCGGGCGGTAAGTCGTTAGCGCCCCATTAGAGCCCCCTGGAGGCGCTAACAGGAGGCACTAACCAACCGAATGTTTCCCCATAGAGGTTAAAATGAGACAGAAAAAGGAGGCTTATGACAATTGTACGGTTCATGCTACAGTAGTGAACCAAGTTGAATATAGAAAGTCCAGGAGATCATAAAAGTGAATAAGAGAGGCAAAGAGAGAGTATGAGAATAGATTAACGGCTAACATAAAATGGAACTCAAAAGGTAATATTGTTGAGGCTGCCGCGAAACACGAATTAAGACTGAATCCATGTGTGGAAACATAGGCTTTTTAATACAACTGCATGGTTCAAAAATGGCTGAACCGACTGCTCCCAGAATTCTCTGGAAAAACCCTGAGGCCTCGCCCACTCCTTTTCTCCTGCCTTAAAGGCATGGTGCCTTAAAGGCAAGGTGCTCGATATATTGTCCACGGACGGAAAAGTGGATAATGCCCGTTTAGGTGGCGATCCGCCACACAGCTCCCCCCAGAATCTGCTTAGGAGGTGTGGACGAGACGGTGCGGCGGTCTGATGGGCCGGCCGGAGCGGCTCTTGTAGGACGCCGGTGGACGTGGAATGGCCGGGCGTGGAGCAGCCGGGTGAACCGGCTTGAGGGCAGATCGGCCGCGTGGCGGTGGACGAGCTACAGGGACCTGCTCACCGGGCTCCGAGTTTGCTGGCTTGAGTCGGTCAACCGACACTTTTTCGGTCCTGTCGCCCACTTGCAGGGTGAAAAATTTGTCCCCAGCCTGTAGCACCTTGTAGGGCCCGTCGTACGGGGGTTGAAGGGGTCCGCGGTGGGTGTCGTGCCGGACGAAAACGAACCGTGCCTGGTGCAGGCTTAGTGGGACGTGTAAGGTGGATTCGCCGTGTCGGGCAATGGGCACCGGGGCGAACTGCAGCGCCGGTGAGGCGAAGTCGTGGCGTTGCTGGTCGGCTGACCAGGGTGTCGTGGCGGTGGGCAGAAACTCGCCGGGTACGCGCAGCGGCTGACCGTACACGAGCTCTGCTGCCGATGCGTGGAGGTCTTCTTTAACCGCGGTGTGCAGGCCAAGGAGGACCCACGGAAGTCGGTCGGTCCAGGCGCCGTCCTGGAGGCTGGCTCGAAGAGATGCCTTCAAGGATCTGTGGAACCGCTCACACAGTCCGTTGGCTTGGGGGTGGTACGCTGTGGTGCGGTGAATGGTCACCCCGAGATTGCGTGCGACGGTGGTCCAGAGTTCAGAGGTAAATTGCGGACCTCTGTCCGACGTCATGTCGAAGGGGACGCCGAACCGTGCGACCCAGGTGCTGACGAAGGCTCTGGCAATATCGGTGGTGGTGGTAGAGGTCAGTGGAATTGCCTCGGGCCAGCGCGTGGTGCGGTCAACGATCGTCAGCAAGTGCGTGTGGCCTTGCGACGGCGGCAGGGGCCCAACGATGTCCACGTGGATGTGGTCGAATCTACGCGAGGGGACAGGTAAACTCCTCGAGGGGTGCTTTCGTGTGTTGCTGTACCTTGGCCCGTTGGCAGGCTAGGCAGGAGTTGGCCCAAGTACGCACATCCTTGCGAAGGCCGCGCCAGACAAAGCGGTTGGCTACCAATTTGATGGATGCGCGGGCGCCGGGGTGGGAGAGGTTGTGGAGAAGCTCGAATACCCGGCGGCGCTGGGACGACGGGCCGAGGTTGACATAGGGATATGTCGCACTTGACCGTGACTGCGGTCGGGCCACAGGCGACGTCGGCCAGGCGTAGCCCTGGTAGGTTGGTAGGTGCGGAGAGCAGATCAGGGTCGGTGATCTGGTCTGCTGCGAGTTGAGCGTAGTCGACTGCCAGGTGTGCAGCGTGGATGGCGGGGCGGGAGAGGCAGTCGGCTACCACATTGTCTCGGCCGGAGACGTGTTGGATGTCCGTGGTGAACTCGGACACTGCCGCGAGCTGGCGCTGCTGCCTGGTGGACCAGGGGTCGGTTGTCTTTGCCATTGCGAATGTCAGGGGTTTGTGGTCGACAAACGCAGTGAAGGGGTGGCCCTCCAGCAAAAACCGAAAATGGCGGACCGCCAGGAACAGCGCGAGGAGCTCGCGGTCGACGGTGCTGTACTTGACCTCCAGGGGGCGTAGTTGGCGGCTGAAGAAGGCAAGTGGTTGCCAGGCGCCGTCGACCCACTGCTCATACACGGCGCCGACCGCGTGGTCGGAGGCGTCCGTGGTGAGTGCTACCCTGGCATTGGGCCGTGGGTGCGCGAGCAGGGTGGCGTTGGCGAGCGCGGTCTTGGTGGAGTCGAAGGCGGCGGACGCGTCTGCCGTCCATTCGACCGCCATCTTGCCGCTCCTGCCCCGGAGGGCTTCATACAGGGGCCTCATGAGGGACGCCGCTTTGGGGATGAAGCGGTTATAGAAATTCACCATCCTGAGGAACTCCTGGAGGCCTTTGATGGTGGTGGAGCGGGGAAATTGTTGGACGGCCTGCTCCTTGGTGGGCAGGGGAATGGCCCCAGCATGGGTGATGTGGTGGCCGAGGAAGTCGATCTTGTCCAGGCCGAACTGGCATTTGGCTGGGCTGAGGATGAGCCCGTGGTCGCTGAGGCGCCCGAACAGGATGCGAAGGTGTTCGAGGTGTACCTGCTTGGAGGAACTGGCTACCAGGATGTCGTCCAGGTAGACGAACAGGAACTTCAGGTCCCGAAGGACCGAGTCCATAAGCCGTTGGAATACCTGGGCCGCGTTTTTGAGGCCGAAGGGCATCCGCAGGAACTCGAACAGGCCGAAGGGGGTGATTACGGCCGTCTTGGGGACGTCCGCGGGGTGGACGGGGACTTGGTGGTAGCCGCGCACCAGGTCGACCTTGGAAAAGACTGAGCGGCCGGCCAGTCTAGCCGAGAAGTCCTGAATGTGCGGCACGGGGTAACGATCAGGGGTGGTGGCGTCGTTGAGGCGGCGGTAATCCCCGCAGGGGCGCCAACCCCCGCCTGGTTTGGGGGCGATGTGGAGTGGGGAGGCCCAGGGACTGTTGGAGCGGTGGATGATGCCGAGCTGTTCCATGGTGGCAAACTCGGTCCGCGCGATCTCCAGTTTGGCCAGGTCCAGCCTGCGGGCGTGGGCGTACACTGGGGGGCCTGTGGTGGGGATGAAGTGTTCCACCCCGTGTTTGGCGGCCTCCGCGGAGAAGGTCGGATTGGTAAGGGCCGGGAATTCGGCCAGGAGTGCCGAGTAGTCATCCGTGGCCCGGGCGTGGCACTGTGACGCCATGTCGGCGGGTTGACGAGGGGCCATGGCGCCCAGGATGGGGGACATGGTGTTCATGTCCACGAGGCGGTGTCGAGGGATGTCTACCAGCACAGGAAATCTGCGCCGATGAGAGGGGAGAGCACCTTGGCAGTGATGAACTCCCATCGGTAGCGGCGACCAGCGAGGTCGAGGGTGACTGTGTGGGTGCCGTACGTCCGGATGTCCGAGCCGTTAGCAGCAGCCAGCGCCGGTCCTCGTTTGCCCTTTTGGATGTCGAGGGAGGAGGCCGGAATGATGCTGTGCTGAGCTCCAGTGTCGCACAGGAACCGGCGGCCGGTTTTGTCATCCGTGACGTACGGCAAGGAGCCCGCGTGGCCCACGGCCATCGCAGGGGCTGGTACGGGGGCGGACTTGAAAGAGCAGGGAGGTGTGCACCGTTGAGCCCTGGCGCCGAACCGTGCGTGGTAGTAACAATGGCCCGGGTTAGTGGGGCGTGAAGGCCCCGTGGGGCTGGTGGCAGGCCTTGTGGCCGCGTGGTGGCCAGTGAGGGGCGCGCCCAGGCAGTGGCTGCCAGGTCTGGAGTGACGTCGCGGCTGGAGTGAGCGGACAGCAGCTTGTTGACCTCATCGGCCAGGGCTTCCAGGTTCGTGAGGCCGGACGCCACGATCGCTGGGCGGATGCTGAGAGGGAGCTGGCGGATGAACAGCGTGCGGAAGAGGGATCCGGGTGGGCTCTCGTCGGTGAGGGAGAGCATGTGGGAGAGGAGGTCTGACGGTGAGGCATCACCGAGGCCTGGAAGGTCGAGGAGGTGGCAGTTTCGCTGATATGCCGAGGCCGTAAATTTTTTAAGGAGCGCGGCCTTAAGATGTGCGTACTTGCCTTCCTCTGGTGGGTTCTGCAGCGCTGTCCAAACCTTCGAAACTGTGGAGCTACCGAGTGATGTGACGAGATAGTCGTACTTCGTCCCATCTGTGGTGATGTTTCGCAGCCAGAAATACGACTCGGCTTGGAGGAACCAGGCTTCGTGCTGGTTTTCCCAAAACTCCGGCAGTTTCACGGAAACTGCGTTCGTGTCCGCCATTGCAGTGCTCGGAATACATTCTGAGCGTCGGGGTCACCAATGTTGTGGCTGCCGCGAAACACGAATTAAGGCCGAGTCCATGTGTGGAACACAAAGCTTTTAATTACATCTGCCTGGTAAAATGGCTGCTAACAAACTGATCTGAAAACTCCAACTCCAACAATATCCCTCCTGTTGGTCCCTGATCAAAACTCCTTTTGTGACAGGGAACCAGCTTCAAATGGATTTCTGGTAATGTAAGTATGTTTACATTTCAGGGGCTCACAGTCTGTTAGTCAGACTGTGGCATCCTTGTATAGGGACTCATATCCACACATCTCTCTCTCCAGGTGTCACTTGATTAACCATCATGACACTTACAGCAGGCCGTGACATTTGAGCGCAACAACATTTTAACAATAGGACCAGACCATACATCATTAATATTACAACAAAGAACAAAATCAATCCTTGTACTACTGATGTCCCGAGTGATCCCAACCATCCAGTTGCCCAGCCCCAAAGGGTGGATGCCGGAGGTTGTTTTAATTTCTTTACTTCTTCCTGTATGTGTTCTGCCAAGTTAGTTATTGCTTCCGAGTTATCTGGTATATAGGTACAACATTCTGTACCTATTAGGGCACAGGTTCCCCCTATCTCCGCCAACACATAGTCAAGGGCCATCCGATTTTGTAGAGCTACTGTGCGGAGGGCTACCATCTCTGCATTAACCTTAACTAGGGCTTCATTTGTATCGTTGGCCACCTGCTCCAAGACGGAGGCCAGGTTAATGGATTCCCTTGCCGATTTAGCCGTTCCATACCAGGGGAACGCAATTGCCAGAATCTTTCAGTCTCTGTGATGGCTCGTCTGGCTCTCCCGTGGAGGTCCTTCAGCGAACCCATGTGATGTATGTAGGGTATGACATAAGCCAGATAACAAGAACCCGACCATTCTCGAGGCAACCAGGGATAGGCCCTATGACCGCACACAAAATGAGTCCCGTTGTAGGGGGTATACTTATTTATCTCTGGGGGGTCCCATTGTACTGAGAAGTCACCGCTTCTGTTTAGTGATGGGAGTTTCACACTACCCATCTCACCAGGCAAGGCAATGTTATATGTGTAGTTACTGTAGCCCACAATAGGATCTGTCGGTCGTCCCCTCTTTACGAGACATAGTCCCCCCCTTTGTCCCTTCTTACTCCTTGTTCTCAGGAACGGTGGTAGATAGGAATCGTTATATGTTGATCGTGTCCACCCACTACAATATTCTGGGTTGTACCCATGACGTTGGAGCTTTGTTATAGTTCTGCCGCCTGTCTTGGCTTCATAACAGCCCACACTTGTGCATCCTGCTCTAACTCCAAACATCCAACTGACCGTCTCATCATCACTAAGTGGGATTGGTTGTAGGGGGACTCCTTCCTCCGAGTGCGTGGGGACATGGGCGCAGACCCAACAGCTGGCAACATCATCTCTCTTGGCATATGTGTATGACATATATAAAAAGGTGTTCACCCGTAACCCTCTTTTGACCCGTGGGGATACTCTAGCTCGAGTCCTCCCGAGGCTACATACTATGATTATACAAACTAGCAAACTACACACGATATTACGTAACACGTTCATCTTATTACTTTATTTTAACAATGTCCCAAAGGCTATATCGCCAACCGAACCGCTTTGTTGCTTGAAGATTCTATTTTCCTGTGGGGGTGAATAGAATTTGGTTCCTCAATCTCAACCATCTGGATTTCTTCCCGTGGTTCAACCGGTCGGAGTTGACGGGACCGTTCCCATACATATTTCAGGATATATCCCAAGGTGTATCCCATCAGGATAATGCATATTGTCCATACCAATGTTCGCACCAGCACCCATTCTTTGTATCTGGTGTAGCCATTCTTAAATTGGTGAAGGGTCATAGGGGTAAAAATTCACTTGGTTGCGCCACCCGTTAGCGCCTTAAGAGGGCGCTAATGGGGCGCAAAGCCGCTAACGCCCGGGCGCAGCGATGTTTGCGCCGCTCGAGAACTTAACTTGAGATTGTGCGGCGGCGCTAAAACTTACCGCTGCGACCACCTGCGCGCGCAGATTGTGACGTCATTCCATGGTGCAACGCCCTTGGGGCGCCCCGTAGCGGAAATTGAGTGGCGCCCCCTGCCTTACCGCCTGGCGCTTCCAACGACCAGAAGACTGGAACGCTATCAATCGCTGTGGGGCTGGGGGGGGCGCTATTTAAAGGGGGCCTCTTCCTGTCTTTTATTGTTGGTGGCATTTTTGAACTACGCATTCTGAGAGAGAGAGGGAGAGACTTCTGGAGAGATTCAACGTTGTGTGAAGGAGTTTTGGGTACTGAGCAGCACTTTGCAGGTTAATTTTGATTTGCCATTCCTTGTATCGATTTAGCAGAGACCGTGGGAGCTGCACTCTGAGCTCTTTGCCTGGTGCTCTCCATTGTTCTTTCCAGCACATTTGATGTGCAAGTCTCTCCAGGCCGAGATTCAAGGCAGCAATGAACAGGATGTGGATGGAAAGCAAGATTAACCATCCCCTTTAAGAACTGGCCCGTGCCATTGTGTGTGTGTTCTATTGCTGACTGACATTACATGAGCTTCGCCAGCGCTCCGAGTTAGCGCCTCACTCCTTGGCCTTTGCGCCTTAAGAGAGGTGTGCAGCGCCTGCTTTAGCGCTCCACTCACCTCCCGGGGCGGTAAAAGTGAAGTTTCCCGTCAGTGCCGATAATTAGCGCCAGGCGCTAATATTTGCGTCCGGACGATATTTGCGCCCCAAATGGGGCGCGACCTAATTTCTACCCCATAGACTTTTAGCTGTGTCCAGTGCTTCCATCGTCCCATGCCCTTCATATCAATGCGAGCACCCGTATCTCCTCTAATTAGAATCTGATATGGTCCTGACTTTTTGTTTTTCTTCTCAGTTTTTACACACCAGTTTAACTTAAATTGTAGTTTGAAGTTTTGTTTCAATTTTGGGTGCACAATCTTATTCGATGTGGTCTACACAAATTTACACCAACCAGAATTTCACCGTGGCCACAATGAAAGTCTGGTTTTAATAGGTTAATTAACCTCAATAACTCCAATTCAATCCAGATCAATGTTTTTTTAAAACTAACCATTATCACTTGGAAAAGAAAGAAACCACATTAACAAAGAAACAATTACTCATGCCTTGTAAACATTCAAATTCATTTTCTTCCAGGCACATTGGCAACTGTGACTTCAAGGCTGAAGCTTATCTTTTGTAAAACAATTAACAAACTTAAAACAACACACACTTGTCCATCATTCAAAACCGGTCTTCAAAGGGTTAAACAGCTTTTAGCTCTCTGTACAAAAGAGTGGGTGGAGCTAAAACAAAAATGACTTCCACTTTTTTAAAGACAGACTTTCAGACAAAAGAAATACTGTAACTTCTTAAACATTCACAGTCAGGAAAACTTTCACACACTTTTAAATGTATGTAAACGCTCCCCTCCCAACCCCACTAAGTCTATCCTTTATTTGTTGAAGGGAAGGGGTAAATCGGTAATGGATACAGAAGCTCCCATGTCTATGAACATATTGCACTGCCGGCCCCTAACAGTGCCGGTACATAGACTCTGGGATCTTCCTTCTCCCTCTTGATGGGGGCCGTTGCTAGTCAATGGCCGCCATCCTGTTCCTTTACATACTGCAGGAATCTTTGATACATATCTTGGCTCTTCCTTTTTTGTCCAACACCTCTCGGTTGAATGTCCCGGTCTTGCACAATTAGCACATACCAGTCGGTTTTGCTTGGGGCCCCTACATTCTTTTGCCAGATGACCCAACTTCCCACAGTTAAAACAGGGTCCTTTTTTCCTTTGGGACAGTTGCCGTATTCCTGTAACCCCTACTTTTTCTTGTTTTATTACTGGTGTTCGTTCCGCCTCTTTGGCATCTATGTGACACGCCCACTGGACCGCCGCATCATATGTATTCGCCGCCACTATTCCCATTTTTAATATCGCTTGGTGGGATTGGGACAACACGTCCTTAAACATTTGAATAAAGGGCTGGTCTGTCATCTGGGGGTTTACTTGTCCCGATAATTCCTCGTATGCGACAAACAATCGTTCACCATAATCACTACTGCTTTCCCCTTTCCGTTGTTTTGTCATCGTTATACGTCCCCAATTTGGTGAGGATCCTCCTAAGGCCGCCTGGACCGTTGTTTTAAAGGGGTTTTTGGCCGTGAGTTGGGCTGCCTTGTCCGCAATTAAGGCGATACGGCCAGTCTAGCCACCATCTCGGTGGCCGTTTTGGTTATCCACCTCCCTCCATTTCTCAGCCGGGCATTTAGCCCGTACTAACTGGTGGATGTCCCGAGGATGGAGGTCATGGATATCCCACATCTCCTCGAGATTTCTCCCAAATTCCCCATTTGTGCTACGGGGCTTCAATGTTCCCAAATCTCTCAATATTGTTTGTTTTTCTAAGGGGCTAAAAGCTTGGTACTTGGCTGTGGGATTTTGTACCGTTCCCCCTATTTTTAAAGGGGCTGCCTTGACTACGTTTGGGTTCTTTTTCCCTCTTCTAATTTTTCGTCATCACTGTCTTCCATGGAAGTGGCTGATGCCTCTTGGGCGTAAGGAGGTGGTATCTCGTCCTCATTTTCGGAGACCTGGACTTTTACCGAGGCGCACAAATGTGCCCGCCTTTTGTTCCATAGTTCCGTTTTGTCCAGCCGGTACCCATCAAGGACCGTCTGGCCTCCTTTGTATAATAATAATTCTTGTTCTAATTCCAGAATTCTTTCATTTTTACTTGCAAGTCTAGTGTGGAGTCGTTCTACCTTGCTGGTTAATGCGACTAATTGATTTACTAGTATTACCCTCGCCTTTTTTGTCTACTGTTTTTGACCCTCTACCACTCTCTCTTACCTTCGGATTCTGGAGCGGGTCCCACCCCTCCTTCATCATCTTATCAACTAAACCCGTCTGGTCATCTGCATAGAACATAGTAAGGGACCCCATTCATCCCTATTCTATTTCTTTCCCCGACGCCATATATAGTCCAACTTACAGTCTTACCAAATGCTGAGTTCCTCTACCCGGACTTTTGTTGATACTTTAAAGACTTTCAAGCGGGTAATCAGTCACAATACACAGATATATTTGGTGACTTTACGAGCCCAGGGTGTTTTGGAGCCTCTACGCCTACTTGATCCTGGCCGTCACGTGGGACTACATCCTTTTAATTCAGGCTCAGGCTAGGTGTTTGAGACAGGTACCCTCCTTGTCCGTGTCGTTTCGTCACTCACTCATTCCTTCGCGACATTTATTGCTACACATTGTTCCCTTAGTATACGCGATCCACACTCACACAACTGTGTTCTCCTACCTCTCACAGACTTTCACTTGATTCGTGATGCTATGGCACTGTCTCTCCGCCATCCCAAGTGATTCAATTTCTGGAGGGTCAAAATTTGACTTCTCGTCCGACTTTCAGTCCCGGAGCATCCTGCTGACTACGCCAATTGTTGGTGAAAAATGAATTCACTCGAGTCTGTCTTAAAGCAGAAGATCACAGTTTATTATTCAAAGCGCTCTGGGAGTAGGGTCATAGCCTAGTGACCAGCTTCTCGTCTTTTCAGTGGTATCAAAACTTCTTTTATACATGTCTTCACCCAATTAGGTTTCCCCAGCAACAACGAATAATTAGAACACAGGGGGTTTTTGCTTCCTAACCGAAACTATAAACATCGAAATGTGGTCAGCGTTGTCTGGTATGTCTGTCTGGTTATCTCCTTGCACGTACTCATGTTAACCACAGACATTTTCCATCGTATCTGTGTCAAATTAACCATTTTGTTTTTATATTCTTGCTTTTTAATTTTACACTCTATAATTTTTACTCCAACACCTGTTTCTGCTGGGGTGGAGATCACCTCTTAAAGAAGGTAGGTACTGCAGGTAATTCAGGGCCAGAGTGGTCTCCTGGACTAGTTTTGATTGTCGAGGGGGTTGGAAAGGAATTTTCCAGACATTTTCCTCATATTGGCCTGGGTTCTTATCTGGTTTTTCGCCTCCCGGGAGATCGCATGGTTTTGGGTGTGGTACAGTGTGTGTATTGTGATAAACAATGTCTGTCCCGGGAGATCGCATGGTTTCGGGTGTGGTACAGTGTGTGTTTTGTGATAAACAATGTCTCTCTGAGGAGATCTCGTGGTTTCGGGTGTGGTACAGTGTGTGTATTGTGTTAAGCAAGGTATCACAATTGGGTGGGTCAGGCTGGATGGACCAGAGGGTCTTTTCCTGTCCATCATTGTTCGGACGTATATTCGTAATCTCCTGCTTATAAAAGCCAAAATGCTGTTGGCCTTTTTATGCCTTTATCTACCTGCACTCACGCCTTAAAGGGATTATGTATGTGAAGCCCTAGGTTTCCCTGTCCATCTACAGCCTTTGGTTTCTTTTTATTTTCATTCCTTGTTTGTCCTCCCGTAATCTCACACTTATCCACTTAAAAAGGCGCATTTGCTATTCTGCCTATGCCTTCCTTAAGTCTGTTACAGTCCTCCTTGTGGCTTGCCATATCGCCTATTTTTGCATCATCAGCATATCATAGAATCACAGAATATTACAGCACAGAAGGAGGCCATTCGGCCGATCGAGTCTGCGCCGGCTCTTTCGAAGAGCAATCCAGTTAGTCCCACTTCCCCGCTCTTTCCCCATAGCCCTGCAATTTTTTCTCCCTCAAGTATTTATCCAATTCCCTTTTGAAGGCTACTATTGAATCTGCCTCCACCACCCTATCAGACAGTGCATTCTAACCACTGGTTGTATTAAATAGTTTTTCCTCATGTCGCCTCTGGTTCTTTTGCCAATCACCTTAAATCTGTGCCCTCTGGTTATCGACCCTTCAGCCATTGGAAACAGTTTCTCTTTATTTACTCTATCTAAACCCTTCATGATTTTAAACACCTCTATCAAATCTCCTCTTAGCTTCTCTGCTCCAAGGAGAACAACCCCAGCTTCTCTAGTCTATCCACATAACTGAAGTCCCTCATCCCTGGAACCATTCTAGTAAATCTCTTCTGCACCCTCTCCAAAGCCTTCACATCCTCCTAAAGTGTGGTGCCCGGAATTGGTCGCAATACTCCAGATGGGGCCAGACTAGTGTTTAGCATAACTTCCTGGCTATATGCCTCTATTTATAAAGCCCAGGATCCCATGTGTGTTATTAACTGCTTTGTTAACCTGTCCTGCTACCTTCAAAGATTTGTGCACAAGCGCCTCCAGGTCTCTCTGTTCTTGTACCCCTTTAAAATTGTACCATTTAGTGTGTATGGTCTCTCCTCATTCTTCCTACCAAAATGCATCACCTCACACTTCTCTGCGTTGAATTTCATCTACCATGTGTCTGCCCATTCCACCAGCCTGTCTATGTCTTCTTGAAGTCTATTACTATCTTCCTCACTGTTTATTACACTTCCAGGTTTCGTGTCATTTGCAAATTTCGAAATTGTGCCCTGTACCCCCAAGTCTAAGTCATTAACGTATATCAAAAACAGCAGTGGTCCCAGTACTGAACCCTAGGGAACGTCACTGTATACCTCCCTCCAGTCTGAAAAACAGCCATTCACCACAACTCTCTGATTTCTATCCCTTAGCTAATTTTGTATCCATGCTGCTACTGCCCCTTTTATCGCATGGACTCCAATTTTTTTAACAAGCCTAATATGTGGTACTTTATCAAACGCCTTTTGAAAGTCCATATACACAACATCTACTGCACTGTCCTCATCCACCCTCTCTATTACCTCATCCAAAAACCCAATCAAGTTAGTCAAACACAATTTGCCCTTAACAAAAGCAAAATACTGCAGATGCTGGAAATCTGAAGTAAAAACAGAAAATGCTGGAAATACCCAGGGAAAGGTCATCGACCTGAAACTTTAACTCTGTTTCTCTCTCCACAGATGCTGCCTGACCTGCTGAGTATTTCCAGCATTTTCTGTTTTTATTGCCCTTAACAAATCCGTGCTGGCTCTCCTTTATTAGTCCATACTTGTCCAAGTGGCTGTTAATTTTCTCCTGGATTATTGTTTCTAAAAGCTTCCTCACCACCAAAGTTAAACTGACTGGCCTGTATTTGCCTGGTTTATCCTTCTCCCCTTTTTTGAACAAGGGTGTAACAATTGCAATCCTCTGGCACTACCACTGTATCTAAGGAGGATTGGAAGATTGTGGCCAGCACCTCCACAATTTGTACCCTTACTTCCCTCAGTAACTAGGATGCATCCCATCTGGACCGGGTGACTTATCCACTTTAATTACCGCCAGTCTTTCCAGTACCTCCTCTTCATATATTTTTATCTGATCCAGTATCCTGACCACCTCCTTATTTACCGTAGCTTTGACAAAGTCCTCTTCCTTGGTAAACACCGATGCAAAGTACTCATTAAGTACCTCAACCATGCCTCTGCATCCACCAATAGTTCTCCATTTTGGTCCCTAATCAGTCCCACCATTCCTCTGACTACCCTAATACTGTTAATATACCTATAGAAGACCTTTGGATCCCTTTTATTTTATTCTCGTACTGTCTCTTTGCCACGAGAAAATTTGGCTAGGGTAAATAAAATCAGAGAGTTAAATGCGTGGCTCAAAGACTGGTGTGGGAGAAATGGGTTTTGCTTCTTGGGACACTGGCACCAGTACTGGGACGGGAGAGAGCTGTTCCGTTGGGACGGACTTCACTTGGCCAGTGCTGGGACTAGAATCCTGGCGAATCGAATAACTAGGGCTGTAGAGAGGGCTTTAAACTAATTAGTGGGGGGGAGGTTTCAAGAGAGCGAAGAATAAAAATGTCAGCGGAGAAGGCAATAGAGCAAATTAGCAGTGGGGAAATTAAAAACCAGAGCGTGTCAGGAAGGGACAGAATATATAAAGATAAAGGTAAAGTAGTAAAGGGGGTAAAAGCAGGAATAAATTGTCACAAAACATGTTTAAAAGTTCTTTATCTGAATGCACGCAGCATTCGTAACAAAATAGACGAGTTGACGGTACAAATAACTACACATGGGTATGATCTGGTGGCCATTACCGAAACATGGCTGCGAGGTGACCATGACTGGGAACTAAACATCCAGGGGTATTTGACTATTAGGAAGGACAGACAGGAAGGAAAGGGAGGTGGGGTGGCTATGTTAATAAAGGATGGAATCACTGCAATAGTGAGAAATGATATTGGGTCAAAGGATGAGGATAGTGAAACAGTTTGGGTGGAGATAAGGAATAATAAAGGGCAAAAGTCACTAGTGGGCGTAGTCTATAGGCCTCCTAACAGTTGCAACTCTATTGGTCGGAGTATAAATCAGGAAATAGTTGGGGCTTGTAATAAGGGAACAGCTATAATCATGGGAGATTTTAACTTTCATATTGACTGGATAAATCAAATTGGGCAGGGCAGCCTTGAGGAAGAGTTCATAGAGTGCATTAGGGACGGGTTCCTTGAGCAGTATGTTACTGAACCAACCAGGGGGCAGGCAATCTTAGATCTGGTCCTGTGTAATGAGACAGGATTAATAAAAAATGTCCTAGTAAAGGATCCCCTTGGAATGAGTGACCATAACATGGTTGAATTCCAAATTCAGTTGGAGGGTGAGAGAGTTGGATCTCAAACCAGCGTACTAAGCTTAAATAAAGGAGACGATGAAGGTATGAGAGCAGAGTTGACTAAAGTGGACTGGGAAAATAGATTAAGGTGTAAGACGGTACAGGAGCAGTGGTGTACATTCGAGGAGGTATTTCACAACTTTCAAGAAAAATATATATTCCACTGAGGAAAAAGGGGCGTAAAAGAAAAGACAGCCATCCGTGGCTAAGTAAAGTAATAAAGGATAGTATCCGACTGAAAACAAGGGCATATAAAGTAGCCAAATCTAGTGGGAGGATAGAAGATTGGGAAGCATTTAAAAGCCAGCAAAGAATAACTAAAAGATTAATTAAGAAAGGGAAGATAGATGATGAAAGTAAACTAGCAAAAAATATAAAAACAGAAAGCAAGAGTTTCTACAGTTATATAAAAAGAAAAAGGGTGGCTAAAGTGAATGTTGGTCCCTTAGAGGACGAGACCGAGAAATTAGTAGTGGGGAACACGGAGATGGCAAATACGCTGAACAAATATTTTGTATCAGTCTTTACAGTAGAGGATACTAAAAATATCCCAACACTGGACAAACGGGGGGCTATGGGGGGGAGGAGCTAAACACGATTAAAATCACTAAGGAGATGGTACTCGGTAAGATAATGGGACTTAAGGCAGATAAATCCCCTGGACCTGATGGCTTACATCCTAGGGTCTTGAGAGAAGCAGCGGTAGGGATTGCGGATGCATTGGTGGTAATTTTCCAAAACTCCCTGGATTCAGGAAAGGTCCCAGCAGATTGGAAAACTGCTAATGTAACGCCCTTATTTAAAAAGGGAGGTAGACAAAAGGCTGGAAACTATAGACCAGTTAGCCTAACATCTGTGGTTGGTAAAATGTTGGATTCCATTATTAAGGAAGCAGTAACAGGACATTTGGATAAGCATAATTTAATCGGACAGAGTCAGCATGGTTTTATGAAGGGGAAATCATGCTTGACAAATTTACTCGAATTCTTTGAGGACGTAACAAACAGGGTGGATAAAGGGGAACCAGTGGATGTGGTGTATTTGGACTTCCAAAAGGCATTTGATAAGGTGCCACACAAAAGATTACTGCACAAGATAAAAAATCACGGGATTGGGGGTAATATACTGGCATGGGTGGAAGATTGGCTATCTAACAGAAAACAGAGAGTTGGGATAAATGGTTCATTCTCGGGTTGGCAATCAGTAACTAGTGGTGTTCCGCAAGGGTCAGTGCTGGGACCCCAACTCTTTACAATCTATATTAACGATTTGGAGGAGGGGACCAAGTGCAACGTATCCAAGTTTGCTGACGATACAAAGATGGGAGGAAAAGCAGTGAGTGAGGAGGACATAAAAAACCTGCAAAAGGACATAGACAGGCTAAGTGAGTGGGCGGAAATTTGGCAGATGGAATATAATGTTGGAAAGTGTGAGGTTATGCACTTTGGCAGAAAAAATCAAAGAGCAAGTTATTACCTAAATGGAAAGAAACTGCAAAGTGCTACAGAACAAAGGGATCTGGGGGTCCTGGTGCATGAAACACAAAAGGTTAGTATGCAGGTACAGCAGGTGATCAGGAAGGCCAATGGAATCTTGGCTTTTATTGCAAGGGGGATGGAGTATAAAAGCAGGGAAGTCTTGCTTCAGTTATACAAGGTACTGGTGAGGCCACACCTGGAATACTGTGTACAGTTTTGGTTTCCATATTTAAGAAAAGATATACTTGCTCTGGAGGCAGTTCAGAGAAGGTTCACTCGGTTGATTCTGGAGATGACGGGGTTGACTTATGAGGAAAGATTGAGTAGGTTGGGCCTCTACTCATTGGAATTCAGAAGAATGAGAGGCGATCTTATCGAAACATATAAGATTGTGAGGGGGCTTGATCGGGTGGAGGCGGGGAGGATGTTTCCACTGATGGGTGAGCCTAGAACTAGGGGGCATAATCTTAGAATAAGGGGCTGCTGTTTCAAAACTGAGATGAGGAGAAACTTCTTCACTCAGAGGGTAGTAAATCTATGGAATTTGCTACCTCAGAGAGCTGTGGAAGCTGCGACATTAAATAAATTTAAAACGGAGATAGACAGTTTCCTAGCTAATAAGGGAATTAAGGGTTATGGGGAGTGGGCAGGGAAGTGGACGTGAGTCTAGGTTCGGATCAGCCATGATCCTATTGAATGGCGGAGCAGGCCCGAGGGGCCATATGGCCGACTCCTGCTCCTACTTCTTATGTTCTTATGACCTCTATGTCATCATGGACCATTTCTCGGATGTTTGTAAGAAATCTGACCTATCTCGCAGCCTGTGCCTGGAAAACCTTACGTGCCCCCCAACATCAGCATCGAAGGGCACACGCTGTCTGCAGTGGATAGGTTCACGTACTGAGGAAGAATCATGTCATGTCATGTGCCCCTGTATGATGATGTGAACCACAGATTGTTTAAAGCCAGTAGTGCTTTTGGAAGGCTCTGTGTGAGGTTATAGGATACAAGTGGCATTAAACTGGCAACAAAACTATAAGGTGTATAAGGCAACAGTCCTAACATTCTTAATGTATGTGTGTGATAGCTGGACCGCTTACAGTTGCCACATCAGAAAACTCAATCATTTCCATCTAGGTTGCCTCAGAAAGATCATAAAAATTTGATGGTGGCTCTGAACACTTGAGGTGCTCAGAAGATAAAATATGCCGGGCATAGAGGTAATGATAGTAAAAGTGCAGCTACGGTGGGCTGGTCACCGAGTCCGAATGATGCTTGACTACCCAGCAAGGTATTCTACAGTGTGCTAAAGCTTGGTAAATGCTTTCATGGTGGTCAGATCAAAAGATATTAATGACTGCCTAAAGACCAATCTAAAAAAAATGCGGAATCTCAACTGGCACACGAGAACATGATCCGTAACAGAAAAAAGACACATGGCAGCTGCCAGGGAATTAGGTGCACACATGCATGATGATCTTCCTGTGGTTACAGACGAGCTGCACATTGAGGCAGTGGAAGCCCTTACAGTTGACAAAGACTCCTGGGTGATGATGTGGTGCCCTGATGGCCACATGTGTGCAGCCGATGGCATCCTGCACCCGTGGGAAGCCAGCCAGAGCGGCAAAGCCGAGCGCCCACTCAATAACACTGGCTTCATCAGTGGCAAAGTTGATGTAATTGGCTGACTTATCAAACAGGGCATTGGTGACCTGTGTGATACATCAGTGGGTGGTCGACTGCAAGATGTCGCAAATGTCTGCTGCAGATCCCAGGAAGGAGCCTAAGGCGAAGAAGTTGAGGGCGCTTGTGACTTTGACAGCCACTGGTAAGGCGCGTCCACCCGCTTCCGTGCTCACCGCAGCGGCCCTCCTACTCGTCGCGGCCTAGCCCCCAACGGGCTCTCCATTGCCGGCGACGGCCGGGTATGGGCCCGACACTCCAGCGCCATCCATTTTCAGGGCTAGTTGATTCAGCAGGTGAGTTGTTACACAATCCTTAGTGGATTCCAACTTCCATGGCCACCGTCCTGCTGTCTATTTCAACCAACACCTTTTGTGGGGTCTGATGAGCGTCGGCATCGGGTGCCTTAACCCAGCGTTCGGTTCATCCCGCAGCGCCAGTTCTGCTGACCAAAAGTGGCCCACTAGGCACTCGCATTCCAGCCAGCGAGTCGGGCTTCTTACCCATTTAAAGTTTGACAATAGGTTGAGATCGTTTCGGCCCCAAGACCTCTAATCATTCGCTTTACCAGATAAAACTGCGTGTGGATGAGCACCAGCTATCCTGAGGGACACTTCGGAGGGAACCAGCTACTAGATGGTTCGATTAGTCTTTCGCCCCTCTACCCAGGTCGGACGACCAATTTGCATGTCAGGACCGCTACGGACCTCCACCAGAGTTTCCTCTGGCTTCGCCCTGCCCAGGCATAGTTCACCATCTTTCGGGTACCATCACTTACGCTCGTGCTCCACCTCCCCGCCGGAACGGGTGAGACGGGCTGGTGGTGCGCCCGCCACGCGGGATCCCACCTCGGTCGACCCGCGCCGACCTTCACTTTCATTGCGCCCTGGGGTTTCGTGACACCCTTTGACGCCCCCCTTGGGGGTATCGCCTCCAGCGCGGTGCAGCCCTGTGCTGATGCCCTCTGTCCTGTGCTGCATTAGGTTGTTGAAGAGAAGGTTGGTGGTGTTGTTGGTGCTGCTGGTGTTGGGGCTGATCGTGGTCCGATTCTGAGGACCGAGGTGAGACAGTATAAACGGCACCCATGCTGATGGAATAGATGGCAGGTCAAGTAGAGATGACAGAAGCAATCTGTCAATGGTGTGACAGGTTCTACCAATGAGGTGACACTGGAAACACTTGCAACCTCTAGAAAGCTAAATCTGTGCTGACAATAGAAACAGCATCTGCTTTAGGAAAATGACTAGCTGCCAGGTGGGAGTTTTTATTGTACTTTTCATGCTGTGCACTAATGAGGTGGATCAATGGCCACTCAACTTCCACCTTAGGTTCAGAGACGTGGTTCCCGAGCTGCATGATTCCAGTGCTGATCCAGGGAAATTTGAAAGATAGGGTTAAAGACGCTTAAGGGTCTGACAAGTATCTCATAATGATCTCAATTACCGCAGCCGCCTCTGCCGTTCGGGTCGCTGCTGCGCTGGCAAACACGCCCGAGGAAAAGGCGCATGGGGTTCCCAACCCGCTCCAAGGTTTTTCAAATTTCCCTCCCAACCCGCCTCCAATCGCGCACGTAAGGAGGCCAGAAAATTCCGGCCATTGTCTTTAGTCCCCACCACAAACTCTGTTCCCTAGCCACTGACTCCATCCCTCTTCCTGGCAATTGTCTGTGACTGAACCAGACTGTTCGCAATCTTGGTGTTGTATTTGACCTTGAAATGATCTCCTGACCACATATCCGCAGCATAACAAAGACCGCCTATTTCCACCTCCGTAACATCGCCCGTCTCCGCACCTGCCTCAGCTCATCTGCTGCTGAAACCCTCATCCATGCCTTTGTTACCTCCAGACTTGACTATTCCAACGCACTCCTGGCTGGCCTCCCACATTCCACCTTACGTAAACTTGAGGTGATCCAAAACTCGGCTGCCCGTGTCCTAACTCGCACCAAGTCCCGTTCGCCCATCACCCCTGTGCTTGCTGACCTACATTGGCTCCCGGTTAAGCAACACCTCGATTTCAAAATTCTCATCCTTGTTTTCAAATCCCTCCATGGCCTCGCCCCTCCCTATCTCTGTAATCTCCTCCAGCTCCACAACCCCCAGAGATATCTGCGTTCCTCTAATTCTGCCTCTTGAGTATCCCCGATTATAATCGCTCCGCCATTGGTGGCCGTGCCTTCTGTTGCCTGGGCCCTAAGCCTAAACCTGTCCGCCTCACTACCTCTCTTTCCTCCTCAAAACCTACCTCTTTGACCAAGCTTTTGGTCATCTGTCCTAATATCTGCTTATGTGGCTTGGTGTCAAAATTTGTTTGATAATCGCTCTTGTGCAATGCCTTAGGACGTTTTACTACATTGAAGGTGCTATATAAATGCAAGTTGTTGTTGTTGTTGTTGTAGTGCGAGTCCTCCGGACACCAGGGGGCGACCTCCCCAGCGATCACCAGCGGATCCGCCAGAGAGCTGATTGGTTGCCGGTGCCGGGCGGGGTGGGTGAGTCTGACCAATCGGAACTGAGCTACCGCCGGTGCCGGGCGGCGGGTGAGTCTGACCAATCGGGGCTGAGCTACCGCCGGTGCCGGGCGGCGGGTGAGTCTGACCAATCGGGGCTGAGCTACCGCCGGTGCCGGGCGGCGGGTGAGTCTGATCAATCGAGGCTGAGCTACCGCCGGTGGCCGGACGTGTCTGACCAATCGGGGCTGAGCTGTCGCCGGCTCCCGCTTGCTGATTGGTTATTCCGCGCCGCCAGGCCGGGCCGGGCCCGGATGGAGGAATGGCCGTTGAGTTGCAGGCGGTTTGAACAGAGGCGTTTGATTGTCTCCCTCTCCCGCTCGGCTGGTGGGCACTGAATCTATATGGGCGGGCGAGCGGGGAGAGGGTTGAGGACCAGGGCACTGAGCTGGTCTGGCCGGCCTTGCTCTTGCTCCGGCTGCAGGTTGCTGACGGGGGTGTGTGGGCCGGTGGAGAAGGACTGCCTGTTGACTGATGCCCCGCCATCTTGCAATGGGCCCACCCCGGGGGCTACTTACTGCTGCTTTTGTGATAACCAGCCCTGCACCTGCACAGCATCTTCTCATCCTCGGGCAGCCCAGCGTGCTTCACCGTTCTGAGGTGTAGCCACTGTTGTTTTGTGGGCAGAGGTGGCAGCCAGCTTGTGCACAGCAAGCTCCCACAGACAGCAGATGCGTGCATGACCAGTTAACCTGTTTTGCTGATCTTGGTTCAGGGAAGAGATTGAGAAAATGCTCACTTGAACAGAGATGGAGACCAAGTTTAATGTTTCATTTGAAAGATGGCACCTCTGACATCCTTGGTACTGCACTGGAGTGTCAGCCGAGATTGTATAGATGGAGATCCCACTTTATGTAAAGTGGGATGTCTGATTGTGTGGAGCAGACAGACTGAAGGAAATGCTCTTGGCTGCTGTTATCACCAACATGACTGGTTCATATGAACTCCTTACTAAGAATTTTTTAATCATAAAGTAATATAGGCAGCTGTAACAAAAGAAAATTATAAATTTAGCCTTTATGCAAAAGGATGTTAAACCTGTGGAACAGGCCACTAGCAAAGGTGCTAATACAAAAATTTTAAATTCAAATAGGGGTGACTACAGCAACTTGCATTTATATAGCACCTTTACATTGTAAAAAGTTCCAAGGTGGTTCACAGGAGTTTAATCAGACAATAATATTGTCACTGAGCCAAAGAAGGAGACATTAGGACAGGTGACTAAAAACTTGGTCAAAGAGGTAGGTTTTAAGAAGTGTCAAAGCAGAGGTAGAGAGATTTAGGGAGGGAATTCCTGAGCTTAGGGCCGAGAGAGCTGAAGGCACGGCCGCCATTGGGTGGGGTGAAGGAAGTCGGGGATGCACAAGAGGCCAGAATTGGAGGAGCGCAGAGTCCTCAGGGTTGTAGAGCTGGAGGAGATTATAGAGATAGGGAGGGGCGAGGCCATCGAGGGATTTAAACACTAGGAAGAGAATTTTAAAATCAATGCTTTCGGGGACTGGGAGCCAGTGTAGGTCAACGAGCGCAGGGGTGATGGGTGAACGGGACTTGGTGCGAGTTGGGATATGGGCAGTAGAGATTTGGATGAGAAGTTTACGGGAGGCTGGCCAGGAGAGCATTGGAATAGTTGAGTCTGGAGGTAAGCATGATTGAGGGTTTCAGCAGCTGAGGTAGAGACAGAGACAGGTGATATTACAGAGGTGGAAGTAGGCGGTCTTAGCGATGGTGCAGATATGTGGTTGGAAGCTCAGCTCAGGGTCAAATAGGACGCCGAGGTTGCGAACAGTCTGGTTCAGCCTAAGACAGTTGCTAGGAAGGGGGATGGAATCAGTGGCTCGAGAACGGAGTTTGTGGCAGGGGCTGAAGACAATGGCTTTAGTCTTCCCAATGTTTAATTGGAGGAAATTTCTGTTCATCCAGGACTGGATTTTGGACAAGCAGCGTGATAAAAGAGGGATAGTGGAGGGGTTGTGGCGGTCTGAAATGAAGTGTATCTCTTTTCTGCTTCAATCTGCTTAATAAGGGCACTTAATGAGCTGGGATCAGAGTAGCCTTTGGGCCATATTTGTTTTGGGTGTCGAAGTAGGGGGAAAAATTGAACTGATACTGCTGCAAGGCTCACGAAGAAAGGAAGGCAACTTATATTGATATATAGTATATTTATATATCCTTCATGAAAATACAATGATTGTTTTACAGATTGTGTCCACTGCAGAGTTTGATGCTAAATCTTTACAAGGGACCTTTGTGCCATCTATATTATTGTTTAGTGGAGTCAGAATCATCCAGATTTATGTCAGTGTTCCAGTACCCGTAGGTAGCTGGGAAAATTTTTTTTTTTTTTAATCATCCATGGGATGTGTGTGTTGCTGGCAAGGCCAGCATTTATTGCTCATCCTGATATTGGTTTCTAGTTGTCCTGAAAAGGTTTGATACAGAGTGGTTTGCTAGGCCACTTCAGAGTCGACCACATTTAAGTGGGTCTAGAGTCATGTACAGGTCAGACTGGGTAAGGACAGCAGGATTCCTTCCCTGCAGGACATAAGTTGGGTGTTTACAGCAATCCAACAGCTTCATGGTCACTTCTACTGATACCAGCTTTTTATATCCAGATTTTATTTTTAAACTGAATTCAAATTGTTAAAATCTCATGGTGAGATTTGAACTCTCATTTTCTGGGTTATCAGTCCAGGCCTCTGGTTTACTAGTCCAATAATATAGCCCCTACACTACCGCACTGTGATTGTTGCATAAAGCACCTCCACCCTCCAGCCACCATTTTACCCTTTAATACAGCAAGCATTGAAGTGACTTGGGTTGCTTGGAGCAGCAGTGGACACTTTTGGCTGTATAGATTCAGAGTTAGTTTTCAAAACAGATGTTTAATTTTAATGAATTATCCTGCAAATATAATCTCCATTTCAAACACTGAGTTATTAAAGTGATAACCCTGTAAATGATTAGTATATGAGCACCTCAGTGTCAGTAAAAGAGATGGGAGAGAAATATGAAATATTGTTTGCCTTTGTGATACTTTGACCTGGATTTTACAACCCCCACCCCTGACGGCAGAGGATCAGGGGTGAAAATATCAGGATCGGCCAACCTGACCTCGTTCCCGCCCCCCTTTCAATTTTAAAGTGCAGAAATCAGGCCATGGACATGGCTCCTGCAAAAGGCAGGCGGGGGGCCTAATTAACATACCAAGTCACAGCCTGATGCTAGAGAGGGTACAGAGGAGATTTACAAGGATGTTGCTGGGAGTAGAGAATCTTAGCTATGAGGAAAGACTGGATCGGCTGGGTCTGTTTTCCTTGGAAGAGAGGAGGCTGAGGGGAGACCTTATTGAGGTGTATAAAATTATGAGGGGCATAAAGTGGATAGAAAGGACCTATTTCCCTTAGCAGAGGGGTCAAAAACCAGGGGGCACAGATTTAAAGTAATTGGGGGAAGGTTTAGAGGGGATTTGAGGGGAAATTTCTTCACCCAGAGGGTTGTGGGGGTCTGGAACTCACTGCCTGAAAGGGTGGTAGAGGCAGGAACCCTAACCACATTTAAAAAGTACTTGGATGTGCACTTGGGATGCTGTAACCTGCAGGGCTACAGACCAAGAGCTGGGAAGTGGGATTAGGCTGGATGGCTCTTTGTTGGCCGGCGCAGACACGATGGGCCGAAATGGCCTCCTTCCGTGCTGTAACTTTCTATGATTCTATAATCATTGGTGCCGTGACTTCAATTTAATAGTAAGTGAGTGGGAGGCCCGACCTTTGGGATTCGCGTCAGCTGATCCGAGGCGGGAGCTGCTGGTTCATCGAGGTAAATGGCTCTTTAAGCACTCTTTGTGGGCCAAAAGGAGCCCCTCAAGGAAGCCCCCAACACCCAGCCTGGCTCCCTCATCCGCCGTCCCGCTGTACTTCTCATTGACTACTGTCTGCTCATTGCAAATAAAATGAACAAGATTCTAGCAGATTATTGCTGAAACAAATCTGCATGTGAGAAATGTCACTTGTATTATGTTGTGAGCACTTTCAGTAGGATTTGCTTGAACTATGAAAAGCACCTAGCAGTATAGTTGGCCTCTTAAATTTTGGCTGGACAGTATGTTGTGGGTATTTTGCACTAGTGGCGAAGGCAATTTGAGGTGATGTGTTGACGGTATTACAGAAGAAGTATATTGCGCAATTAGCTAGTGTGTAGCACTCTTCTGTGTAGCATGTATACTAAATATATGTCGAGCCTCTTTAGGGAGACTCCGTGTTTAAGGGATGGGTAAATGATGTACATAGTTGCACCGAGTCTGAATGGAGAGGGCTTGATGAGCCTGTGGTCTTTTTCTATTCTTTTCGTATGTGCATATTGTGATTAGAAATCTAACGCGTGTGTCTTTTAAGTTCTCTATTAGGAATTAAATATGTTTCACAATGTCTGTAAACTTTGTTTCTCATGTTCTTCAGCTCTAAAGACCTGCAGGTTCATGTGCAGTCTGACGATCAACAGTGACTCTTGACATTCATCTCTTAGAGCTTCATTAAAGATGGTTAATGTCCTAAAAGGAGTTCTCATTGAATGGTAAGTAAACACTTTTCTGCATTTTCTAAAGAAGCTGCACAATAGACAAAAATAAACAACTAGCCATGACCTTGCAAGATAATGCGGGTGAATAACCAAAGTTCCACCTGACAAAGTGCAAAGTAATGGAGTCCATTTTTAGTCCTTCCCCAAAAGGTGGGCTTTTTGGCCAAAGACATTTTCTTTCTCTCAAAGTTTCCCATGTTAAGGTATTGGCCCGAAAATTAAACCTAATACGCGAGAGTACGCACTGTGTACTCTCGCGTATTAGATCCCGAATTGCCGGTTTCCTGCATGCGCGGGAAACCGGCACTTCGTGAATTGCAAAGGGGGCGGTTCCTAAGTGAACCGCGTGTGTGCTACAGGTTGTGCGCACGCAGTGCACTTAGTTTTTTTTCAGGTTTGAACGCGCAGGTAAGTGGTGAAGATTTTACACATAAAGAAAGCAGGCGTAAGACCCCCTTTTAACAAGGTAAGTAGTTAATTAAGTGTTATTTTAAATTTTTTTCAACAGGTTTATCTTTTTTAGAGACTTTAAAGAAAGGTAAGTTTATTTTTATAACTTTTAAAAAGATTTTAAATTTTTTCAAAAATTTAATTTTTTGTTTAAAGTGGTTAATTTATTTAACTATAGTTATTTTATTAATGTGATGGCTTTTTAAAAAAATTTAATTGAGGTTTAGCTGTTCTTTTGGGGGTGTGTAGTATTCATAGCTTTGACAGCTCTTGCCGTCAAAACTATGAATGAAAGATGGTGTGCTGCCATTGGCTCTAACTAAATCACGTGATCCCAGAGCTCGCACGAACTAATTGCGCCTCTGGGTCACGCAAGCACTGCACGGTTCCAACAGTGAGAGCCTTTGAAACTAAAGTTCGTGTGGGCCCGGAGCAAAAAGGTAGGCGCGGAGTGCGATATCGCGGGGAATCCTTACCCCCGTGGGAACCATCCATGTTTAATTTCTGGGCCATTGTGTTCCTTTTCTTGGTCTCCAACACAACCTGAGCAAGGTGTTTCTAGGAATTGACACAATCACACTTTTTGCCTAAAGTAAAGTTTCAGCATAAATGGTGGTTGCTAGATATTCAAATAGTTTCCCAAGAGGTGCCGCAACAATCTGGTGTTATATCTGGAAACTGGAGGGAACACTCCAGCACATCGGCTCCTTCTGTCAGAAATCATTTATAGGCCGCAGTATAACTAGAACCCTGCACTGTCTTCGCAGCCTCATTGGAGGCCATCTAGTTTGCTCTCACATTAGCTCTCTTTGTGCTGGAATTAGTGGGTCACCATTGGCTTTTTTTTCCAATACAGGGGCTCCCCAGAGCTCTGTCCTCTCTCCTACTTTAATCTCCCTATCAATGACATTCTCCACTCATCATCCAACTCTGTTTGTCCTTTTGCTTATGTTTCCACTCTGCATTCATGAACTTTCTTCAGTTTAAGTGTCCTTAGTGCACGCAACCTCCAGTTCTCTTGCAGTGCCACTCAATCGCTGCATATTGATGTTTTCCATACCCTTCAATGGCAATCTTATTTCTTCAATTCTTTAACCACAATTTGTTCTATCGTTGAAAAATCTAGCGAGCAGTTTTCATTTTTTTTAAACCTTTGATGATTCTATCCTATTTCCTTCATGTATCAAGATTCTTGGCCTCACTATCTGCCCTAACCTCTCAACTTCCATATTTCCACCTTTGCTAAAACGATCTCCAAGAAGCTCAGTTTCCTTTCATGCCAAATGTATTTTCCATTAACACTTGACTTTCTATCACGCCCAAGTCCATTGAAGACTTGAATACTGTGCCCTTATTTATCTTGCATTCCTGGACAGGATGCAAGAAAAAATATGTTTGGGTGGAAAATCCCTCTTTCATCTCCACCTTTTGTGCCTCATTTTCTCTCTGTCTTTACTGTATCTCAGTTTAATCAAAGCTACTAAGATCAATGCTCCCGTTGTTCCTCTCAAGCTGCAAATACCCTGGCATACATGTTTCTTCTTCCTATATTCACATTGTATTGAAATCAAGATATATCCCGCAGGCACCTACTCTGAGCTCATTCTTTCTCAGAATCTCAAAACTGGAATTCCTTAACTTCTATGGTCTTTTTCCCTCCTATACTCATCAGGTATTTGAAATCCAAGCTTGTTACCTAATTACTAATTTCTGATTTAGCTTACCTTCTCTTTTACTCTTTTCAACCTTCATTATCAGCTTTGTCTCTTTGCTTTCTCAATTGAAAAAATGTCTAGGGATTTTGACGACGTCCGCCAATACGGAACTAAACAGTGCCATTTGTTGCTTAAATGCAAGGGAAATCTTTTGAATAAACTATACCTGAAATGCTAAGCTCCCACCAGCTTGTGCACATGAAGTGATAACAAGGTCAGGTTACAGAGGTTGAATACTTCTGTTGCTGCTGCCACTAAGTCAGCCTTTTGGCATCTTGTATAAATTGAACTGTAGCACTAAACTTAAAAACAAATACAGAATATGTTACTGGAGGCTGTGATATATCTTGCTTGGCACCATCAAAACTTAGTTTAACATTCTTCTTCACCTTAAGAAATTGTCTTTCGCATTCCTGTTGTAATACTTCTGTGACTACTAGGCTGCCCTTGGATTTACTTTAGTCAGCCTAGCATTTTTGGCTTCAAAAGCTTGATAAAAATTAGTCAAATTCACAGATATACTAAATTGGGGGAAGCAGTAAAATTGGAGGGAGCAACCAGGGACCTACAGAAGTAGTTGGATACAGTGGGGTAGAAGAGTGGCAATAAATTTCAGTACAGACAAGTGCAAGGTACTGTACACTAAGGATAAGTGGCTGTTCATAGAATCATAGAAATTTACAGCACAGAAGGAGGCCATTCGGTCCATTGTGTCTGTGCCGGCTGAAAAAGAGCTATCCGGCCTAATCCCACTTTCCAGCTCTTGGTCTGTAGCCCTGTAGGTTACGGCACTTCAAGTGCATATCCCAGTACTTTTTAAATGATTGAGGGTTTCTGCCTCTACCACCCTTTCAGACAGTGAGTTCCAGACCCCCACAACCCTCTGGGTGAAAAGATTCTCCTCAACCCCCCTCTAATCCTTCTACCAATTACTTTAAATCTATGCCCCCTGGTTATTGACTTCTCTGCTAAGGGAAATAGGTCCTTCCTGTCCACTCTGTCCAGGCCCCTCATAATTTTATACACCTCAATAAGGTCTCCCCTCAGCCTCCTCTCTTCCAAAGAAAACAACTCCAGCCTATCCAATCTTTCCTCATAGCTAAAATTCTCCAGTCCTGGCAACATTCTCGTAAATCTCCTCTGTACCCTCTCTAGTGCAATCACATCTTTCCTGTAATGTGGTGACCAGAACTGTACGCAGTTGTACATGTATAATGGATGGTTTAGGAACAGTTAAAACTAAAGCTGAAAGGGATCTGGGGATCATAATCTTGTCACTTGACATATCAAATCACTGTGGGGCAGCATAAAACAAACAGAATGCTGAACTATATTGCTGGATCAGTTCAGAACCTGTCATGCTAAAACTGTACAGTGTCTTGGTCAGCCCACACTGAGTACTGTGTTTAGTTTATGTTACCAAGACAGAAGGGAAACATTTAAGCCACAGAGCTGTTCGAGACGAGCCTTATTTTTATTTTTTTTAAATCTCCAACAGTAATTTTCTTCTGAGAGAATGCGACTGCGCACTTGCAAAATTAATTTTTCAGGACTAGAGAGGTTGTTCAGTAATTATCACTTATCATGCCATTAAAAACTCACTCACTCCTGAATGCACCAGCCCTAACTTTTTCAGCCGTTTTTGGTGCGAAACTAGTAGGCAAGTACAGCAAGTTTGCGCCGTTGCAGTCATTTCAATGCCAAGTCTATCGGCGAGGACTGTGGAGGAGCGGGGTATCTATGACAGCAACTTCCAGATTTCCACATTTAACTGCGCATGGAGGCCAGAAGTTGCTGTTCGATTTACCCTGTAATAACGGTGAACGCTGATAGCCTCACCGTTATTATTACCGCAAAATCTGGGCCAATATGATGGAGTGACTTACATTTTTTCTGAGTGAATAAGATGGACAGAATAACTTCTTTCACTGGTACTTATGAAGTGTCCTGCATTTGATCTGCAGGACAATAAAAAAGTGGCACCTTAAGTAATGTCCCAAATGTAACTACTGTGAAAAATCTAAAGTATGATAATTGAACTTCAGACAGGTTTTCTTAATTTACACAATGTGGCCTATATTTTAAATTTTGATTGGTCACTAATAACTTTTTGTACTATACTTTGAAACTTTTTGTTGAAAGCATACTGCTGATTCATCTCAACAATTATGGCAGTAACCAGGGCTATGGGGAGAGTGCGGGGCAGTGGCATTAAATTTGGAGTGCTCTAAGAACCAACATACCCACAATCGCCACCTCCTTTTCTGTAAACTTCTGTGGTTCTTTTGATTCTAACCATAACACAAAAAAGTGCCTCAGAAGAGCAATCTCTATCATCAAATACAATTTTTTTCCCCAGTTTCTGCATTAGTCATGCAGCATTTCGAAGGTACATTTACACTCCAACTTCAGCGTTGCAGCAAAGCAGGTTCCATTTTATTGCAATGCTAAAGTTTGTGTAAACGTGGAGTCCGAGGAATGATCTGACTTCCCCTTTATACCGCGATCTTAAAAATGAAACCTCAGCAGCTGAGGGTTTGAAAACTGAAATGCAGATTTCTAACTAGTGGAAACGCAATCTGCATGCAGGCAGGAAGATTCTCGTTTGCTATTTGTTTTGTAAATTAGATTTTAAATTTGATGCTGAAATATGGGCTGTTTGTGATGTTTAGTTGCATACTTTAGGAAGTGAGTAAAGAGCCCTCCAATTCATCCATTGAGTCTGACTGGATTCAGACATGGGTCCTGGAGATGGATGAGCAGTGTGTTAACCTTAGTCCGTTGTGCCACCCAGTCCTCTGCTTTCATTGCTTGAGACATTAACATTTGTTTAATTTCTCATAAGAATTGTACATTTGAAGTCATTACTGCAATGACACATTTTAAGTGCTGTTTTCTTTGTGAGTATAGTCAGACTTTTGCATCTGACACACTTGTGTGATGTGAATTGATTCAGATTAAACTATTGAGCACAGCAGTATGAGGGAGGTAATTAATATACACAGCCTTAATGGCAGAACCGTTGAAGTGTCCGAACTGTATCTCTGCTGATGTTAACTCGGTTTCCTCACATTGAGCAAACTAGTTTCCACAGTAATTATCATTCACTGTTTCAACAACAGAAAGATTGAGGGAGGGGGAAATATTATGAAGCTAATAACCTATTATTGATCTTTAAATTGATGTTGGTTTTCACTCGGAGTGTAGTTGGGAAACTAGTGGGATTTCTTGCTGTAGGAGGCAGCCACTGTATCTCCTGGTTGGAGAGCCTTGAATCATGGCTCATAACCTAATGAGAATTACTGTCCTCTGCTCTGACAGGAATCCAGTCTATGCCATATTTGTTCACACCATTCATGTGGTTAATTTGCATAATTTGCAGAGAAGTACCATGATATTTGTTCCGAGGTTTCAGTATGTTCTTTTCTGCATTAATAAAGGTGGGTGGTTGCACATGAATGGAGTGGCACACTGTGAGTTGATTCTGATATTAATGTGTGCACTTTCTTTTTTCAATTTTTGTCTTTGTAGTGACCCAGCCATGAAGCAATTCTTGCTGTACTTGGATGATACAAATGCCTTGGGGAAAAAATTCATAATTCAGGACCTGGATGAAACTCACCTATTTGTCCTGGCTGAGGTGGTCCACATCTTACAAGAAAAAGTTGGGGACTTAATGGACCAAAACTCATTTCCACTAACACAGAAGTAAAAAAATAAGTGATTTAAATGGCACAGACTCCAATCTTGAGACATTTCACATAAATTAATTAATGCTTCAACAACCAGCTGGTACAAGAAGCCCGGAAAGAAATTGACAACAGTTTAGCAGTGTAAGAATTTTATGTTACAGTAAAAATAGTTTTGATACATAAGAGCATATCCATGTCAAGTAAAACATAAATGTAAAGTTGCCTTGATGTACATTTTACTCCAGATTGAATCCAGTGATGTTTACATAGGAATGCAAAGTGAAAAGGCCATTTGGCCCACAAGTCGCTCCTTCAACAGACCATGTACACACAACTTTACCATTGTCTCTACTCTACCCATTGAACTGTCTGTGTTCATGCTGCTGGATTCCCAAAGGAATCAAACAAAACTCCAGAATATTCATTCATCTCTCTATCCCACCACCAATGTATACTTTCAATGAATGATCATTAATCACACCCATTCCTTTTCCTCCTTTACCTTTGTTGAGGACACCCTCTCATCATGCATATGCTCTCCAAACGGATTAACTTACATTTATATTACAATCCATCTGCCTTTCCTTAGCCCATTTTTAAATGCTGTTCATATCCCTTATATGGCTACATGGTACCATCAGCAAATGTCATATTACAGAAGGGACTCTTCCCCAAGTCATTTATGAGTAGTACAAATAGCTGGGAACCCAGAACAGTCTCCTCCAAAACACCACTAGCTACTTCCTCTGAGACTGAGCTTTCTCCATTAATCAGCACCTGCTTCCTATTGCTAGCTCACTTTTTGATCATCTGTCTAATTTACTATTAATTGAGTCCTTTTAAAAGTGGCTATTAGTAAATGAGTACAATGAAACATCCTTAAGGGAACATTCCAGTTGCAAGAATGTGTTTTTTCCTAATCTTTGTATTGCAGAATAAGAAACTTCTGTATATCTAAAGATTATAAGCTATAAGCACCTTCCAGACATCAGGCTATTCACAGCAAAATCCAAGGAAGTATTCAAAGCACTTCATCTGTAATAAAGAACACATTTTGACCCTTGTGGAACATTTATTATTGCTATGACTTTAATTTAGCATTCACTTGTAAGAGCCTTTCATAAAGTAGTGCTGTAGTGTTGAAATATTTGGTTTTCTTTCCTATTGCCTTTTAATTCTAGTGTTGTAAATCAATGACCTTTCTCCTCTGTGTACGCTTTATTTTTTCCTGTTCAGAGGTGGGTAGATGACCTGCTCCAATGCCTCCAGGGCCAGATGCTAAGAGTATGGCTCCTGCTTAACAGGTGAATGCAATTTAATTATTTTATCATCCACATGCAGTAGCATAGGTCCAACCATAGGGGTTTTGTAGTCGTAACATCTCCCATTAAAGGTCCGAGACCCAGACCATCCCTCAATGCTTTTTCTTCCACAAATAGCAACGTCAGTCTTCATCTTCCAGTAGGGAACATTCTGAAGCCTCTCCCACTTGTGGCAATTGACAACTGATTTGGTCACAGCTCTTGCACTTTCCGTGGTGTTCTCAACTCCCATTTGGCACCGAAGTATTCATTTACATTGTAGAATTCATATTCCAGGTGCTGTTTATACGGCAGGGTGGATTCCACAGCAACTGGGACAATGTTTAAAAACAACTGTGTATACCTAGTTTTTAAGCTGAAGTTTGTAGCTGTATACTGGTTGGAGAACGCCATCAAGTGTACAGTGATCTTTCTAGTTTTATCTTAATATAATGGAAAAAATAACTTGAATTTTACCTTGTGACAGCTAATACATAAGCTATGAGCTTCTCAGTTCTAAGTAAAGTACTGCATATTACCAGCAATTAAAAAGGAACATTTCTCGAGCGCTGTACAAGAACTTCCAACCATATTGATGGAAATTATACATGACACTGATTATGTACCACGGTACTTGTACTCCAAATGGGGATTTATCTTTAACACAAATTCTCCATGTTTTCAACAGTTTCTAACTTAATACTACCACATGTGGTACAAATAAAATAACTGGCATGGTGGTGCTGAGATAGAATAAAATGCATGAGATTGTGAAGCCCAGCCTTTCAATAGTGCTGTCATTTTGCAAAGAGATCTTGAAACCTCTACGTTGGGTTATTCAGTATAGCCCTATGAAACCTTTTAAAAATAATGATTTATAAATTTGCCAAAAAGATGATATTGCTAGAAATGCAGAATGTATGCATTCCAGGGTCCTTTCTGTCAGAATGACCTTAATTGAACTATGTGATGTATAGCTCCTCTCGAATGGAAAATAGTTAACTGAGTGATACTTTCTAGGTGAGCTTAAAGCAAAAAAAGTAATTTTCCCATGTAAGTAGGATTTAATTCCAGTGTGAACTGCCCTTGTTTTCACTGCATGTCATGGTATTTCGCCATTGTTCAAACCTTCCCCCATACTGGGGCTGTTATGCACAGTATGAATCGTTAGTCCTTAAAGTGTAATCAGGTGTATTAGCAATCAATGTTCCCTCTAATTTTTTTCCCCCCTGCATGGGCCCTTTAAATTTGCTGCGCAGCCACTGTTGGCATGCGTGGGATCTCTTCCAGCGGCAGCAGCGAGTGAGTGGCCTGCGCGGGACCTCGTGATTGATGCGTGGCCGCGTACCTTAGGGGGAACGTTGTTAACAATGCTACTTCTTTCTCCTGTATACTAGTGAAGTAGAATCACAGAACAGTACAGCACAGAAGGAGGCCATTCAGCCAATCGAGTCTGCGCCGGCTCTTTCGAAGAGCAATCCAGTTAGTCCCACTCCCCCGCTCTTTCCCCATAGCCCTGCAATTTTTTCTCCCTCATGTATTTATCCAATTCCCTTTTGAAGGCTACTATTGAATCTGCCTCCACCACCCTATCAGACAGTGCATTCCAAATCCTAACCACTCGCTGTGTAAAAAAGATTTTCCTCATGTCGCCTCTGGTTCTTTTGCCGATTACCTTAAATCTTTGCCCTCTCATTATCGACCCTTCAGCCATTGGAAACAGTTTCTCTTTATTTTATCTAAACCCTTCATGATTTTAAACACCTCTTTCAAATCTCCTCTTAGCCTTCTCTGCTCTAAGGAGAACAACACCAGCTTCTCCAGTCTAGCCACCTAACTGTATTCCCTCATCCTTGGAACCATTCTAGTAAATGTCTTCTGTACCCTTTCCAATGCCTTCACATAAGAACGTAAGAAATAGGAGCAGGAGTTGGCCATTTGGCCCCTCGAGCCTGCTCCGCCATTCAATAAGACCATGGCTGATCATCTACCTCAACTCCACCTTCCTGCACTATCCCCATATCCCTTGATTCCCTTAATATCCAAAAATCTATCGATCTCTGTCTTGAATATACTCAACGACTGAGCCTCCACAGCCCTCTGGGGTAGAGAATTCCAAAGATTCACCACCCTCTGAGTGAAGAAATTTCTCCTCATCTCAGTCCTAAATAGCCAACCCCTTATTCTGAGACTGACCCCTGGTTCTAGACTCCCCAGCCAGGGGAACCATCCTCCCTGCATCTACCCTGTCAAGCCCTGTAAGAATTTTGTATGTTTCAATTAGATCACCTGTCATTCTTCTAAACTCTAGAGAGTATAGGCCTAATCTATGTCCTTCCTAAAGTGTGGTGCCCAGAATTGGAAACAATACTCCAGCTGGGGCCGAACTGGTGTTTATCATCATTTCCTGGCCTTTTGTACTCTCTGCCTCTATTTATAAAGCCCAGGATCCCAGATGCTTTATTAACTGCGTTGTTAACCTGTTCTGCCACCTTCAAAGACTTGTGCACAAGAAACCCCAGGTCTCTCTGTTCTTGCACCCCTTAAAATTGTACCATTTAGTGTGTATGGTCTCTCCTCATTCTTCCTACCAAAATGTATCACCTCACACTTCTCTGTGTTGAATTTCATCTGCCACGTGTCCACCCATTCCACCAGCCCGTCTGTCTTCTTGAAGTCTATCACTATCTTCCTCACTGTTTATTACACTTCCAGGTTTCGTGTCATTTGCAAATTTCAAAATTGTGCCCTGTACCCCCGAGTCCAAGTCATTAATGTATATCAAAAACAGCAGTGGTCCTAGTACTGAACCTTGGGGAACGTCACTGTATACCTCCCTCCAGTCAAATACCGCCATTCACCACAACTCTGTTTTCTGCCCCTTAGCCAATTTTGTATCCATGCTGCTACTGGCTATTTTATCCCATGCGTTTCAATTTTGCTAACAAGCCTAGTAAGTGGTGCTTTATCAAACGCCATTGAAAGTCTATACACACATCAACTGCACTGCCCTCATCCACCCTCTGTGTTACCTCATCAAAAAACCCAATCAAGTTAGTCAAACACGATTTGCCCTCAACAAATCTGTGCTGGCTCTCCTTTATTAGTCCCTGCTTGTCCAAGTGGTTGTTAATTTTCTCCCAGATTATTGTTTCTAAAAGCTTTCCCACCACCGACGTTAAACTGACTGGTCTGTAATTGCCAGGTTTATCCTTCTCCCCTTTATGGAACAAAGGTGTAACATTTGCAGTATATATTTTTTCCACACACCAATGTCGAGTGCTGCTTCAGGTGATGCCCCATGCCCTAGTAAGAATGTATTACATCTCTGGTAACAGATGTATGCTAGTTAAAGGTAACTAGATGTAAAATCCAAAAGTTGCGGCCCTTCCGTCCCACCATCCACCTCCAGGACCTTGTGCATGCCAAGTCTCACCAGACAAATCAGATTGGGACAGAACAAAAGTCAGTGTCACCCCACTACCTGGTAACTAAAAAGGGAATTCCACCCCCCCCCCCCCCCAAAACCTTTGGCTTTGTTACTCAGAGGGCAGATGGAGAATCCTGAGATGGATGAACATGTACTTGTATCTTGGCAGGGTAAGTAAATGCCCACAACTCAATGAAGAAAAAGTTCTAGCTGGCAACTAAGTCTGGACAACCAACCAGGCACATTCCTCCCAAGCAACCATGTATTCCTAATTTCCACATTCTGCCAATTATCCTAGTTCATCGCCAAGAACATGCCCTTCTATAGTGTTGCTATGGAATATGATCCTTAGGGATCATGTAATAGTACTACACCCTGGCCAAAAACCACAATGTGCTCCATTCTCAGACCCAGGGAGCAGAAGAGTGGGAGAACTAGAATCCCAGCATACGAGGCCCTGATTTATAGGAGCAGGAGTAGGCCATTTCGCCCCTCAAGCCTGTTCCACCATTCAATGAGATCATGGCTGATCTGCGACCTAACTCCATATACCTGCTTTTGCCCCATATCCTTTAATACCTTTGGTTAACAAAAATCTATCAATCTCAGATTTAAAATTAACAACTGATCCAGCATCAATTGCCGTTTGCGGAAGAGAGTTCCAAACTTCTACCATCCATTGTGTGTAGAAGTGTTTAATAACTTCACTCCTGAAAGGTCTGGCTCAAATGTTTAGACTATGCCCCCGAGTCCTAGATTCCCCAACCCGTGGAAATAGTTTCTATCTATCTCTTTGTTCCCCTTAATATCTTGAAAACTTTGATCAAATCAGCCCTTAACCTTATAAATTCCAGGGAATACAACCCTAGTTTGTATAAAATCTCCTTGTAATTTAACCCTTTAAGTCCGGGTATCATTCTGGTAAACCTACGCTGCACTCCCTCCAAGGCCAATATATCCTTCCTAAGGTGTGGTGCCCAGAACTGCTCACTGTACTCCAGGTGTGGTCGAAACAGGGTTTTGTACAGCTGCAGCATAACTTCTACCCCCTTGTATTCTCGTCCTCTAGATATAAAGGCCAGCATTCCATTAGCCTTTTGATTATTTTCTGTACCTGTTTATGATATTTTAATTATCCATGTGCCTGGACCCAACCCGAGATCATTTCCAAGACTGTCACAGACCTCATCTCCTCTGGAGGTCTTCCCTCCATGGCCACCAACCTCATAGTCCCTCAACCCCACACAGCCCGCTTCTACCTCCTTCCCAAGATCCACAAACAGGACTGCCCTGGTAGACCCATTGTTTCAGCCTGTTCTTGCCCCACTGAACTGATTTCTTCCTATCTCGACTCTATTTTTTCTCCCCTTGTCCAATCTCTTCCCACTTACATTCGCGACTCTTCCAATGCCCTCTGCCACTTTAACAGTTTCCAGTTGCCTGGCCCCAACCGTCTCCTTTTCACTATGGACATCCAATCCCTCTACACCTCCATCCCCCACCAGGACGGCCTGAGGGTGCTCCACTTCTTCCTTGAACAGAGGCCCAACCAGTCCCCATCCACCACCACCCTCCTCCGCCTGGCTGAACTTGTTCTCACATTGAACAACTTCTCCTTTGACTCCACTCACTTCCTCCAAATTAAAGGTGTTGCTATGGGTACCTGCATGGGCCCTAGCTATGCCTGCCTTTTCATGGGATATGGGGAACATTCTTTGTTCCAGTCCTACTCGGGTCCCCTCCCTCACCTCTTTTCCTGTACATTGATGACTGTATTGGTGCTGTTTCCTGCTCTCGCCCTGAACTAGATAATTTCATTCACTTTGCTTCCAATTTGCACCCTTCCCTCACCTTCACATGGTCCATCTCCGACTCTTCCCTTTCCTTCCTCAACTTCTCTGTCTCCATTTCTGGGGATAGGCTATCGACCAACATCCACTATAAGCCCACTAACTCCCACAGCTACCTAGACTACACTTCCTCCCACCCCGCTTCCTGTAAGGACTCTATTCCATTCTCCCAGTTTCTCCGTCTCCACTGCATCTGTTCTGACGATGCCACCTTCCGTACTAGTGCTTCCGATATGTCTTCCTTTTTCATCAACCGAGGATTCCCCTCTACCATGGTTGACACGGCCCTCAACTGTGTCCGTTCTATTTCTGGCACTTCTGCTCTCACCCCAGCCCCTCCCTCCCAGAACCATGATAGGGTTCCACTTGTCCTCACCTTTCACCCCACCAGCCTCCACATTCAACGGATCATCCTGCGCCATTTCCGCCACCTCCAGCGTGATCCCACCACCAAACACATCTTCCCCTCCTCCCCCTTTCAGCATTCTGAAGGGACCGCTCCCTTCGCGACACCCTGGTCCACTCCTCTATCACCCCCAACACCCCTTCCCCTGGCACCTTCCCATGCAAGCGCAGGAGATGCAACACCTGCCCTTTTACCTCCTCCTCCCACCGTCCAGGGCCCCAAACACTCCTTCCAGGTGAAACAACGATTTACTTGTACTTCTGACAATTTAGTATACTGTATTCGCTGCTCATGATGCGATCTCCTCTACATTGGGGAGACCAAATGCAGATTGGGTGACCGCTTTGCAGAACACCTCCGTTCAATCCGTAAGGGGGACCCCGAGCTTCCGGTCGCCTGTCACTTTAATTCTCCCCTCCACTCTCACTCTGACCTCTCTGTCCTCAGCTTCTTACACTGTTCCAATGAAGCTCAACGTAAGCTCGAGGAACAGCACCTCATCTTTCTATTGGGCATTTTACAGCCTTCTGGACTCAACATCGAGTTCAACAATTTCAGACTATAAATTGGCCCCTGTATTTCTTTATATATCTTTTTTCTCTTGTTTTCTCACATGGTAGCTGTTAATGTTGCTGCCATCATCATTCACACATCATCTAGAGCCATCTTTTGTTAATTAACTTGTCCCATTACCTCTCCTTTTGCCTCGCACTATCATCCCTTTTGTCAGTCAATCTCTCCTGCCTTCCATCCTATCACAGACCTTCCCTTTGTTCTTCCTCCCCTCCTCCCTGCCCCTGCTTAAAGATCTCTCCTCCCTAACCTGACGAAGGGTTCGACCCGAAACGTTAACTCTGTTTCTCTCTCCTCGATGCTGCCTGACCTGCTGAGTGTTTCCAGCACTTTCTGTTGTTATTTCAGATTTCCAGCATCCGCAGTATTTTGCTATTGTCTTAAATAAAGAAGCAAGTTTATTTTGTAGAATATGTGACTGAACAATAGTAGCAATTCTAGACTTTATTAAACTTCTACGGTGCTTCCCATAACAACACAAAAGAGCACAAACACCCTACATCAACCTGAATAGCAGACACAATATTCATTTTTTGTTTATATTACCGGGGGTCAGCTAACTGGGAAAACTGATCTGCTATATCGTAATTCCTAGATCAGGTGAAGACTTAACACCTTGCAGCCTTTGTTAGACCAACTGACCCTGACTGTGGGTTTTTCCAGAACTTGCCAAAACAAATAAGGGAAGCCTATATCTTCACATGGAAAAATAGAAGACTTCAGATATCAAGAACTGATAGTAATGGCCAAACTCTTAGCTGTTTACTAAAAGCCCCTCCCACTTTCCCTCTCCGTATATGCTGACCTAGACAGGTGCAGTACACTGATGAATGTAATCTTCTACCTCTTCCAGACGATACCCATCCAGAGCCCCTCACAGCAGTTTGACTTTATAAACACATCCCCTGGTTCCTCTGTCAAGCAAGCAACCAAAGATATGCCGACAGTGACTTCAACTCCTGAAGACAGTGGGATCAGAATGTTATCCATGTTGTGCTTTGAATGTTATTCCTCGGTGGTGCAACTCCACAGAATTTTAGTCTGGAAGAAGGTCTCCACCCACATCCCTCTCTCTGGACATGAAAGCGAGGACAACACTAACAGCCCCCCCCTAAACGCTATTCTTCTCATAGAAGACTATTGGGAGCTCAACAACCCTACAGATTCTCTAACATTTGCAATATGGTGTAAGGCTTACATTCAGTTGAAACTTTATTGGGCCACAATTAGCCCTGTCCTCACTATGGTGGAATAGCAATCTTGCAAAGAGGTTTGCTGCATGTGATTGGAGTATGGCAAAACATGCTTTATTGAGATGGGTAAGGTGTTACACAAGAGTTAAATTATGTTCTTCCACTAACTGGTTGATAAGTTCCACATTATACAGTACAATTTACAACATAGGAAAATAAAAAAGAACAGCGAGAAGAAACAAGCAGGCCCATTAACTTCACCCTCATCAGTAGCTGGTCACATATGATCACACAGACACACTCCAGTAATGCTGTCTCCTGGGAGAGGCAAAGAAATGAGAGTCTTGAAGCCAATTCAGAAAAGAAAAACTGGGAAGTTCCTCTGAGTCTGTAAGGCAATCAAGCTCTAGGAGACCTACTTTAACACAATCTAAACTAAGCACTTACACCTTCTAACTGGCAACATCCAATTTCTTCCACTTTCCCGGTCTAGCACTACCTCCAGAACCTTGATATTCTTCCTAGAGTTCCATGCAAACCTTCATAGTGTGGAGCTCTCCACCAAGCGTATTCAGTTGTCCATTATACCAGAAAGCAAAGAAATCCTGTGTAACACCTGGGAGTGAGACCTAGCCCACCCACTAACTGGAGCGAGGCACCAAAGCTCCACCTCTCAACTTACCCCTGCTCTGTAATGAAAAAGGGCCTGCACAAATTCTCACTCTGCACAAGCTCTGAAAATTGCAATAAAATCACCTGGGAGAAAAGTGGCCAAATGGATATGCTCCGACACACATCTGGTTATCCTCTCCTTCACTGCCTCCTCCCCCCCACCCCACCCCACCCCACCCCGGCCCTTCCATCCCCCTCGATGGCTCATCTTTCACATTGTGCACCCTAACTCAATGGTTCATGTGCCATTTTTTTCTGAGTCCTTGCCCGTGGTGAGATACCAGAAGTACCAGTAATACGGCAAGACACCAGGGCCTCCCTCCCCCAGTACTCGCGGATTCCATGATCTCTCTTTTAGATCCCAGAACGTGCTCGAATGCTCCCAGAATGCATCTCCATACTGCACCTTGATTCTGAGATCCCATCCCAGTGTTCTCAAACCATGGGAACTCTTCAAAGTACTACTGGACCCTGAGACCACACTCCAGTACTGCCAGACCTAGGATACCAGGGCTGCCCTGAATGATAATAAATCAGTGTCCCTGGTATAACTACTTGGCTTAATAATCCCGTTGTTATAAAACCATCAATTCGCTATAAGCATTGCCACAGGACATAAGCAGTGTAAAGTTTTTCATGCAGCATGATTTGTAAAGGCATCACACCTCAAATGCATAATGTCCACAGGGCAAAAAATTGTAATTCACCCAAGTAACAGTTATCAGTTAACGATCCTACAAAAGCAAAATACTGCGGATGCTGGAAATCTGAAATAAAAACAGAAAACGCTGGAAATACTCAGCAGGTCAGGCAGCATCTGTGGAGAGAGAAACAGAGTTAACGTTTCAGGTCGATGACCCTTTGTCAGAACTTAACTATCCTGATGGGTTCAAATATCACATTGACTAAGTGAAAAGCACTCAAAAGCTACTTCGAGTCACTAGATAGCTAGGAAAGCTATCAGCAATGAGCATAAACCACAAAACCATTCACATTACCCATCTCCCTCACCCAGATAAAAACAACATTTATAAATTGAAATTAAAGGCTCTTTATCTGAATGCACGAAGCATTCATAATAAGATAGACGAACTAGTGGCACAAATAGAGATAAATGGGTTTGATCTAATATCCATTACAGAGACATGGTTGCAAGGTGGCCAAGGTTGGGAACTAAATGTTCCAGGGTACTTGACGTTTCAAAAAGACAGACAGAATGGAAAAGGAGGGGGAGTAGCCCTGATAATAAAGGGTGACATAAGGACAGTAGCGAGAAAGGATCTCGGCTCGGAAGATCAGGAAGTAGAATCAGTATGGGTGGAGATAAGGAATAACAAGGGGCAGAAAACACTGGTGGGAGTAGTATATAGGCCCCCTAACAGTAGCTATACCTTTGGACAAAATATTAATCAAGAAATAGTAGGAGCTTGCAACAAAGGTAATGCAATAATCTTGGGGGACTTTAATCTTCATATATACTGGACAAATCAAATTGGCAAAGGTAGTCTGGAGGACGAGTTTATGGAATGCATTCGGGACAGTTTCCTAGAACAATATGTCATGGAACCAACCAGGGAACGGGCTATTTTAGATCTTGTATTGTGTAATGAGACAGGGTTAATTAGCAATCTCATAGTAAAGGATCCTCTGGGGAAGAATGATCATAATATGATAGAATTTTACATTAATTTTGAGAGTGACTTGCCTAAGTACGAAACTAGAGTCTTAAACTTAAATAAAGCCAATTACATAGGTATGACGGGTGAGTTGGCTAAGGTAGATTGGAAAAATAGATTAAATGGTATGGCGGTAGATAAGCAGTGGCTAGCATTTAAAGAAATATTTCATCATTCTCAACAAAAATACATTCCATTGAGAAACAAAAACTCCACGGGAAAAGTGAACCATCTGTAGCGAACTAAAGAAGTTAAGGATAGCGTTAGATTGAAAGAAGAAGCTTATAATGTTGCAAAGATTAATAGTAAGCCTGAGGATTGGGAGAGTTTCAGAAACCAGCAAAGGTTGACCAAAAAATTGATACAAAGGGAACAAATAGAATGAGAGAAAACTAGCAAGAAATATAAAAGCAGATTGTAAGAGTTTCTACAAGTATGTAAAAAGGAAAAGAGTAGCAAAAGTAAATGTTGGTCTCTTAGAGGCTGAGACAGGAGAAATTATTATGGGGAATAAGGAAATGGCAGAAACGTTAAACAGATATTTTGTATCTGTCTTCACAGTAGAAGACACAAAAAGCATACCAAAAATGGTGGGGAACCAAGGGTCTAATGAGGGTGAGGAACTTAACGTAATTAGTATAAGTAGAGAAAAAGTACTAGAGAAACTAATGGACTAAAAGGCTACAAATCCCCTGGCCCTGACGGCCTAAATCCTAGGATTCTAAAAGAGGTGGTTGAAGAGATAGTGGATGCATTGGTTTTGATCTTCCAAAATTCCCTAGATTCTGGAGAGGTCCCAGTGGATTGGAAGGTCGCAAATGTAACACCGCTATTCAAGAAAGGAGGGAGAGAAAAAACAGGGAACTACAGGCCAGTTAGCCGGACATCAGTCGTCGGGAAAATGCTGGAATCCATTGTTAAGGAAGTGGTATCAAGTCACTTAGAAAATCATAACATGATTAGGCAGAGTCAACATGGTTTTATGAAAGGGAAATCACGTTTGACAAATTTATTAGAGTTTTTTGAGGATGTAACTAGCAGGGTAGATAAAGGGCAACCAGTGGATGTAGTATATTTGGATTTCCAACAGGCATTCGATAAAGTGCCACATAAAAGATTATTACACACGATTAGGGCTCATGGGGCTGGGGGTAATATCGTAGCATGGATAGAGGATTGGTTAACGGACAGAAAACAGAGAGTAGGGATAAACGGATCTTTTTCAGGTTGGCAAGCTGTAACTAGCGGGGTGCCGCAAGGATCAGTGTTGGGGCCTCAGCTATTTACAATCTATATTAATGACCTAGATGAAGGGACCGAGTGTAATGTGTCCAAGTTTGCTGATGATACAAAGCTAAGTGGGACAGTAAGCTGTGAGGAGAACACAAAGGGCTGGATTTTGATACTGGGGTGGGTTGGAGTTGTGTCATCCACTTTTCGTGTTATCCACCCGACTGCAATTGGATGTCCACCCGACTGCAATTGGATGTGGGAGATTGATGCAATTTTCACCTAATTGGGCAATTGAGTTCCAGCATGTGGGAACCCATGAACCAATTAGTGTTTTCAGTCTGAAAGTCGCCTCTGATGATGTCATCATTGCTGCTGCATTGAAGGTCTTCAGAGACTGCCTGGCCTTTGCTGTGAGAGGACCTGGATGCAAAATGAGCAGCAGCAGCCCTAAGTCTGCTCCCAGATATTTTTACACCACCACCACTCCCAGATATGTCTCCCCCCATCCATATTGCTTGCCTGCCTGCCTTCCTTCCTTCCTATTCGTGGTTCAGAACAGGCGTGCTTCACGTAGAAACAGGGTTAAAATCACTAAAGCCTTTCAAAATGGCATTATAGAGGCAATTTAGTACTTGTTAAGGGCCTTAACAGCCTATCCCGCCACTTAGAGGTGGGAAGGAGTCGGGACCAGCAGACACGATTTAATGAAAATTGTGTGGAGGCGGGATGGAGGCGGGCTTGTGCCCGCCCGCCAGTTTTCGCAATTTTAACCATCCACACACCTCCAAACCCGCCTCCACGGGTCAATGAAAATTCTGCCCAAAGAGTCTGCAAAGGGATATAGATAGACTAAGTGAGTGGGCAGTAAGGTGGCAGATAGAGTATAATGTAGGGAAATGTGAGGTTATTCACTTTGGTAGGAAGAATGGAAAAACAGAATATTTTTTAAATGATGAGAAACTTTCAAATGTTGGTGTTCAGAGAGATTTGGGTGTCCTCGTGCAAGAAACACAGAAAGCTAGCATGCAGGTACAGCAAGCAATAAGGAAGGCAAATGGCATGTTGGCCTTTATTGCAAGGGGGTTGGAGTATAAGAGTAAGGAAGTCTTGCTACAATTGTACAGGACCTTGGTGAGATCACACCTGGAGTATTGTGCACAGTTCTGGTCTCCTTATCTAAGGAAGGATATACTTGCCTTGGAGGCGGTGCAACAAAGGTTCACTAGATTGATTCCTGGGATGAGAGGGCTGTCCTATGATGAGAGATTGTGTAGAATGGGCCTATACTCTCTGGAGTTTAGATGAATGAGAGGTGATCTCATTGAAACATACAAAATTCTGAAGGGGATTGACAGGGTAGATGCTGAGAGGTTGTTTCCCCTGGTTGGAGTGTCTACAACTAGGGGGCATAGTCTCAGGATAAGGGGTAGGCCATTTAAGACTGAGATAAGGAGGAATTTCTTCACTCAGAGGGTTGTGAATCTTTGGAATTCTCTGACCCAGAGGGCTGTGAATGCTGAGTCTTTGAGTATATTCAAGGCCGAGATAGATAGATTTTTGGACTCTAGGGGAATCAAGGGATATGGAGATCGGTTGGGAAAGTGCAGTTGAGGTGGATGATCAGCCATGATCTTATTGAATGGCGGAGGTGGCCCGAAGGGCCGTATGGCCTACTCCTGCTCTTACTTCTTATGTTCTTATAATATAACAAACATGAAAAATAGAAGCAGTTAAGGGTCCCTGCCAACACCAGGCTGTTGGACAATTGCCCCTTTAATACCACTGCCATTCCTTGATCCCTCATAATACTTCTACCTAACTTGTCTCTGAAAGAACCTAGCTGATTGCCTAACTAGCTTCTTCCCTCAACACAATCATAGAATTATGGATTGATACCGCACAGAAGGAAGGCATTCAGTACATCGTGCCTGTGGTAGAGCTATCCAATTAGTCCCACTTCCCTGCTCTTTCCCCATAGCCAACGTTCCGTAGCAGGGCCCTCTGTCTGTCCCGCGCAGCCCGGGACTGGCTTTTTCAATGTAAAGTTTCGCGCAGGTCACGCACCCAAAAGAAAATAAGAGGGGACATTGCCCATAGCCCTGGAATTGTTTTTTCTTCAGGTATTTATCCAATTCCCTTTTGATAGTTACTACTGGATCTGCTTTCAGCGCCCTTTCAGGCAGCGCGTTCCCGATCACAAGAACTCGCTATGTAAAAAATTGTTTCCTCATGTCGCCTCTGGTTCTTTTGCCAATTCTGTCATTGGAAACAGTTTTGTCTTATTTCTTCTATCAAAACCGTTCATGATTTTGAAAACCGCTATTAAATCTCCCCTTAACCTTCTCTGCTTTAAGGAGAACTACGCCAGCTTCTCTCATCTCTCTGCAGAACTGAAGTCCCTCATCCCTAGTATCATTCTAGTAATTCTCTTCTGCACCCTCTCTAAGGCCTTGACATCCTTTGTAAAGTGTGGTGCCCAAAATTGGACACAATAACCAGTGTTTTATATAGGTTTAGCATAACTTCCTTCCTTTAGTACTCTATTCCTCTATTAATAAAGCTAAGCATCCCATATGCTTTTTTAACAGCCTTCTCAATTTGTTCTGCCACCTTCAAAGATTTGTGTACATGCACCCCAGGTCCCACTGTTTCTGCACCCCCTTTAAAATAGTACCATTTAGTTCATATTGCCTCTCCTCATTCTTCCTACTAAAATTAATCACTTCACACTTCTCTATGTTAAATTTCTGCCATATGTCTGCCCATTTCACTAGTCTGTCTATGTCCTCCTGAAGTCTTTTACTATCCTCCTCACTGTTTCTTGTCATCTGCAAACTTTGAAATTATGCCCTGTATACCCAAGTCTAGGTCATTAATATGTATCAAAAGGAGCAGTGGTCCTAATACTGACCCCTGGGGAACACCACTGTAAACTTCCCTCCAGTCTGAACAACCACCGTTCACCACTACTCTCTGCTTTCTGCCCCTTAGCCAATTTTGTATCCAGACTGCCACTGTCCCTTTAATCCCATGGGCTTTAATTTTGCTAACAAGTCTATTATGTGGTATTTGTCCAACACCTTTTGAAAGTCCATATACACAAGATCAACCACACTACCCTCATCAACTCTCTCCATTACTTCATCGAAGAACTCGATCAAGTTAGTCAAACTCGATTTGCTTTTAAGAAATCCATGCTGACTTTCATTTATTTGCCCATACTTTTCCAAATGCTAATTCATTCTGACCCGGATTATTGTCTCTAAAAGTTTCCTCACCACCGACGTTAGGCTGACTGGCCTGTAGTTGCTGAGTTTATCCCGCTCCCCTTTTTTAAACAGAGGCGTAACATTTGCAATCCTCCAGTCCTCTGGCACCACTCTCGTATCCAAGGCGGATTGGAAGATTGCGACCAGAGTCTTCGCAATTCCACCCTTCTTTCAGTAACAGAGGATGCATCCCATCTGGATTGGGTGACTTTTCTACTTTGAGGACGGCCAACCTTTTAAGTACCTCCTCTTTATTTTTATTCTATCCAATATTGCTACTGCCTCTTCCTTTACTGCTATATTGGCAGCATCCTCTTTAGTGAAAGCAGATGCAAAGTACTCAATTAGTACCTCAACCATGCCTCCACAAGAACATCTCCTTTTTGGTCCCAATCGGCCCCACCCTTCCTTTGACTACCTTTTACTATTTATATGTTTATAAAAGACTTTTGGGTTCTCTTTTATGTTAGCCACTAATCTATTTTCATACTCTTTTTACCCCTCTTATTCCCTTTTTTAGAACTCTTCTGTACTTTCTAAATTCAGCTTGGTTCTCTACTGTATTAGGAACCTTACATTTGTCATAAGCTTCCTTTATCGGTCTAATTTTAACCTCTATATCTTTAATCATCCAGGGAGCTCTAGCTTTGGATGCCCTTCCATTCCCTCTCTGAGTAATGTGTCTACTCTGTTTCCTCTTTGAAGGCCTCCCATTGTTCAATTACTGTTTTGCCAACCTATTTTTGATTCCAATCCACCTGGGCCTGATCCCGTTTCAACTCACTGAAGTTAGCCCTCCTCCAGTTAAGAACATAAGAAATAAGAGCAGGAGTCGGCCATACGGCCCCTCGAGCCTGCTCTGCCATTCAATAAGATCATGGCTGATCATCGACCTCAACTCCACTTTCCCACCCGATCCCCATATCCCTCGATTCCCCTAGAGTCCAAAAATCTATTGACCTCAGCCTTGAATATACTCAAAGACTCAACATTCACAGCCCTCTGGGTCAGAGAATTCCAAAGATTCACAACCCTCCGAGTGAAGAAATTCCTCCTCATCTCAGTCTTAAATGGCCTACCCCTATTCCTGAGACTATACCCCCTAGTTGTAGATACTCCAGCCAGGGGGAAACAACCTCTCAGCATCTACCCTGTCAATCCCCTTCAGAATCTTGTATGTTTCAATGAGATCACCTCTCACTCTTCTAAACTCCAGAGAGTATCGGCCCATTCTACACAATCTCTCATCATAGGACAGCCCTCTCATCCCAGGAATCAATCTAGTGAACCTTCGTTGCACTGCCTCCAAGGCAAGTATATCCTTCCTTAAATAAGGAGACCAAAATTGTGCACAGTACTCCAGGTGTGGTCTCACCAAGGCCCTGTACAATTGTAGCAAAACTTCCTTACTCTTATACTCCAACCCCTTGCAATAAAGGCCAACATGCCATTTGCATTCCTTATTGCTTGCTGTACCTGCATGCTAGCTTTCTGTGTTTCTTGCACGAGGACACCCAAATCTCTCTGAACACCAACATTTGAAAGTTTCTTACCATTTAAAAAATATTCTGTTTTTCCATTCTTCCTACCAAAGTGAATAACCTCACATTTCCCTACATTATACTCCATCTTCCACCTTACTGCCCACTCACTTAGTCTATCTATATCCCTTTGCAGACTCGTTGGGCTGAATTTTGCCGGCGCTCAGAGTGCGTGTTTGGAGGCGGGTCCGCTGTCAAAATCGAAATGATTGACAGCTGGTTGGGACCCCTCTCTGAACCCGCCTCCATGTAAGTTTCCAAAGTGTCAGGCTCTGCGATTTCAGAACAGGCCCAACACCAAGCGGCAGGGAAGGCATTTAAGAAAGTTAAATGCTTGTTAACTACAATTTTGCCAGCCTATTTCTATTTTACCACTTTTTTTAACGAGGTTCCCATCGCTTGGGGATCACATCAGGTTAAGTAGGTCGGGTTCTCTGTCTCCCCATTGCTGTGAATAGGTGACAGCTGCAAAAGTGGTATGAAAGCTTCCATATCACTGCTGGTCACTTTCCAATGTCAGAAGTTTGGGCTTTCAGGACTTGGAAGATACTTTTGAGCTGTATGCAGTTTGGAAGTGTTCGGAATAAACTCTCTATCCACTGTCACCTCCTTGGAACAACCTCTCTCATCATTGACAGATCGCTTCTGTCATCTCAACTTCAGCTGCCATATATTCCAGCAACATCGGAGCCGTTGAAAAAATCTCACCTTGGTCCTCTGAATCCCTCCACAATCAGCCCCAACATCACCAGGCACACCAACAACAATACCAACCTTCTCTGCAATCACCTGATGCTGCACAGGATACAGGGCATCAGCACCTGACAACATTGCTGCCCGGGAGGCCAGGGATGGTATCACCATGGCCAGATTTACTTCACTTGACGATGTACACCCGTGGCTGCCACATGATGCACCAGGTTGACACCACCCCACACCAACACCATTAAGCATCCCATGAATGTCCAAGCCATTCCTTTCACACTCATCACTATTGGCGGGGGTGGGGGGGGGGGGGGGGGGGGGGCGGAGTTATGTCTCAACATTCACTGGAACTCACCAGGACACTTCTCAAGGTGCACACAGATCTGTCCAATAAGGTAAAGTGTTGAAAATATAGATTTCAATGTTTGACAAGACATTAACAGAAACTTCACATGAACATTGGCTAAACCACCCAAGTGCCTACCCTTGTGTGTTGTTAGTTGGTATGCTTGTAGTCGGATGAGGGTGAGTGTGAGCGGTGGCTAGTGAGATGGGGAAGTGATAATGTAGATAGTGAGGGATGGGTGGAGGTGCAAGGTAAGTTGGTCATAGAGTCATAGAGTTATACAGCATAGAAAGAGGCCCTTCGGCCCATCGTGTCCACGCCGGCCATCAAGCCCTGTCTATTCTAATCCCATTTTCCAGCACTTGGTCCGTAGCCTTGTATGCTATGGTGTTTCAAGTGCTCATCTAAATGCTTCTTGAATGTTGAGGGTTCCTGCCTCTACCACCCTTTCAGGCAGTGAGTTCTTGATTCCAACCACCCTCTGGGTGAAAAAGTTTTTCCTCAAATCCCCTCTAAACCTCCTGCCCCTTACCTTGAAACTATGCCCCCTGGTTATTGACCCCTTCCACTAAGGGGAAAAGTTTGTGAGTAAAGATGTGCAGGAGTAGGGTAGGGAAGGTAGAGTGATGGGGATGTGATGAATGGCACATCAGATGCGGTTGAGTGTGGCTTGGCAGTAACGTTTCGTGATCTGCTCAGATCATTGAAAGGTTGGTGTCCTGGGGAGGTCTTTTCCACCCATTGGAAGGGACGTGAACCTCCCTGCATGCTGTGACTCCCTCCATAAGCATATGGAGGGAGTCATGCGTGAGCCTGGGTGCAGCCGTGCACCTTTTTACAGTGCTTGTCAGTGTTTGCAGCACCTCAATGCTGCAGAACACTGACAGAACAACTATCAAAATTAATGTGGACATGGCCCCTTTAAGGAAATCGGCTGATGACGCGTCATCAAATGACTTCATCAGACCCGCTTCCTTTTAATTGGCAGGGCGGGCTTAACAATATCATTTGGAGAGAGTGGGCTGGAGCGGGAAGCGGGACCGGGACCCGCCACCCACCTCTCCCGCTGCGATTCCGCTACCACTGGCGAAATCGCAGCCTTTGTGTTCTCCTCACAGCTTACTGTCCCACCTAGCTTTGTATCGTCAGCAAACTTGGATACATTACACTCGGTCCCTTCATCCAGGTCATTAATATAGATTGTAAATAGCTGAGGCCCAACACTGATCCTTGCGGCACCCCACTAGTCACAGCCTGCCAACCTGAAAAAGACCCGTTAATCCCGACTCTCTGTTTTCTGTCCGTTAACCAATCCTCTAATCATGCTACTATATTACCACCAACCCCATGAGCCCTTATCTTGTGTAATACCCTTTTATGTGGCACCTTATCGAATGCCTTTTGGAAATCCAAATATACTACATCCACTGGTTCCCCTTTATCTACCCTGCTAGTTACATCCTCAAAAAACTCTAATAAATTTGTCAAACATGATTTCCTTTTCATAAAACCATGTTGACTCTGCCTAATCATGTTATGATTTTCTAAGTGCCCTGATACCACTTCCTTAACAATGGATTCCAGCATTTTCCCGACGACTGATGTCAGGTTAACTGGTCTGTAGTTCCCTGTTTTCTCTCTCCCTCCTTTCTTGAATAGCGGGGTTACATTTGCGACCTTCCAATCCGCCGGGACCGTTCTAGAATCGAGGGAATTTTGGAAGATCAAAACTAATGCATCCACTATCTCTGCAGCCACCTCTTTTAGAACCCTAGGATGTAGGCCGTCAGGTCCAGGGGATTTGTCGGCCTTTTAGTCCCATTAGTTTCTCTATCAGTTTTTCTCTACTAATATTAATTATGTTAAGTTTCTCACTCTCATTAGACCCTTGATTCCCCACCATTTTTGTTATGCTTTTTGTGTCTTCTACTGTGAAGACAGGAACAAAATATTTGTTTAACATTTCTGCCATTTCCTTATTCCCCACAATAATTTCTCCTGTCTCAGCCTCTAAAGGACCAATGTTTACTTTTGCTACTCTCTTCCTTTTTACATACTTGTAGAAACTCTTACAATCTGTTTTTATATTTCTTGCCAGTTTTCTCTCATATTCTATTTTTTCCCTTTTTATCAATTTTTTGGTCATCCTTTGCTGGTTTCTGAAACTCTCCCAATCCTCAGGCTTACTACTATTCTTCACAACATTATAAGCTGCTTCTTTCAACCTAATGCTATCCTTAACTTCTTTAGTTAACCACTTTTCCTGTGGATTTTTTGTTTCTCAATGGAATGTATTTTTGTTGAGAATGACGAAATATTTCTTTAAATGCTAGCCACTGCTTATCTACCGCAATACCTTTTAATCTATTTTTCCAATCTACCTTAGCCAACTCACCCGTCATACCTCTGTAATTGGCTTTATTTAAGTTTAAGACTCTATTTTCGCACTTCAGGCAGGTCACTCTCAAAAATTAATGTGAAATTCTATCATATTATGATCACTCTTCCCCAGAGGATCCTTTACTATGAGATTGCTAATTAACCCTGTCTCATTACACAATACAAGATCTAAAATAGCCCGTTCCCTGGTTGGTTCCATGTCATATTGTTCGAGGAAACTGTCCCGAATGCATTCCATGAACTCGTCCTCCAGACTACCTTTGCCAATTTGATTTGTCCAGTCTATATGAAGATTAAAGTCCCCCACGATTATTGCATTATCTTTGTTGCAAGCTCCTACTATTTCTTGATTGATATTCTGTCCAATGTTACAGCTACTGTTAGGGGGCCTATATACTACTCCCACCAGTGTTTTCTGCCCCTTGTTATTCCTTATCTCCACCCATACTGATTCTACTTCTTGATCTTCCGAGCCGAGATCCTTTCTCTCTACTGTCCTTATGTCATCCTTTATTATCAGGGCTACCCCCACTCCTTTTGCATTCTGCCTGTCTTTTCGAAATGTCAAGTACCCTGGAACATTTAGTTCCCAACCTTGGTCACCTTGCAACCATGTTTCTGTAATGGCTATTAGATCAAACCCATTATCTCTATTTGTTCCACTAGTTCGTCTATCTTGTTACGAATGCTTCGTGCATTCAGATAAAGAGCCTTTAATTTAAATTTTTTACCATTATTCCCTGCTTTGACCTTATTCTCTGCTGCACTGCTACCATTAAACTCTCTGTCCCTTCCTGTCACACTCTGCTTATTTTTACTCAAATCGCGACACTGCTCTATTGCCTTGACCTTTCTCTTTAGATTTCTAAATTTTCCCTCACCTGACCACTCCACCCCCCTTTTTTATTTTAAAGCTCTATCTACAGCCCTAGTTATTCGATTTGCCAGGACACTGGTTCCAGCCCATTTTAGGTGGAGCCCGTCCCGACGGAACAGCTTCCTCTTTCCCCAGTACTGGTGCCAGTGCCCCATGAATTGAAACCCCTTCTTCCCACACCACTCTTTGAGCCACGCATTTAACTCTCTGATCTGCTTGACCCTATCCCAATTTGCGCGTGGCTCAGGTAGTAATCCAGAGATTATTATCTTTGAGGTTCTGCATTTTAATTTCAACCCTAGCTCCTCAAACTCCCTCAGCAGAACCTCATTCCTAGTTCTACCTATGTTGTTGGTTCCTACATGGACCACGACAACTGGATCCTCCCCCTCCCACTCCAAGTTCTTCTCCAGCCGCGAGGAGATATCCTTAACCCTGGCACCAGGCAGGCAACACAGCCTTCAGTACTCTCTTTCGTGGCTGCAGAGAACAGTATCTATCTCCCTGACTATGCCGTCCCCTACCACATTCCTTCCTTCTCCCCCTACTTGGATGGCCCCCTGTACCATTGTGCCATGGTCTGTTTGCCCATCCTCCCTGCAGTCCTTTTCCTCATCCATACAGGTAACAAATACCTCGTACCTGTTGGACAAGATCAAGGGCTGAGGCTCCTCCATCACACCCTCCTGACCCTGACCACTGATGAACTCTAAAGTACTACTTAACCTAGAGAGTGTGACTGCCTCCTGGAACAAAGTGTCCAGGTAACTCTCCCCCTCCCTGATGCATCACAATGTTTGCAGCTCGTACTCCAGCTCAACAATTCTAAGCCAAAGTTCCTCGAGTAGCAGACACTTACTGCAGATGTAGTTGCTCGGGATCGCGATGCTCTCCACAAACTCCCACATGCTGCAGTTACGACACACCACCTGCCCTGCCATCTCAAACCTTGTTTTATTTATTAATTAATTAGTTAAATCTTTTATTCAATCGATATTTTAGTTTTCCTGTTTGATTATTTTATCTAATTTAAGTTATTAATTTAATAAGTACTAGCAAGTTACAGTTTCTCAGCTCTTAATGTAACCCCTTTCCCTAACAAAGAGAGAAAAAAAAAGCTGTAATACTCACCAACCAATCACCTACCTGCTCTCCTGTGACGTCACTCTTTGATTTTTTGTTGTTGTTTTTGAATCGGAGCCTCGCCACTGCCACTGTTTTAATTCAGGCTCCATTCTCGGGCCGCTCTTTATCCTCTCGCCGCTGTCACTGCTTTAATTCAGTTCCGCTCTCGGGCCGCTCTTTATCCTCTCGCCGCTGCCACTGTTTTAATTCAGGTCCATTCTCGGGCCGCTCTTCATCCTCTCGCCGCTGTCACTGCTTTAATTCAGTTCCGCTCTCGAGCCGCTCTTTATCCTCTCGCCGCTGCTTTAATTCAGTTCCGCTCTCGGGCCGCTCCTTATCCTCTCGCCGTGCTTTAATTCAGTTCCGCTCTCGGGCCGCTCTTTATCCTCTCGCCACTGCCGCTGTTTTAATTCAGTTCCGCTCTCGGGCCGCTCTTTATCCTCTCGCCACTGCCGCTGTTTTAATTCAGTTCCGCTCTCGGGCCGCTCTTTATCCTCTCGCCACTGCCGCTGTTTTAATTCAGTTCCGCTCTCGGGCCGCTCTTTATCCTCTCGCCGCTGCTTTAATTCAGGTCCACTCTCGGGCTGCTCTTTATCCTCTCGCCGCTGTCACTACTTTAATTCAGCTCCGCTCTCGGGCCGCTCTTTATCCTCTCGCCGCTGTCACTACTTTAATTCAGCTCCGCTCTCGGGCCGCTCTTTATCCTCTCGCCGCTGCCACTGCTTTAATTCAGCTCCGCTCTCGGGCCGCTCTTTATCCTCTCGCCACTGCCACTTCTTTAATTCAGCTCCGCTCTCGGGCCGCTCTTTATCCTCTCGCCGCTGTCACTACTTTAATTCAGCTCCGCTCTCGGGCCGCTCTTTATCCTCTCGCCGCTGTCACTACTTTAATTCAGCTCCGCTCTCGGGCCGCTCTTTATCCTCTCGCCGCTGTCACTACTTTAATTCAGCTCCGCTCTCGGGCCGCTCTTTATCCTCTCGCCGCTGCCACTGCTTTAATTCAGCTCCGCTCTCGGGCCGTTCTTTATCCTCTCGCCGCTGCCACTGCTTTAATTCAGCTCCGCTCTCGGGCCGCTCTTTATCCTCTCGCCGCTGTCACTGCTTTAATTCAGGTCCATTCTCGGGCTGCTCTTTATCCTCTCGCCGCTGCTTTAATTCAGTTCCGCTCTCGAGCCGCTCTTTATCCTCTCGCCGCTGCCACTACTTTAATTCAGCTCCGCTCTCGGGCCGCTCTTTATCCTCTCGCCGCTGTTTTACTTCAGGTCCGCTCTCGGGCCGCTCTTTATCCTCTCGCCGCTGCCACTGCTTTAATTCAGCTCCGCTCTCGGGCTGCTCTTTATCCTCTCGCCGCTGCCACTGTTTTAATTCAGGTCCGCTCTCGGGCCGCTCTTTATCCTCTCGCCGCTGCCACTGCTTTAATTCAGCTCCGCTCTCGGGCCGCTCTTTATCCTCTCGCCACTGCCGCTGTTTTAATTCAGCTCCGCTCTCGGGCCGCTCTTTATTCTCTCGCTATGCCGCTGCTTTAATTCAGGTCCACTCTCGGGCTGCTCTTTATCCTCTCGCCGCTGCCACTGCTTTAATTCAGCTCCGTTCTCAGGCCGCTCTTTATCCTCTCGCCGCTGTCACTGCTTTAATTCAGGTCCATTCTCGGGCTGCTCTTTATCCTCTCGCCGCTGCTTTAATTCAGCTCCGCTCTCGGGCCGCTCTTTATCCTCTCGCCGCTGCCGCTACTTTGATTCAGGTCTGCTCTTGGTATTTTTAAGTTTGATTGCTCCTTGTCCTTGTCCATAACTATTCTAAACCTGATGATATTATGATCACTGTTCCCCAAATGCTCTCCCACCGAAACATGCTCCACTTGCCCCACTTCATTCCCCAGAACTAGATCCAGCGCTGCTTCCTTCGTTAGGCTGGAAACACACTGATTAAGAAAGTTCTCTTGTACACATTTCAGGACTTCCTCCCCCTCTTTTACACTGTTACTATCCCAGTCTATATTAGGATAATTGAAGCCCCCTAATATCATTACTCTTTAGTTTTGCATCTTTCTGTAATTTGCCTGCAAATTTGCTCCTCTATTTCCTTCCCATATTTGATGGCCTATAGTATACCCCCAGTAGCGTAATAGCTCCTCTATTGTTCCTTAATTCTAACCAAATAGATTGTGTCTTTGACCCCTTAACTACATCATCCCTCAACAGTACTATTACATAGAATTGACAGCACTGAAACAGGACATTCGACCAACTGGTCTATGCCGATGTTTATGCTCCATATGAGTCTCCTCCCATCCTACTTCATCTCACCCTATTAGAATATCCTTCTATTCCTTTCTCCCTCATGTACTTATGTAGCTTTCCCTTAAATGGATCTATACTATTCACCTCAACCACTCCCTGTGGTAGTGAGTTCCACATTCTCACCACTCTCTGGGTAAAGAAGTTTCTCCTGAATTCCTTATTGGATTTATTAGTGACTATCTTATTATCTGAAGTTATAAGGGACAATTTCAGATAAATTCTCCTTATATGGAGTTATATTTTAACTTTTTCATAAACATATAATGCAGAAATTTGCAAATTTTCAGAGTCGGGTGAGAGAAATGTATAAAAAGTGGAAGTCTGTATGTGTATATGGACCTTCAAAACACGTTTGATAAAGTACCATATAGACTTGTTAGCAAAATTGAAGCCCATAGGATTAAAGGTGCAATGGCAGCATGGATCCAAAATTGGCTCAGAGACAGAAAGCAGAGAGTAGTGGTGAACGGTTGTTTTTCAGACTGGAGGGAAGTATACAGTGGTGTTCCCCAGAGGTCGGTATTAGGACCTCTTTTTCATATATATTAATGACCTGGATTTTGGTATACAGGGCATCATTTCAAAGTTTGCAGTTGACACGAACTTGGAAATGTAGTAAACAGCGAGGAGGATAGAAACAGACTTCAGGAGGTCATAGCCAGATTGGTGAAATGGGCAGATATATGGCAGATGAAATTTAATTCAGGCAAGTGTGAAGTGATTAATTTTGATAGGAGGAATGAGGAGTGGCAATGGCAATATTAATTAAATGCTACAATTTTAAAGGGGGTGCAGGAACAGAGAGACCTGGGGGTGTATGTACACAAATCTTTGAAGGTGGCAGGGCAGGTTGAGAAGCCTGTTAAAAACGCATACGGGATCCTTGGCTTTATATGGCCCCCTTCTGTGCTGTTTCATTCTATGATTCTATGCTTCGAAGGAGGTAGCACGGCATGGCACCAAGTAGAAGAACACTGAACTTCTTTGATTTAGACTTTCAAGCTCATCCGGAGATTATTAAAGGCTGGGGTCAGAGACTCTTAGCTGTGGGTGCCAGCCAGCCTGTCAAAAAATATCATGCATGCTACCTGGAGATAAGTGGCACTGGCACAGAGTGCTATCTCCCTCACCCCCAGGACTGCCGAGTTCAACCACCTCATTAGGGCACTCTTCATTGCCCACCCTGAGCACCGGCGCATTGCTCACCCTCTTAAAGTAATATTTATACAACTAACTCAGCATAATACTCTCTGGTTAATGTGGGGCTCTAATGCAGCATCTTACACTCTGACTACCCAGCTCCTCTAACAGCATGCGCAACCCTAAAAACCCTTCCGCTACTTTAACAGGCTGATACGACCTAATTCTTAGTTCAGCTCTCCCATTGCACTTGGCATATGCTCCTAAACATGGTATTCTTACTCTCATTCACTCTTATAGAAAGTTACAGCACGGAAGGAGGCCATTTCGGCCCATCGTGTCTGCGCCGACCAACAAAGAGCTATCCAGCCTAATCCCACTTCCCAGCTCTTGGTCCGTAGCCCTGCAGGTTAGAGCATCACAAGTGCACATCCAAGTACTTTTTAAATGTGGTTAGGGTTCCTGCCTCGACCACCCTTTCAGGCACTGAGTTCCAGACCCCCACAACCCTCTGGGTGAAGAAATTTCCCCTCAAATCCCCTCTAAACCCTCCACCAATTACTTTAAATCTGTGCCCCCTGGTTTTTGACCCCTCTGCTAAGGGAAACAGGTCCTTTCTATCCACTTTATCTCTGCCCCTCATAATTTTATACACCTCAATAAGGTCTCCCCTCAGCCTCCTCTGTTCCAAGGAAAACAGACCCAGCCTATCCAGTCTTTCCTCATAGCTAAGATTCTCCACTCCCGGCAACATCCTTGTAAATCTCCTCTGTACCCTCTCTAGTGTACCCTCTCATCTTTCCTGTAATGTGGTGACCAGAACTGCACGCAGTACTCTAGCTGAGGCCTAACTAGTGTTTTATACAGTTGAAGCATAACCCCCCTGCTCTTGTATTCTATGCCACGGCTAATAAAGGCAAGCATTCCGTATGCCTTCTTAACCACCTTATCTACCTGGCCTGCTACCTTCAGGGATCTGTGGACATGCACTCCAAGGTCCCTTTGTTCCTCTACACTACTCAGTGTCCTACCATTTAATGTGCATTCCCTTTCCTTGTTAGCCCTCCCTAAATGCATTACCTCACACTTCTCCGGATTGAATTCCATTTGCCATCGTTCTGCCCACCTGACCAATTTATTCCTGCAAGGGAAATTGGCTCACAATGCCTGCCAGAGGCTGGACGTGTGAGGGGGCACCGCCAACATAAAATAACTGATGCCTTATAAGGAGGGGTCAATGTAGCTCGTGGGGAGTCACTCTTCTCTTGCTGTGGCAGCATATTGTCGGTGCCAGGTTAGTGACTGAACACCTACACTGTTGCCCTGACACTCCTGTGAAGCACCACACAGATACTATCTTCCTCCCCATTCTCTGTCTCCTTAATCCTGAGGGGGGTAATACCAATTCTTTGCTCCTATCCCCCTTTCCTGTTGATCCACCACACCAATGGGGGCAGAGGAGGTGGAGGATAATCCTGCTCCATGTTTGTCTGCCCCAACCCCTACCAACTCACCCCGTGACACTTGTTTCCTCACTCCCAGGCACCAGCTTAGATACTTTCAACCTGGGGGCAATTAGGTAATGTTAGTGAAGATATGGCACTGGTTGAATCACAGAGCATGAGGGAAGTGGAGGAGTGGGTGAGGATGTCCCACCTTCCCAGTAAAGGATGAGGAGAAGGCTGCTAATGGCTTCAAAGTTCTGGGATCCAGAACTCCTGCGTACTCACCTGAAAAGAAAGATGCTTGAGGAACATCATAATATGCAGGCTCTGAGGTCAATCTATAAGGATCTCCTGCAACTGACAGATGTAGCTCTCAAGTCTACAGCTGTCCTTTGCGGAAGCTTTATCTTCATTTCAAGAACTAATGCAGCCAGTGGCAGCTTTTTAAAATTATTCATTCTGGGGATATGGATGTTGCTATCAAGGCCAGCATTTATTGCCCACCCCTAGTTGCCCTTGAGAAGGTGGTGGTGGGCCTTCTTCTTGAACCGCTGCAGTCCGTGTGGTGAAGGTGCTCCCACAGTGCTGTTAGGTAGGGAGTTCCAGGATTTTGACCCAATGACGATGAAGGAACAGTGATATATGTCCAAGTCAGGCTGGTGTGTGACTTGGAGGGGTACTTGGAGGTGGTGGTGTTCCCATACGCCTGCTGCCCTTGTCCTTCTAGGTAGTGGAGGTCGCGGCTTTGGGAGGTGCTGTCCAGCTTCATTGGATCTACAGCAGATCCCCAGTTAAGAAGTAGCCAGAGACCAGTCAGTGTCTCCACCTCCATGAAAACACAGACTGCAGCTCTGGATCAACAGGTGACAGATTGGAGCGCAGCATGAATCACAACTTCCAGTCTGTGGCGATCACTGTGTCTTCATGGTTTTCAGGATCTAATAGCTGCCATTAGACCAGGCAATAGCAAAATACTGCGGATGCTGGAAATCTGAAATAACAATAGAAAGTGCTGGAAACACTCAGCAGGTCAGGCAGCATCGAGGAGAGAGAAACAGAGTCAACGTTTCGGGTCGAACCCTTCGTCAGGTTAGGGAGGAGAGATTTTTAAGCAGGGGTAGGGGGGAGGGGAGGAAATAACAAAGGAAAGGTCTGTGATAGGATTGAAGGCCGGAGAGATTCACTGACAAAAGGGATGATGGTGCAAGGCAAAAGGGGATGGTAATGGGACAAGTTAATTAACAAAAGATGGCTCTCGATGAGGTCTGAATGATGATGGCAGCAACATTAACAGCTACCATGTGAGGAAACAAGAGAAAAAAATATATAAAGAAATACAGGGGCCAATTTATAGTCTGAAATTGTTGAACTCTATGTTGAGTCCAGAAGGCTGTAAAGTGCCTAATAGAAAGATGAGGTGCTGTTCCTCGAGCTTACATTGAGCTTTGTTGGAACAGTGTAAGAGGCCGAGGACAGAGAAATCAGAGTGGGAGTGGAGCGGGGAATTAAAGTGACAGGCGACTGGAAGCTCGGGGTCGCACTTGCAGACTGAACGGAGGTGTTCTGCAAAGCGGTCATCCAATCTGCGTTTGGTCTCCCCAATGTAGAGGAGACCGCATCGTGAGCAGCGAATACAGTATACTAAATGAAAGAAGTACAAGTAAATCGCTGTTTCACCTGGAAGGAGTGTTTGGGGCCCTGGACGGTGGGAAGGGAGGAGGTGAAAGGGCAGGTGTTGCATCTCCTGCGCTTGCACGGGAAGGTGCCGGGGGAAGGGGAAGGTTGTTGGGGGTGATAGAGGAGTGGACCAGGGTGTCGCGGAGGGTGCGGTCCCTTCGGAATGCTGAAAGTGGGGGGGGAGGGGAAGATGTGTTTGGTGGTGCGATCACGCTGGAGGTGGCGGAAATGATCTGTTGAATGTGGAGGCTGGCGGGGTGAAAGGTGAGGACAAGGGGAACCCTATCGTGGTTCTGGGAGAGAGGGGAAGGGGTGAGAGCAGAAGTGCTGGAAATGGAACGGACACAGTCGAGGGCCGTGTCAACCACGGTAGAGGGGAATCCTCAGTTGAGGAAAAAGGAAGAATTAGACCAGGCATCCCGCTGACATATAGGGTCGCACATCCAGGACCTTGTGGAATGGCGATGGCTGGAGTCCACCTACCTGATAATGTCGTCCCTCAGGATTGCAAGGCCTCTGACCATCCCCCTCATCTCCAATGTCTCACTGGCATGGTGCTCTGAGAGTAGGTTGTCTAGGAACGAGGACCAGAAATGCAGCCAGCAGTGGCTCACTGCCAGGAGCCAGCTGCTGTGAAACAAGGGCCACCTCCGTCCCATACCCTTTTGTAGAGCATGAGGAGCCAACCACCTCCTGTGATACTGGCCGTCAGGTTGTAACTAGAAGTTGCATTGGAATAGGTGAACTGAATGATGTAAATAAATGGCTCTAATGTTATGCCCTAAATGGCATGACCTGTATTGTCATAAAACAACATAGCCTCCAACTCATTGTGAATAACATTTTAGGAGATCTGCTAGTGTCATTAAAATTTTCAATTAATTCTCATCAGCATCAAACATCAGAAATCAACATCACAATAAAGGAGCTATTACACTACTTGGTGTATCTTATAGGCTACCAAATAGTGGGAAGGAGATAGAAGGGCAGATTTGCAAAGAAATTACTGAGCGGTTCAAGAACTATGGAGTAGTGATAATGGGAGACTTTAACTACCCCAATATTGAATGGGACAGTGATTGTGTTAAGGGCAGAGAAGGGGAGGAATTTTTGAAGTGTGTTCAGGAGAATTTTCTTGATAAGTATATTTCCTGCCCAACAAGGAAGCATTGCTGGATCTAGTCCTGGGAATGAAGTAGGTGAAGTGGTGATTGTTACAGTTAAAGAGCATTTCGAGAATCGTGATCACAGTATCGTAAGGTTTAGATTAGTTATGGAGAAGGACAAGGAGCAATCTAGAATAAAAATACTGAACTGGAGAAGGACTAATTTCAGCGAATTGAGGAGGGATCTGGCCCGGGTAAATTGGAGTCAAAGACTGGCAGGCAGAAATATAATGGAGCAACGGGCGGCCTTTAAAGAGGAGATGGTTCGGGTACAGTCTAGGTACATTCCTCCAAGGGGGAACCAAAGCCAGAGCTCCCTGGATGACAAAGGAGTTGGAGAATGGGATGAAGCAGAAAAAGGAGCAGATGACAGATGTCAGCGTGATAATACAAAGGAGAATCAGGCTGAATATGAAAAGTACAGAGGACAAGTGAAAAAGGAAATAAGAGGGGCAAAGAGAGAGTATGAGAATAGATTGGCAGCTAACATAAAGGGGAATCCAAAGGTCTTCTATAGGCAGATTAACAGTTAAACGGTTGTCAGAGGAGCGGTGGGACTGATTAGGGACCAAAATGGAGAACGATTGGTGGATGTAGATGCATGGTTGAGGTACTTAATGAGTACTTTGCATCGGTGTTTACCAAAGAAGAGGACTTTGTCAAAGCTACGGTAAACAAGGAGGTGGTCAGGATACTGGATGAGATAAAAATAGATCAAGAGGAGGTTCTGGAAAGGCTGGCGGTAATTAAAGTGGATAAGTCACCTGGTCCGGATGGGATGCATCCTAGGTTACTGAGGGAAGTAAGGGTAGAAATTGCAGAGGTGCTGGCCACAATCTTCCAATCCTCCTTAGATACAGTGGTGGTGCCAAAGGACTGGAGGATTGCAAATGTTACACCCTTGTTCAGAAAAGTGGAGAAGGATAAACCTGGCAATTACAAGACAGTCAATTTAACGTCGGTGGTGAGGAAGCTTTTAGAAACAATAATCCGGGAGAAAATTGACAGCCACTTGGACAAGCACGGACTAATAAAAGAGAGCCAGAACGGATTTGTTAAGGGCAAATCGTGTTTGATTAGCTTGACTGAGTTTTTTGATCTGGAAACATAAGAAATAAGTGCAGGAGTCGGCCATACGGTCCCTCGAGCCTGTTCCGCCATTCAATAACATCATGGCTGATCACCGACCTCAACTCCACTTTCCCGCCCGATCTCCATATCCCTTGATTCCCCTAGAGTCCAAAAATCAATCTCTCTCAGCCTTGAATATACTCAACGACTCAACATTCACAGCCCTCTGGGGCAGAGAATTCCAAAGATTCACAACCCTCTGAGTGAAGAAATTGCTCCTCATCGCAGTCTTAAATGGCCTACCCCTTATCCTGAGACTCTGACCCCTAGTCCAAGACTCACCAGCCAGGGGAAACTACCTCTCGGCATCTACCCTGTCAATCCCCTTCAGAATTTTGGATGGTTCAATGAGATCACCTCTCACTCTTCTAAACTCCAGAGAGTATCGGCCCATTCTACACAATCTCTCATCGTAGGACAGCCCTCTCATCTCAGGAATCAATCTAGTGAACCTTCGTTGCACCGCCTCTGAGGCAAGTATATCCTTCCTTAGATAAGGAGACCAAAACTGTGCACAGTACTCCAGGTGTGGTCTCACCAAGGCCCTGTACAATTGTAGCAAGACTTCCTTACTCTTATACACCAACCCTCTTGCAATAAAGGCCAACATGCCATTTGCCTTCCTTATTGCTTGCTGTACCTGCATGCTAGCTTTCTGTGTTTCTTGCACGAGGACACCCAAATCTCTCTGAACACCAACATTTGAAAGTTTCTCACCATTTAAAAAATATTGTTTTTCTATTCTTCTACCAAAGTGCATAACCTCATTATTTCCCTACATTATACTCCATCTGCCACCTTACTGCCCACTCATTTAGTCTATCTATATTCCTTTGTGGACTCCTTGTGTTCTCCTCACAGCTTACTGTCCCACCTAGCTTTGTATCATCAGCAAACCTGGATACATTACACTCGGTCCCTTCATCTTGGTCATTAATATAGATTGTAAATAGCTGAGGCCCCAGCACTGATCCTTGCGGCACCCCACTAGTTACAGCCTGCCAACCTGAACAAGATCCGTTTATCCCTACTCTCTGTTTTCTGTCCGTTAACCGATCCTCTATCCATGCTACTAGATTACCCCCAACCCCATGAGCCCTAATCTTGTGTAATAACCTTTTATGTGGCACCTTATCAAATGCCTTTTGGAAATCCAACTATACTACATCCACTGGTTGCCCTTTATCTACCCTGCTAGTTGCATCCTCAAAAAACTCTAATAAATTTGTCAAACACAATTTCCCTTCCATAAAACCATGTTGACTCTGCCTAATCATGTTCATTTTCTAAGTGACTTGATACTACTTCCTTAACAATGGATTCCAGCATTTTCCCGACAACTGATGTCAGGCTAACTGGCCTGTAGTTCACTGTTTTTTCTCTCCCTCCTTTCTTGAATAGCGGTGTTACATTTGCGACCTTCCAATCCGCTGGGACCATTCCAGAATCTAGGGAATTTTGGAAGATCAAAACCAATGCATCTCTTCAGCCACCTCTTTTAGAACTCTAGGATGTAGGCCGTCAGGTCCAGGGGATTTGTCGGCTTTTAGTCCCAGTAGTTTCTCTAGTACTTTTTCTCTACTTATATTAATTACGTTAAGTTCCTCACCCTCATTAGACCCTTGGTTCCCCACCATTTTTGGTATGCTTTTTGTGTCTTCTACTGTGAAGACAGGAACAAAATATTTGTTTAACGTTTCTGCCATTTCCTTATTCCCCATAATAATTTCTCCTGTCTCAGCCTCTAAGAGACCAACGTTTACTTTTGCTACTCTTTTCCTTTTTACATACTTGTAGAAACTCTTACAATCTGCTTTTATATTTCTTGCTAGTTTTCTCATATTCTATTTTTTCCCTTTTTATCAATTTTTTGGTCAAACTTTGCTGGTTTCTGAAACTCTCCCAATCCTCAGGCTTACTATTATTCTTTGCAACATTATAAGCTTCTTCTTTCAATCTAATGCTATCCTTAACTTCTTTAGTTAGCCCCGGTTGGATCACTTTTCTCATGGAGTTTTTGTTTCTCAATGGAATGTATTTTTGTTGAGAATGATGAAATATTTCTTTAAATGCTAGCCACTGCTTATCTACCACCATACCTTTCAATCTATTTTTCCAATCTGCCTTAGCCAACTCGCCCCTCATACCTATGTAATTGGCTTTATTTAAGTTTAAGACTCTAGTTTCGGACTTAGACAAGTTACCCTCAAAATTAATGTGAAATTCTATCATATTATGATCACTCTGCCCCAGAGGATCCTTTACTATGAGATTGCTAATTAACCATCTCATTACACAATACAAGATCTAGAATAGCCTGTTCCCTGGTTGGTTCCATGACATATTGTTCTAGGAAACTGTCCCGAATGCATTCCATGAATTCGTCCTCCAGACTATCTTTGCCAATTTGATTTGTCCAGTCTATATGAAGATTAAAGTCCCCCAAGATTATTGCATTACCTTTGTTTTGAGCTGCTACTATTTCTTGATTAATATCTGTCCAAAGGTATAGCTACTGTTAGGGGCACTATATACGACTACCAGTGTTTTCTGCCCCTTGTTATTCCTTATCTCCACCCATACTGATTCTATCCTGATCTTCCGAGCCGAGATACTTTCTCGCTACTGTCCTTATGTCATCCTTTATTATCAGGGCTACTCCCCCTCCTTTTCCATTCTGCCTGTTTTTTCGAAACGTCAAGTACCCTGGAACATTTAGTTCCTAACCTTGGCCACCTTGCTACCATGTCTCTGTAATGGCTATTGGAATAAACCTATTTGTCTCTATTTGTGCCACTAGTTCATCTATCTTGTTACGATTGCTTCGTGCATTCAGATAAAGAGCCTTTAATTTAAATGTTTTACCATTATTCCCTGCTTTGACCTTATTCTCTGCTGCACTGCTACCATTAAACTCTCTGTCCCTTCCTGTTACACTCTGCTTATTTTTACCCAAATCGCGACACTGCTCTATTGCCTTGACCTTCCTCCTTAGATTTCTAAATTTCCCCTCACCTGACCCCTCCCCCCCTTTTTTATTTTAAAGCCCTATCTACAGCCCATTATTCGATTCGCCAGGACACTGGTCCCAGCCCGGTTTAAGTGGAGCCCATCTCGACGGAACAACTCCCTCTTCCCCCAGTACTGGTGCCAGTGCCCCATGAATTGAAACCCCTTTTTCCCACACCACTCTTTGAGCCACGCATTTAACTCTCTGATCTGCTTGACCCTATCCCAATTTGCGCGTGGCTCGGGTAGTAATCAGAGATTATTACCCTTGTGGTTCTGCTTATTAATTTAGACCCTAGCTCCTCAAACTCCCTCAGCAGAACCTCATTCTTAGTTCTACCTAATTCGTTGGTTCCTACATGGACCACGACAACTGGATCCTCCCCCTCCCACTCCAAGTTCTTCTCCAGCCGCGAGGAGACATCCTTAACCCTGGCAGGCAACGCAGCATTCGGGACTCTCTTTCGCGGCTGCAGAGAACAGTATCTATTCCCCTGACTATATTGTCCCCTACTAGAGAGAGTGGATGAGGGCAGTGCAGTAGATGTTGTGTAAATGGACTTTCAAAGGGCGTTTGATAAAGTACCACATATTAGGCTTGTTAGCAAAATTGGAGTGGGATAAAAGGGGCAGTAGTCGCATTGATACACAATTGGTTAAGGGATAGAAAACAGAGAGTTGTGGTGAATGGCTGTTTTTTTCGACTGGAGGGAGGTATACAGTGGAGTTCCCCAAGGTTCAGTACTAGGACTACTGCTGTGTTTGATGTACATTAATGACTTGGACTTGGGGGTACAGGGCACAATTTCGAAATTTGCAGATGACACGAAACTTGGAAGTGTAGTACATAGTGAGGGAAATAGTAATAGACTTCAAGAAGACATAGACAGACTGGTGGAATGAGCGGACACTTGGCAGATGAAATGCAATGCAGAGAAGTGTGAGGTGATACATTTTGGTAGGAAGAATGAGGAGAGACCATACACACTAAATGGTACAATTTTAAGGGGTACAAGAAAAGCGAGACCTGGGGGCGCTTGTGCACAAATCTTTGAAGGTGGCAGGACAGGTAAACAAAGCAGTTAATGAAGCCTCTGGGATCCTGGGGGTGATTTTCTGAGGCCCGAGGAGGCGGGAAAATCGGAACAAATGAGTATGTGTTCGGAACCTGCCTCCGCGGGATTTTGCCAGTTTTGCAGGGCAGGAAATGGTCCCGCCTCCAGCTGGCCACAGAGCTTAAGAGGCTTAAATGCTCGTTAAGGGCCTCTCTAAGCCTATTTTGAGAGACCCTTGTTATTTTTCGACCATTTTGGCGTGTTCCACTACCCTCCTAAACCTGGCGGGTTGACAAGTGGGTGGTCTCCTCACAGCTGCAGCTCAAACATTAAATCGGAGCTTTCATCAGGGATTAGTTGCAGGTGGCAGAACTTTTCTTTAAAAGGTCTTTGAGCACTTTTAGCAGGCCTTCCAAAGTCAGAGGTGCTGCAGCTTGAATCTATCAACTGTGGAACCTCCTTGGAAGACCCTCTCCCTGCTTGCAATGAGCGCTTCCCCAACAGAGGCATCTGCAAGCAGCATGGGAACCATTCATTTTCTTTCACCATGGACCTCAGATGAGGATGAGGAGGAGGATCATCTGGAGGAGGAGGAGGAGGAGGAGGAGGTCAGAGCGCCGGTGTATCGACCAGCAGCAGCGGCAGCACATGGCTGCCCGGGATGCAAGGGATGAACTTATCCTGGCCAGATTTGCATAGGTTGCCCAAGTTGGTACATGTCCTTGGCTCCATCTTAAGACAAAAATGAGAAGTCGCACAACACCAGGTTATAGTCCAACAGATTTATTTAATTTTACAAGCTTTCGGAGCTATCGCGATAGCTCCGAAAGCTTGTAAAATTAAATAAATCTGTTGGACTATAACCTGGTGTTGTGCGACTTCTCATTTTTGTCCACCCCAGTCCAACGCCGGCATCTCCACATCATGACCATCTTAAGACATCATTGACAATGGCCATGACTCTCTGGCCACCAACCTGACAACGCAAGTGTCGTGGAGCCCGCAATATGGAGCTGCCTAAGGCGAAAGAACAGATGCCATAACGCCAACATTTTGGCATCAAATCATTTTAATGCTTTCCAACAGGGATGGCATTTCATCAATACATATAAACATTCACCCAATCTGCACACAGATCTGGAGGTTATATCCCTTGCCAGCTGAACCCACACAGCCTTGGTTTCTTTGGGAGGCCTCTTCCTCCCAGATGAGTGGACGAGCACCTCCCTGCTAGCTGTCACCCCCTCAACCAACATTTGCAGCGCTTCATCCGAGAGCCTCGGGGAGGCCCTTGCCTTGGAATTGGACATGGTGGTTTCTCAGAATATGTTGCAGGTGGTGCAGCATCGGCAGAAATCCAGTGGAATGATCCAAGGCAGCAAGCAGCCCTAAAATCAAGCTGGAAAAGTGATGTCAGCAGAGGCGAGTTTCAGTCCCAGAACACTAATTGACCAAGGGCATCCCACACCTCTGAAATCAACTGGCCAATCAGGGGAAAATCGCAATTTTTTGAAAACTATCAGTGGAAGCGGGTTTCAAACCCACCCAAAGCGAAACCCGCCTCCAGTGGAAAAATTGCCCCCAGTGTACAAAAGCCTGGAAGTTATGCTAAACCTGTATAAAACACTAGTCCGGCCCCAGTTGGGCACCCCACTTTAGGAAGAATGTGGAGGCTTCAGAGAGGGTACAGAAGAGATTTACTAGAATGGTTCCAGGGAGGAGGGATTACAGTTACGTGGATAGACTAGAGAAGCTGGGGTTGTTCTCCTTGGAGTAGAGAAGGCTAAGTGGAGATTTGATGGAGGGGTTTAAAATCATGAAGGAATTAGATAAGAGTAAATAAAGAGAAACTGTTTCCAATGGCTGAAGGGTAGATTGGGCCTATACTCTCTGGAGTTTAGAAGAATGAGTGGTGATCTCATTGAAACATATAAGATTCTGAGGGGCATCGACAGGGTAGATGCTGAGAGGTTGTTTCCCCTGGCTGGAAAGTTTGGAACTAGGGGGCATAGTCTCAGGATAAGCCATTTAAGACCGAGATGAGGAGGAATTTCTTCATTAAGAGGGTTGTGAATCTTTGGAATTCTCTATCACAAAGGGCTGTGGATGCAGAATCGTTGATAGCTTTTTGAACTCTAGGGGAATCAAGGGATATGGAGATCGGGTAAAAGTGGAGTTGAGGTTGAAGATCAGCCATAATCTTACTGAATGGCAGAGCAGGCTCGAGGGGCTGTATGGACTACTCCTGCTTCTAATTCTTATAAGGGTCGATTAACAAGAGGGCACATATTTAAGGTGATTGGCAAAAGAACCAGAGGCCACATGAGGAAAAGCTTTTTTACACAACGAGTGGTTAGGATTTGGAATGCACTGCCTGATAGGGTGGTGGATGCAGATTCAATAGTAGCCTTCAAAAGGGAATTGGAGAAAAAAATTGAAGGGATATGGGACTAATTGGATTGCTCTTCGAAAGAGCTGGCGCAGATTCGATGGGCTGAATGGCCTCCTTCTGTGCTGTACCATTCTATGATTCTATGACCTCAACCCTTCCTGCTGGGCTTTGGATTTAACAAAAGATGGCAGTCCTGAATTTGATGTAGTACCAGTATTGCTATAGTAGAATAAAAATGGGATGACATGGAATATGCATTCCTCAGTGCAGTGTTTGAATTATGGTGCTTCTCCAGGTTTCCCTGTGGAGCAATGTCCTTATTTCATGCCCTTTGGTGGTTAATCCTAGCAGCAGAGGACTTCAGCAGTGAGAATCAAAAACAAGCAACACTTCCCTAAAACCCTCAGCAATCAATGAAAAGCCTTTAGTTTTTTTTGCTTGATTGAATATGCAAATTCCAACCATGCCCAAATTTTCCACATTTCCCAAACCCGGCACCGGCCTACTGCTGCCAGGATTGTTTGGCGCCAGACGTGGCAGTGGGCATCATGCTTTTATTTGGAAGGTGATGCAAAATACCTCAAGGCAAACCAGAAAATACCCCTTGGTGTTTGCCGAGCAACGGCGCTGGTGGTTTTTTAATTCCCCTTCTTTGTCCAGCGAGCAGCTTCTTTCCGGAGCAACACAAAACAGCCAGCTTGAAGCGAGTGCTTCTGTACAGCCAGGCCCAGGCCCGACCACTGATGACCTCATCACGTCGGCAGGACGTTGGTGGGTGGGTGTGCGCGGGCTGACAGGAGCGAGTTGTTGAAGTGAAGTGTGGGAGGGGGAGAGCAGGAGCCCGGAGGGAACGGCTTACGTCATCACGTCAGCAGAGAGAGAGAGAGCGGCTTTGCCGAGGCGTGCACAGCGAGCGAGCGGGTGGGGCGGGTCTGACGGGCGCGCGCTCTGGCGGTGTCGCGGGTCTGACGGGCGCGCGCTCTGGCGGTGTCGCGGGTCTGACGGGCGCGCGCTCGGGCGGTGTCGCGGGTCTGACGGGCGCGCGCTCTGGTGGTGTCGCGGGTCTGACGGGCGCGCGCTCGGGCGGTGTCGCGGGTCTGACGGGCGCGCGCTCTGGCGGTGTCGCGGGGGGGGGCGGGGCTGGCGGGCGCGTGCTCGCTCGCTGGCTGGCTCGCTCGCGCGCGCGGCCGGGGCTGACGGTGAGCGGCGCGGCAGGATCGCGGGCCGCCGCCTCCCTCCCTCCCTCCATCTCTCTCTCTCGGTGTGTGTGTGTGTGAGAGAGGTTGGGCCCCCCCACCACCACCACCCCCCGGGCCGGGATGTTCGCGGCGGTGGAGCCGGGCCCGGCGCTGTGCAGCGACTCCAACATCCTGTGCCTGTCGTGGAAAGGCCGGGTGCCCAGGAGCGAGAAGGAGAAGGCCGTGTGCCGGCGGCGCTGCTGTCAGCAGGGCTGGCTGGCCAGCGGCAACGCCAGAGGGGTGGTCGGCGTGACTTTCACCGCCAGCCACTGCCGGAGGGAGCGCAGCAGCCCGCAGAGGATCAACTTCAACCTGCGAGGCCACAACAGCGAGGTGAGCTTGAGGATTGGGATGGAATGGCAGCCGCGGCTCTCTGGTCACCCCGGGCGGCAGAGGCAGGGGCAGGTGCCGGCCTGACCAGGGCCGCGCGCTGCTCTTTATATAATGCAAAACCTCGACGGCTGACCTCTCTCTGCAAAAATGCAACTTCTTTTCCTTTCCCCTCCAGACAGATTTAACATACACCGAGGCAAGGGTCCATTTGCACTGCCCCGCTTTGACAGCGCGTTCGTGCAAAGCGGCTGCTGCCCTGAAATGACAAAAAATAAATGTCCACTTTTGTTTTTTTGGGGGCCGGATCCCACCGAGGCTGCTTCCAGAGATCGGTGGTGTCAAACCGTCTGGAGGAGGCGGGCGTGCCGCTCGGGGTTGATGCTAACGTGGAGTTGATTGAACTCCAGTGCGATGCCCACACTCTGAAAATATTTTAAATTGGACAATCGGGCACGGAGCTGTGTCCTGGCTGGGAAATTCAGAATTGGAACCAGTAACATGAGTTGGATAACTGCAGTATCATCTTGGCTGGCTGTGGTCTTCCTTATGATGGTGCCTGGAGCACATTTTCTTTTAGTCATAGCCTGCTATAAAATAATGCTTTTTCCTTGACACATTGCACTATCCTCTATAATTGGCTGTTATTAGTGGTTCAGAAGCAAGTTCATTTTTATATATAATTAAAATACTTCAAAGTGAATTTAAGACCCAAATCAATCTTGAGTTTGATCAGATTACAAGCCTAAGCTGCTTCAGTTTTGGTTTTGTGCTTTAGCCTCTGTTGGGTTTCGATCTTCTAATTCACTGTGAGATAGCTATTCTCTGCTAAATGTATTTGTACTGTAATAAAAACAGAAAATGTTGGCAATACTCAGCAGGTCAGGCAACATTTGTGGAGAGAGAACCAGATGACGTTTCGTGCTCTGAAGAAAGGTCATCGACCTGAAACGTTAACTCTGTTTCTCTCTCCACAGATGCTGCCTGACCTGCTGAGTATTTCCAGCATTTTTCTGTTTTTATTTCAGATTTCCAGCATCCGCAGTATTTTGCTTTTGTATTTGTACTTTAACTGTGTGTGGCTGAGAATATGAGAGTCATAGAATCAATGAAAATCTACCGTAGGTGTTTGAAGATTGTCAGCAATATGACCAAGTAAATGTGTCAGTGTGCTGCTGGATTGTCTGAAGGTATCTATGCTATTATACTAATGACGGGACATATATACTTTCTAAACCCCCAAGATGGCTCTACGTCTGTTAGAATATGAGGCAATAAACAGCAAGTAAAGTTGTTTATTGTTGAGGAAATTGCAGACAGGAAGATTATTGCTATGTAGTAGATGAATTTCTTGGAGTTTACATCAACCGTTTAATGTTTGTAGCAGCCATATTGTTGTCAACACGATTAATCGTTATGGGGGAAAATGTGAGCTTTAAGTAAATAATCAATCACAGGAGCATAAGAACATCATTAGAATGAAATCAGTACAAATTCTAAAACAACCATTAAGAATCCACCAGTCAGTTCAGATAATAGTAAGAGGTTGTTTCTCCCTTGCAATTGTAGCTGGGAAGTGAAGAGGAATCTCCACTGTTATGAAATTAGATCTAAATTTTATTGAGTGGAGGGAAAAAATGTTTTTCAAGGCCAAAAATGATTTAGACAGTTAAAATGGTAGATGTGAGAAACATGAACTGAACTTCATCTATTTATAATCTATGTATTAAATGTTACATTGTTTAATGTAAAACTTATTTCATTCTAAGGCCTACATTTGATAGATAGTCATTGACATGACAGTTTGTATTGTGATAATGATCAGTGTTGCTTTCTTGCCAAGTAATATGAACAATTAAAGAATTTTGTTTTAGATAACATTTGTGTGAAAATAAAACCATTTTTTGTAGAGATCGTGTTCTGATTGTGCCCTTCTGAAGATTGTTATGGGGGTCATTTTAATTTTATGATGCGGCTATTGCAATGTTAGTTATCTGTAAGATGACTAGTTATGAATTTAGATTGGTCGACATTTTACATGGTACGTATCCATTATGTGCAGGAGGTGACAAGTGGTGTTCCCTGTACTGGGTACCTCCGTTTTTGACGATATTCCTTCATCCGAGTCATAATACGTAGAGAGTTATATATCTGAGAAAGAAATCATAATATTTTCTTAATTGAGATAGACTAGGAGCTGTACAGGAGCAAAGGGATTTAGGTGTCCATGTATACAAAAGCACAAAGTATGCCCAGGTACAAAAAGTAATCAAAAAATGCTAATGGAGTGTTGGCCATTATCTCAAGGAGGTTTGAATACAAAAGTGAAGAAGTTATGCTTCAGATATACAGAACCCTGATCAGACATCATCTGGCGTACTGCATTCCATTTTAGATACCAAACCGCCGGAAATACATGTTGCCCTTGGAGGGAGTACAGTGCAGATTCACCAGAATTGTATCTGGGCTTAAAGGGTTCATTTATGAGGACAGGTGACATAAGCTTGGTTTGTATCCCCTTGAGTTTTGAAGGTTGAGGGGTGATCTAATTGAAGTATTTAAAATGATAAAGGGACTCGATATGGTAGATGCAGAGAAACTAGTTTTCTCTGGTAGGAAATCCAAAACAAGGGGGCACAATCAACGTTCCCCCTCATTTTTTTTATGGGTGCGCGGCTCATTCACAGTTTATCGCATGCGAGAAACTAACGTTGAAAAAGCTAGTCCCGGGCTATGTGGGACGGGCTAACAGCTGCGCAGCTTAGAGGGAACATTGGGCTCAATCCTAAAATTAGACGGTGGCTTTTTTAGGAGTGAAATCAGAAGCACTTTTTCACACAAAGGATAATGGAAATCTGAAACATCCCCTAAAAGGCTGAGTCAATAAAATTTTCAAGACTGAGATAAGTATTTCTTGGTAGGTAACAGTATGAAGGGGTATGGAGCAAAGGATAATTGAGTTGAGATACAGATCAGCCATGATCTAATTGAATGGTGGAACAGGCTCGAGGGGCTGAATGGCTCCTATGTTGTTCTATGTTGCATAGATTATTATGCTACTAATTTTATTAAACATTACCACAGCAAATTTGTTCAAAATAATGGGGTTGCACTAGTAATTCATGTTCACACCATAATTTTTTGATTTCTTTTAATGCTAATTTTCTCTAAATCATACTATGCTAAGTTCCTATTTTTTTCTGGTACAACAGTGAATAGTTACAAATATGGAAGTTGTAGCACAGAAGGAGATAGTATTGGTCACCACTTGTGCAAAGATTCCTCGTTTCAATAATTTTTTTGCATGAAAAAGTTTTTTATTTCCCCCTCCATGTATCTATCTTGTCTGGAGATCACAGTCTGTTGTCTTCATTTTACCTACCAGTGTATTTTTTTATCTTGTATATTCCTTGTATCATTTTGAACGCCTTTGTCAAATCCCCTCCGTCGCCTTGGTTCAAGATTATACAGCTCTAGTTGCTATAACCTGTCCTTGTAACTCAGGATTCCTCATCTCTGGTATCGTTGTGAAAAATCTGTGTTGAACTTTCTCTGGAGCTATTAAATGATGGGGGATACTTGGGCCTTACAGAGGAGGATTACTAAAATGATGCTGAGTCTTAAAATATTTAAGCTATCAGGATATGCTTGCGATTATTTTCTTGAGAGTAATGCAGGCGTCGAAAGAGTTTGATTGAGGTTTTAAAATGAAGAGTGGATTTGAGTCTGCCCAGTTGGATAGGCTATTTGAGATGAAGAGGGACAGCAGGATCAGAGGGCATGCATATGAAATCCTTAGGCAAACAGTTAAGTTAAATGTTGGGGAGTATTTCTTTTCACAAAGCCATCGCTTCAAACAGTTACTAAAGCATGTGATAAGTATTGGTTGCCTGCAGTCATTCAAACAGCAACAACATGTTCCTGAGAAAAAAGGACATTTCTAGTTCATGGTTCATTATTATCCCCCCCCCCCAGCATTTGATGTGGTCGACCACACTGTCCTCCTCTAGTGCTTCTCTACTGTCGTCCAGCTCAGTGACTCTGCCCTCGCTTTGTTCCACTCTTACTATCTGATTGTAGCCAGAACATCTTGAGCAACAGCTTCTCTTCCTGCCCCCCCCACCATTGTCTCCAGAGTCCCTCTCGGATCTTTCTCATTTCTCTACTGGCCCGTGGCGAAGTCATCTGCAAAGATAGGGTCAGCTCCACATGTACACCAACAACGCCAGCTCTATATCTCCAGCATCTCTCTCTATCCCTTTGCCTTGGTGTTGTCGGACTGCTTGTCCTACATCCAGTCTTGGATGAGCCACCATTTCCTGCAGTTAATTGTTGGAAAGATTTAAGCCATTGTCTTTGGCCCCTGTCACATAGGAACATGGAAACAAGAGGAAGCCATTCGAGCGTGTTCCGTCATTCAGTTAGATCATGGCTGATCTGTATCTTAACTCCATCTACCCGCCTTAGTTCCGTAACCCTTAACACCCTTGCCTAACAAAAATCTATCAATCTCAGTTTTGAAATTTTCAATTGACCCCCAGCCTCAACAGCTTTTTGGGGGAGAGTTCCAGATTTCTGACAGCACCCCTGAACGGCCTGGCTCTAATTTTAAGGTGATGTCCCCTTGTTCTGGACTCCCCCCCCCCCCCCCCCCCCCCCCCCCCCCCCCCCCCCCCCCCCCACCCGAAATAGTTTCTCTCGATCTACCCTATCAACTCCTTTAATCATCTTAAACACCTCAATTAGATCACCCTAATTCTATACTCAAGGCCAATACAAGTCTAGTCTGTGCAACCTGTCCTCATAATTTAATCCTTTTAGCCCCGGTATCATTCTGGTGAATCTGCGCTGCACCCTCTCCAAGGCCAATGTATCCCTCCTAAGATGCGGGGCCCAGAACTGAATGCAGTTACTCCAGATGGGGTCTAACCAGAGCTCTGTACAGCTGTAGCTTAACTTCCACCCCATTGTGTTCCAGCCCCCTTGAGCCTGTTTAATTATTTTTACCTGCCCACTAGCTTTTAGTGATTTCAGTACTTGAACCCCTAAATCTCTCTGCTCATCCACAGTTTCTCGCTTCTCGCCATTTAGGAAATGCTCTGCTCTATCTAAGTCTTAAGTAGGTGACTTCACACTTACCCATATTGAACTCCAATCTCCCAGAGTTTTGCTCACTCACTTACTCTATCAATGTCCCTTTGCAACTTTCTGCTCCCATCGACACTATTTACTGTGCCACCTAACTTAGTGTCGTCAGCAAACTTGGATATATGGCTCTCTATTCCTTCATCCAAGCCACTTATAAATGCAGTGAAAAGCTGAGGCCCCAGTACAGACCCCTGGGGGATACCACTAGTCACATCCTGCCAATTTGAGTACACACCCATCATCCCTACTCTCTGCCTCCTAACCAATTCCCTATCAAAGCCAATTGGTTGGCTCCAATTCCATGCACTCTCATTTTTGTTAACAGTCTCTTGTATGGAACCTTATCAAATGCCTTCTGGAAGTCTATATAAATAACATCAATAGACACCCTTATCTTAGTTACCTCCTCAAAAAAATTCAACTAGCTTCATTAAACATGACTTGCCCTTTATAAATCCATGCTGGCTCTCTCTGGTCAGCTCATATTGATCCAAATGCTCAGTCACTTTGTCCTTAATAACACATTCCAGTAACTTCCCCACAACTGACATTGGACTAATGGGCCGATCATTTCCTAGTTTATCACTCTTGCCCTTCTTAAATAATGGAGTGACATTGGCAGTTTTCCAATCCAAGGGGACAAGAGTGTTTTGGAAGAGCATAACTAACTCATCAACAATTACCTCACCTACTTCTTTAAATACTCCGGGATGGATCTCATTAGTTTCTACATCACCATTTTTAACTTGTATTACATCTAGTTATTTTCTCCTCTTGATTTATTTTTATTTTTCCTCGTATCTCTCGTACTTTATCCTCATCTCTACTGTGAAGACCGATACAAAGTAGCTATTTAGTAAGTCTGCCATTTCCTGATTTCCAATTACAATATCACCTGGATCTGTCATAGAATCATAGAAAGTTACAGCACGGAAGGAGGCCATTTCGGCCCATCGTGTCCGCGCCGGCCAACAAAGAGCCATCCAGCTTAATCCCACTTCCCAGCTCTTGGTCCGTAGCCCTGCAGGTTAGAGCATCCCAAGTGCACATCCAAGTACTTTTTAAATGTGGTTAGGGTTCCTGCCTCTACCACCCTTTGAGGCAGTGAGTTCCAGACCCCCACAACCCTCTGGGTAAAGAAATTTCCCCCCAAATCCCCTCTAAACCTTCCACCAATTACTTTAAATCTGTGCCCCCTCGTTTTTGACCCCTCTGCTAAGGGAAATAGGTCCTTTCTATCCACTTTATCTCTGCCCCTCATAATTTTCTACACCTCAATAAGGTCTCCCCTCAGCCTCCTCTGTTCCAAGGAAAACAGACCCAGCCTATCCAGTCTTTCCTCATAGCTAAGATTCTCTACTCCCGGCAACATCCTTGTAAATCTCCTCTGCACCCTCTCTAGTGCAATCACATCTTTCCTGTAATGTGGTGACCAGAACTGCACGCAGTACTCTAAGGGTCATTAAGGGTCCCACATTACTCTTGGCACCCTCTTATATTTTTGAAAACCTTTAGTGTAGTCCTTGATAACCCTCGCACGCTTTTTCTCGTATTACGGAAAGTACAGGGTGGAATTGAAAAAGTTAGGAGGTTTTGATAGAGTAGATAGAGAAAAACTATTCCCTCTGGGTCAATAACCAGACGTCATAAATTTAAAATCATTGGCAAAAAATCTAGAGGGGAGATGAGGAGAATTTTTTTCATTGAGAGTTGTGGGGATCTGGAACACTCGACCTGAAAAGGTGGTGGAAGTTGATTCCATCAATAATTTTAAAAGGGAGTTGGACAGATGCTTGCGGATGAAGAACTTACAGGGTTACGGTCAAAAAGCGGGGGTGTGGGACTGAGTACGACTGCTCTTTCCATGAGCCAGCACAGGCATGACGGGCTGAATGGCCTCCTGTGCTGTCAGTTTCTATGATTCTATGCTGTCTTGCCACTTTCTTTGTATCTCTTCTTTTTCCTCTACCAATCTCTAAATCTCTACTGTTCTTTGCCTTCGTATAAGCCCTTTCTTTTCGTTTTATACTATCTCTCACTTCCCTTCTTGACCAAGGTTGTTTAACTACACATGTAGAGCTCTTGCCCTTTAGGGGTATGTACAGGTCTTGTATTCTACCAAATGCTTTTCTGAAGACCTCTCACTGTTTGTCTATAGTTTTATTCCCTCAACAGTTCTGCTCAGTCTATTGTGGTCAATTCCTGCCTCATCCCTCCAAAGCCAGTCGTACATCAATTTAAAACCTTGGTTCGTGACTCGCCCATCTTCCTATCATCGAATTCTAACGTATTCTGGTCACGTTAGCTGGGTGTTCCCTTCCCATTAGATTATTGACTAGTTCAGACTCATTGTTGAATCTAAGATGCCCTGTTCTTTTGTTGGTGATGACATTTGCTGCCTTTGGAACTTGAGCTGTTCTGCTTCCCCCAGTCTCTCATTATAACGACTCTGTTTGTGCAACAAGCTCCTCTGATCTCTGCGTTTGTCCCCCTACTTTATCACTGCTATCTCCTCTTCTTCTTAGGCAGTCCCTCGGAACCGAGGATGACTTGCTTCCACATTAAAAATGAGTTTGCAGGTGACTGATGAGTCCAATGCGGGACCTACAGTCTCTGTCACAGGTGGGGCAGACGGTGGTTGAAGGGTCGGGTGGGTGGGGTGCTTGGGTTGACGTGCGCTGCCTGCGCTTGGCTTCCGCTTGCTCCCGGCGAAGAGACTTGAGGTGTTCGGCGCCTTCCCGGATGCTTCTCCTTCACTTTGTGTGGTCTTGGGCCAGGGATTCCCAGGTGTTGGTGGGGATGTTGCACTTTTTCAAGGAGGCTTTGAGGATGTCCTTGAAGCATTTCCTCTGCCCACCTGGGGCTCTCTTGCCGTGCCGGAGCTCCGAGCAGAGCGCTTGTTTTGGGAGTCTCGTATCGGGCATGTGGACAGTGTGACCCGTCCATCGGAGCTGATCGAGCGTGGTCAAAGCTTCGATGCTGGGGATGTTGGCCTGAGCGAGAACATTGATGTTGGTGCGCCTATCCTGCCAATGGATTTGCAGGATCTTGCGGAGGCAGCCGTGGTGGTACGTCTCCAGTGCTTTGAGGTGCCTGCTGTACATGGTCCATGTCTCTGAGGCATACAGCAGGGCAGGTATCACTGCTACTCTGTAGACCATGAGCTTAGTGCCGGGTTTGAGGTCCTGGTCTTTTTTCTATCCTTTTCATCCTTTTTTTATTCCTCAATTCTACCCATAGCTTTTCTTCTGCCTGCTCACCCTGACTGATATCCCCTCTTTGTTATAGTGTAAGAGTGTCCCTCATCAATATTGCTGCTACTCCTTTTCCAATTTCCCTGTCCTTTCTAAAGTCCTTATAACCTGGAATATTTATCTCCCAACAGGCCCTGTTTGTAGCCAGGTCTCAGTGATAGCCACTCTGTCATACCCTTTTAGCTGAATTCACACTTCGAATTCATTTGTTTTATTTCTTATGCTACATGCATTAATATATAAAACTCTTAATTTGGCAATAGACCCTGCCCAGCCCTTATGCCCTGATCTCGTTTTTAACACATGTTTTAACTTATCACATTCCTTGTTTTTTTTAATCAATTCTGTTGTATTTTGAGCAGTTACTTTATTATTTTCTATATTTTTTCTGAACTTGAAGTATATATATTATTGTAACACTATTGATCGCTCTCATCCCTTTTTTAATCTTTATGCTATTTTTAGTTCTGTCTGAGCCCCCCCCCTCCTTCCCTTTATTGGTTTAAAATCCTTTCTACAGCCCTCTGTACTCTTGCCCTTGATTTCATCTCTCGTTCCCAGGCTGAACCAGACTGTTTGCAACCTCGGCGTCCTGTTCAACTCAAGCTGAGCTTCTGGCACCATATCATGTCCATCATCGTCTGTCTCTGCCCATCCCTCAGCCCATCTGCTGCTGAAACCCTCATTTGTGCCTTTCACCTGCAGACTCGACTATTCCAATGCTCTTATAGCTGGCCTCCCATCCTCTACACTCCATAAACCTCACCTAATCCAAAATGTATTTTTAACTGTCTACCCATTTTTAAGGATTTATTTATCTGCATACCTTTTATCCTCCACTGCATTGAGCAATTTACCATTAAGATATATTTCCATTCTTTTTTTCCCCCCAGAATGTATTGCCCAACATTGTTTTTGTTAAATTAATCTGCCACTCTGCCCACTGTAGTAGCCTGTTGGTCTTCCTGTAGTGTCTTGCATTCTTCCTAACAGTTTGTTGCTGCTAATTTTGAAAGCAACAAGAAACTCTATCAGCTTTGTTTTGTTGATGGTTAGAAATTGTAAACATTCCAATTGCTAATCAGATGCAGAAACAGACAGCATAGAAAGAACTAATTTCTATTTATATAGTGCCTTTCTTGATCTCAAGACGTCCTAAAGTGCTTTACAGCCAATTAAGCACTTTTGAAGTGTAGTTACTTTTGTGATGTCGCATGGCAGCCAATTTGCGCACAGCATCATCCCACAAACAGCAACAACAACTTGCATTTATATATTGTCTTTAATGTAGTAAAACGTCCCAAGGCGCTTCACAGGAGCGTTATCACCGAGCCATTAGGACAGATGACCAAATACTTGGTCAAAAGGTATTAAGGAGCATCTTAAAGGAAGAGAGAGAGATGGAGAGGCCAAGAGGTTGAGGGTGGGAATTCCAGAGCGTAGGGCCTAGACAGCTGAAGACACAGCCTCCAATGGTCGAGTGCTGAAAATTGGCGATGCGCAAGAAGCCAGAATTGTAAGAGCACAGAGGGTTGTGGGGCTGGAGGAGATTACAGAGATAGGGAGGGGTGATGCCATGGAGGGATTTAAAAACAAGGACGAGAATGTTAAAATCGAGGCGTTGCTGGACCGGGGGCCAATGCAGGTCAGTGAGCACGGGTCATGGTTGAATGGTACTTGGTGGGAGTTAGGAGACGGGCAGCAGAGTTTCGGATGAGCTCAAGTTTATGGAGGGTGGCAGGCTTGAAGACCATTGAAACAGTCAAGTCTCGAGGTATCAGAAGGCATAGATGAGGGTTTCAGTAGCAGGTGAGCTGAGGCAGGGGCAGAGGTGGGTGATGTTATGGAAGTGGAAGTAGGTGGTCTTGGTGATGGAGCAGATATGGAGTCGGAAGCACATCTCAGGGTCACAAGACTCCAAGGTTTCAAATGATCTTGTTCAGTCTCAGACAGTGGCCAGGGAGAGGGATGGAGTCAGTGGCTGGGAATGGAGTTTGTGGTGGGGATTGAAGACAATGGCTTTGATCTTCCCAATATTTAGTTAGAGGAAATTTCTGCTCATCCAAGCAGTGTGACAAATCAGAGACAGTGGAAGAGTCGAGAGGTGAGGTGGTGAGGTAGAGCTGGGTGTTGTCGGCGTATATGTGGAACCCGATGTGTTTTTGGATGATGTCGCTGAGGGGCAGCGTGTAGATGAGAAATAGGAGGGGGCCATTGATAGATCCTTGGGGGACTTAGAGGTAACTGTGCAGGAGAGGGTAGCGAAGATATTGCAGGTGATTCTCTGGCTATGACTGAATAGATAGGGATGGAACTAGGTGAAGGTAGTCCCACCTAGCTGGATGACGGTGGAGAGCCGTTGTTGGAGGAGGAGGAGGAGGAGGAGGAGGAGGAGGAGGATGGTGTGGTCAACCTTAGCAAAGGCTGCAGATGGGTGGAGAAGGATGTGCAGGGGTAGTGTTCCACGGTCACAGTTACATGGTATGTAGTTTGTGACTTTGAGGGCCGTTTCAGTGCTGTGGCAGGGGCAGAAGCCTTCAGCAGTTCAAACATGGGAGTTGCGGTAAAGATGGGCATGGATTTGGGAGGTGACAACACGTTCAAGGACTTGGAGAGGAAAGGGAGGTTAGAGATGGGGCGGTAGTTTGCCAGGACAGAAGGGTCAAGGATTTTTTTTGAGGGGGGTGTGATGACGGTAGATTTGAAGGGGAGGGGCAGCCACTAACGATATCAGCTAACATGGCGGCCAGGAAGGGGAGTTGGCTGGTCAGTTTGGGAATAGGGTCGAGGGAGAAGGAGGTGGGTCTCGTGTGCAAGATGAGCTCGGAGAGGGCAAGAGGAGAGATAGGAGAAAAACTAGCGAAAAATGCAAGTTCAGGGCTAAGGCAGGGGGAACCTTGGGAGAAGTTTGGTTAGGTCGGCTGGGAGAAGGGAGGGAGCGGTGAAGGCAGCTGCCAATGGCAACCAGTGGTCTCAATCTTAGTGAGAAAGAAGTCCATGAGCTCCTCACACTTGTTATTGGAGGTGAGGGTGGAGATGGTAGAATATAAAAATAGGGAGGTATTGCTTCAGTTGTACAAGGTATTGGTGAGACCGCACCTGGAATACTGCATACAGTTTTGGTGTCCTTACTTAAGGAAAGACATCCTTGCTCTCGAGGCAGTGCAAAAAAGGTTCACTCGGTTAATCCCGGGGATGAGGGGGTGGTCATATGAGGAGAGGTTGGGTAGATTGGGACTCTACTCATTGGAGTTCAGAAGAATGAGAGGCGATCTTATTGAAACATATAAGATTGTGAAGGGGTTGGATCGGGTGGATGCGGGGAGGATGTTCCCGATGACGGGTGAGACTAGAACTAGGGGACATAGTCTTAGAATAAGGGGCTGCTCTTTCAAAACTGAGATGAGGAGGAACTACTTCACTCAGAGGGTGGTAGGTCCATGGAATATGCTGCCACAAAAAGCTGTAGAAGCTACAACATTAATTAAATTTAAAACAGAAATAGACAGTTTCCTAGAAGTAAAGGGCATTAAGGGTTACGGGGAGCGGGCAGGAATTTGGACATGAGTCTAGGTTCGGATCGGTCATGGCCCTGTGGGTAGTGGAGCGGGCCCAGGGACCGTGTAGCCTGATTCTGCTCCTATTTCGTGTGTGCAATTCTGTTAGATGCAGGAGATGGTTCTGTGATAGATAGTAGATTGGCGGTTAGGATCAGATCAGCCATGATCTTATTGAATGGCGGAGCAGGCTCGAGGGGCCGATTGGCCTACTCCTGCTCCTATTTCTTATGTTCTTATGAGTGGGGTTTAAAAAGATGGTTTGTAGTGAAGAGAAGAGAAGCCGGGGATTATCTTTGCATTCCTGGATGATTCTGAAATAATGAACAGTTTTGGCAGCGGAGAGCAGGATCCAGTAGTGCTTCATGTGGTCCAGCCAGATCTGACCATGAATGGCTAAACTAGTTGTCCGCCATAAATGGTTCAGGTCTGCGTCCTTCGATTTAAGGGAGTGGAGCTGAGGTCTGTACTGGGGAATGAGCAAGATGAGATGGAGTATTAGTTTTAACAGGGGCAAGGGTGGAGATGAGGGTGTGATTGAGCAGAAATGTTGTGGTGAATGGAGGGCCAAAGGCTAGATGGTTGGGAATTTGAAGGTGCTATTGTAAGTGACTTGGGGGAGAGTTTTTTTTTTCCTGGGGCGGATATAGAAGGAAGTGGGGTTGGGGGGCAGGGGGGAAGGGGGGGTGTGAGTGGAATGAGATACAAGGAAGTGATCAGTGATCTGTGCAATAACAACAACAACTTCCATCTAGATAGTGCCTTTTAATGTAGCAAAACATCCCGAGGAACTTCACAGGAGCATTATCAAACAAAATTTGACACCGAGCCACATTAGGAGATATGAGGTAGGTTTTAAGGAGGGCCTTAAAGGAGGCAAGAGAGGTAAAGAGGCGGAGAGCTTTAGGGAGGGAATTCCAGAGTTTAGGGCCTTGTCATCTGAAAGCACGGCCGCCAATGGTGGCGCGATTAAAATCGGGTATGCGCAAGAGGCCTGAATTGGAGGATTGCAGAGATAAGGAGGGGTGAGGCCATGGAGGGATTTGAAAATAAGGATGAAACTTTTAAAATTGAGACGTAGCTGGACCGGAAGCCAATGTAGGTCAGCGAGCACAGGAGTGAATGACCAGATCATCTGTTTGAGGTGTTGGTTAAGGGATAAATGTAGGGCAGGACACTGGGAGAACTACCCTGTTCTTTTTCGAATAGTGCCATGAAATCTTTTAATTCCATCTGAGGGGGCCTCGGTTTAACATTTCCGCTGAAAGACAGCACAGCTGACAGTGCAGCTCTCTTTCAGTGTTGCACAGCAGTGCCAGCCGAGCTTGTGCTCAAATCTCTGGAGTGGGACTTGAACCCATGATCTTCTGACTCACAATTGAGAGTGCTGCCACTGAACCACGGTGGACACATTTCCTCATCCTAATTTGAGTTATTTTTTCCAATTTTAAATGAGAAACAAATGAGATGAATTTCAAAAGCAGATAGTAAAGATCTAATTGTCGCCTGATTTTGTTGGTTATTAAATAATACACCGACTAACCTATCACAAAATTCAATGTTTACAGGGATATCTTACAAAGATCTTATCCTAGTACTGCCAGACTTGTGCGCTCACCCTCCTCCTCCTCCTTGCTGACAGATGCCAGAAATCCATCAGTGAGCCAAACCCTCTATTGTACCCCTAGTTCTGCCACATTTCAGGTTCCTACTCCATAGATCTGCCAAACTCCTGGTTCTCCCTCCACTGATGCGAGACCAAAGGATACCCTCCATGCTGCCAAACCCCAGTAGCCCTAATGCAGTTGGGCCAAATTCCAGGATCTTGCTCTACTCCTGTGACAGTCATGGGTCATCTCCCGATGCTATCAAAGCCCAAGGCTGCCCCTAGTGCAGCTAAATACGAGATATCTACCCCCAGCTAGTACATCATGCACACCACCTGGCTGTATATGCATGGCTAGAAAAATGGCAAAGGGTAAAAATCAAATATGGCACTCTTTTAGTTTTCACAGAATAATGGACAAACTGTGTTGATGCCAAAGCACCAGTAAAATGTCCAGAATAACATTTAATAAAGAGTTGACTTAGTCACTGTAAATTAGTGGGCTGATAATCCCTACATGTCATAAATATCCCTAGTGATGTAAAGCAGTGTACCCTCTGACTCATTGACAGTAAGATCTGTTAGTATATATAATTAACAAAATTGGCCTCAATACTGATCCCTGTGGCATCTCTCTAGTCACTGCCTTCCAGTCTGAGAGGTTCATTTACCATAACCCTTTGCTGTCAGCCTTTCACCCATTTCTCTATCCACCGATTTGTTCTTAGAACGTGGGCAACACTGGCAAGGCTGTATTTATTGTCCATCAGGGGCACCACACTTTAGGAAGGGTGCCACAGCCCTGGAGAGAGTATAGAGGAGGTTTACCAGGGACGAGGGACTTCAGGTATGTGGAGAGATTGGAGAAGCTGGGATTGTTCTCCTTAGAGCAGAGAAGGTTAAAGGGAGACCTAATAGAGGTATTCAAAATTATGAGGGGCTTTGATAGAGCAAGTAGGGAGAAACTGTTTCCTCTGGCAAGTGGGTCAGTAACCAGAGGTCATAGTTTTAAAATAATTGGCAAAAGAACTAGAGGGGAAATAAGTGTTTTTCACACAGAGGGTTATTAAGATCTGGAACGCACTGCCTGAAAGGGCGGTGGAAGCAGATTCCATAGAAAATTTCAAAAGGCAATTGGACATATACTTGAAGAGGACACATTTGCAGGGTTATGGGCAATCTTCCCTTTAATTTTTTTTGGTCCCTTGGTAAGGGGCTGTGCGGCCCATTCAAAATACCGCGCACGCATACCTGGTTTTTCCTATTTAAAAGCCGGTGAGCCGGCCGCGCAGTTAAAGGAAACATTGGTTATGAGAATGCTGGGGTGTGGGACTAAATTGAACAGCTTTTTCAAAGAGCCGGCACAGGCACGATGGGCCAAATGCTGTAACATTGTATGATTCTACAGGCCAGTCAGCCTAATGTTGGTGGTGGGGAAACGTTTAGAGACCACAATCCAGGATAAAATGAATTCTGACTTGGAGAATCAAGGGTTATTAAATGACAGCCAGCACGGATTTGTTAAAGTCAAATCGTGTCTGACAAACTTGATTGAGTTCTTTTGAAGTAATGGAGAAGGTTGATGTTGTGTATATGAAGTATACAGTGGTGTTCCCCAGGCGTCGGTATTAGGACCACTGCTCCTTTTGATATATTAATGACCTGCACTTGGTTATACAGGGGGCATAATTTCAAAGTTTACAGATGACACAAAACTTGGAAATGTAGTAAACAGTGAGGTGTATAGTAGCAGACTTCAGGAGGACATAGACAGACTGGTTAAATGGGCAGACACATGGCAGATGAAATTTAATGCAGAGAAGTGTGACATGCTGCATTCTGGAAGGAAGAATGAGGGGCAATATAAATTTAATGGTGTAATTTTGTGCTTTATAAATAGAGGCATAGATTAGAAAATTAAGGAAGTTACTCTAAACCTTTATAAATTACTGGTTATACCTGAGCCGTTGCTTAAATATGTGCACTTTCTTGCAGAGATCATTGCAATAGCAATCAGGAACTCGAGCAGATTTCCCCCTCTTGTCTGCCCCAGCTTAGTGCAACTCCTGCTCTCTTCCCCCCCCAACCTACTGTCCTGGCCCAATCAGAGAATCATCCTGCTGAGATCTGTTAACTCAGCACAAATTGGGAATTGAGCCTGGGGGGTTTCTAATCTGCGTGGTTTTTTAATGATACTTTTAAGTGTATAAATTCAAATTTATTTATTTTGTAAAACCATTGCGTATCTTAGTAAATGTGAGAAGTCGCACAACACCAGGTTATAGTCCAACAGCTTTATTTGAAATCACAAGCTTTCGGAGCGCTGCTCCTTCATCAGGTGAAGTGAAGAGATGCATATAGGCACCGCATATATAGTCAGAGAACACAGCCAGATGATTACAGTTAATCTTTCCAACTGCCCTTTATCGCACCTCGGGAGAGAGATAATCACGGCAATCAAAGGTGTGGGTGGTGTCCAAACAGGTCAGTCAGGAAAACATTACATCAAAGACAATGAGGTGGGGTCACAAGGGGTCAAAGGTGGCAGATGCTGGGGTCTGTATGGAAAACAAAAAACTTTTTTTGCTGGAAATCACAGCAGGTCCGGCCGCATCTGTGTAGAGAGAACAAGCCAACGACGACTCGAGTCTGGATGACTCTACGTCAGGTGGGGTTACATGTAGCGTGACATGAACCCAAGATCCCGATTGAGGCCGTCCTCATGGGTGCGGAACTTGGCTATCAGTTTCTGCTCGACGATTTATCTTACGAAGGGGCAGCGCTCCGAAAGCTTGTGATTTCAAATAAAGCTGTTGGACTATAACCTGGTGTTGTGCGACTTCTCACATTTGTCCACCCCAGTCCAACACCGGCATCTCCACATCATCGTATCTTAATAATGCAGTGACTGTGGAAGGAATACATTAATAGATTAAACTTTGTTGGCATAGTTATATTTGTGCCGGAAGTAACGCCGATTTAGTGTAGAGGCAGTTTTTTTCTTAATCTTAAATCTCAGAATGTTACATTTTGCCTTGTCTTAGGGAAAGCATGAACATTTGTGGTACTATGATCATCTCCCCCCCCCTCAGAAAAACAGCCACGCTCCAGTGTGCCACAGTATTTGTATTTTCGATTGAAAACTGCAGTTTGGCCATTTACTTGCCCTCTTTTTTTTTGCAATATGCATGACATTCTAAGGAGCCGTGCGAAAACCCAGTTACATTGCAAATTGATAGGTGTGTGGCTGAGGGCTTCTGTTCCGCTATGATGAGACTGAAGTCTCACCCCTCACATCAAGCTGGACGGCACAGGATAGCCTTACTACTTGATTACAATGCGTTACATTTTGACTTATTTGCTGGTAACTACTGGTTTGTAGTAAATTTTGCAGTGATTATACCACAATCATCTGATGTTTTCGTCTTTAATCAGCAACTTCGCGCTCATGGGATCAACAAGAATTATAAATAGCAACATATTTTGTCAGTTGGATTTTGTATAGCAGGCGATTCACCTTCGATAAGCTTTTAGATGCTTTGATTTGATGCAGGAAGAGTAGTACACCAATGGATGTGATCTTGGAAGAAGCTGGGGGCAAAATTCTCTAGTAGGTAGAGTGGTTACACTTTTTAGTTGCATTAAGGCTATTGTATGTGTAGGATTTCTATTTGGTGAGCAGCCATCAGGGCTGCTCTCTTCATACAGGTTGTGCTTTTGAGCTTTTCGCATATAATAGGGCCAGATCTGGAGGGCTATTTGCATGGGGGTTTATATGAATAAATCTCTTTATTTTGATGACTTAATGCTTTTTCTTCTGAATCTCTGAAGACATCAACCCTATTGCTCTCCTTCATTGAGCATTTTGTGATCTCGCTATCTGAAAAAGTAATTGGAACAAATTGAAGCAGATTCCTCTGTCCAGGTGACATTTAGCTAGTGGGAATTTACCTCTTCGATAAATTCCAGGGATTTAAATATCTAGATATCTTTCCTTAGATGTTGCAGGGCATGATGGCTATAAACCTTGATCTTAAATTCTATTGAAATGGATTACGCAGAGATGGAGCAGCTCTGGTGATCTCACTTTGAGGATGCATTCAATCAAGGTAAATTGAATCCTAATTTGAAGAATATTTAGTTCACTGGTATATACCCACTGAGGACCATCTATAGCTTCAGTGTAGTTAAAAAGCCTTGTGTTTAGAAATAGAACCACAGTACTGGGGAATTTGGTTTGTAATTTTTAACTTGTACTGCTTAAGTTGACTTTGCTTTTTGTCAAGCCTCTGTTTACCCCTCCCCTATTCTTGTCATCAAGGATGATTCTTCAACTTGGGTGACAAATTTAGAAATAAGTTTTGGTTGTATGTTAAATTGGAGTAAGCAGAGATGGGTCTCACTAGCATCCATACAGACAGTAAATTTGCTTTGTTTGAATATATTTATAATATGCATTGATTTCTTCAAGTTTTATATTTGGTTAAAATTGTTATTGGGTAGGGAGAAGTTATCACTTTAACCCTTGAAATTGGAATGTGGTGTTAAACATCCTTTGACAGTTGGAGCAATTTCCAGGGCACACTAGGGAGGGATTTTGGGTAGTGTTTTCCTGCACCAGACCAGCTGTAATGTCCATCAGTATTTTGCTATCGTATTAGTGTTTGGTCCACTGCCACCTCTCTTCTAGGAATGCCTACCTTGAAGAAGTTCTGCTCTTCTCTTCGACGGGACCTCCGTTTGTCTCTTCAACCTTGTTCATCTAGCCTCAACCTGTCACATTAACACCTCCTCTTGCCTTGATCATCTCTCAATGTCTCGTAATCTCTCCTTTTGTTCTTTCATCCCCTCCCCCTTTTCCCAGCTTTATCCTTGCTTTAAATCTATTTCATTTCCTGCTTTTTTTCCAGTTCTGACGAAAGGTCTTCGACCTGAAATGTTAACTCTGTTTCTCTCTCCACGGATGCTGCCTGGCTTGCTGAGTTTTTCCAGCGTTTTCTGTTGTTATTTTGGATTTCCAGCATCCGCAGTATTTTGCTATCACATCTGTAATGTTTGGTTGGTTCTGATTCAGTGCAGGGTTCTGAATAGACTGTATACTCCTTCCTCCACCTTAAAAGGATGGTGCTAATAAACTTGTCTATGTTAGAGATGTGGACAGAGTGAGGGAAAACTCTTTAAATGTTGCCACTAGATGTATTTAGCATATTGATGAGAATATACTATATGGGTAAGAACAGCAGGAGGGAGGGAGGTAGAGGTGCTTGGAGTGGAGGCTTCTGTTGCATAGAGGCACTGGTAGCAGTGATTGGGGGAAGGGAATTTCTGACCAGCATTTCTGAATGTTGACTTGGGAAATGTGTATAATTAAAATAAAACTTCGTATTTATTTTAAATAATTCTAATAATTCTCCAGGCCACTTCTGTGGAAATCCATTTCAGTAATGCCCTTCACCTTAAGCATGGATGTTGTAGTTTGAGGTCCTGTCGAGGCGGGGAAGAAGGTGATTTCTTGAGAGATTCCTCAGCAGTAACTACAGAAACCCATAAATACTCGACTGAGTACTTCATTTAAATATATAGGTTTTCCCACTGCTGGAGAAACGTTCAACAAATCTGCCCTGATTTTATGAGCTCCGTGGTCGGTTGTGTTGTGGAGAACAATGTCACCTATCTTGGAGGGCTGAAGGGGAATCCATCTATATTGGATACCCCAGAGGTAAGCAAGTTGCATATGTAAGTTTAATTGTGAGAGTGAAGTGTTACAGGAAGTGTGTGCACGCATGCAGGACATTTAATGTATTATTGATTTTATGGAGAAGATGTGTGCATTATAACAGTATTGTAACACCTAGTCATTAAGATTACATTTGCAATTTTCACAGTTTTGAGGATTTTTTTTCACATGTATTTAAGAAGTGCACTGAGGAGCGGCGGGGAAGGGAAAGACTAGGAATGGTTCTAACAGCATCTAGTCTTCCCATTTTTTCCACACTATTTACATCTAGTAGTCCTTCCTCCTTTTTGTTCTCTTCTGTTCTTGTATATGACCCTTTGATTTGTTGTCGGTTTCCTTTTATGTCTTTTCTTTATTACGCCTAATTTTCAGACAAAAGGGAAGACTTGAAAGAAAGCTTTGCATCTGGTATGTAAATGTGTATTGTATTGTGTGCACTCACAGGGTCACTGGTCAGAAAAGTAAAAGCCCATGGGATCTAAGGGAAAGTGGCAAGTTGGATCCAAAATTGGCTCAGTGGCAGGAAGCAAAGGCTAATGGTCGACTTTTTTGTGACTGGGAGGCTGTTTCCAGTGGGGTTCCGCAGGGCTCAGTACTAGGTCCCTTGCTTTTTGTGGTATATATCAATGATTTAGATTTCAATGTTGGGGGCATGATTAAGAAGTTTGCAGATGATACAAAAATTGGCCGTGTGGTTGATGGTGAAGGGTTTTGATGGAGCAAGTGGGGAGAAACTGATTCCTCTGACAGTGGAATGGTAACCAGAGGCCATAGATTTAAAATCATTGGCAAAAGAACTAGAGTGGAAATGAGAATTTTTTTCACACAGAGGGTTGTTAAGTCCTGGAACGCACTACCTGAAAGGGCGGTGGAAGCCAATTCCAAGGAAATTTCAAAAGGCAATTGGGCATGTACTTGAGGACAAATTTGCAGGGTTATGAGGAAAAAGCTGGGGTGTGGGACTAAATTGGACAGCTCTTTCAAAGAGCCGGCACAGGCATGATGGGTCAAATGGCCTCATTCTGTGCTGTAAGATTCTATTCAATGATTCTATTCCCTGGAATAAAGAAGGTTAACGTGTGAGATGATTGAGGTTTTGAAGATTTTGAAAGGAATTGATAGGATGGATAGAAAGAAACTTTTTCTGCTGGTGGGGGAGTCTAGGACAAGGGGACATAACCTTAAAATCAGAAACAGGCCATTCAGGAGAGAAGTTAGGCATCACTTCTTCACGCAAAGGATGGTAGAAGTGTGGAACTCTCTCCAGACAAGGCTATTAAAGGATATGGAGCCAAGGCAGGTGGATGGAGTTAAGATACAGAGCTGTCATGATCTGATTGAATGGCAGAACCGGCTCAAGGGTCTGAATGGTGTAGGGGGTGGTGTGGTAGGGTCAGCCTCACCTCTGACTCAGTGAGCGGTTCGAATCGCTCCCACGCCCCTGGTTCTAGACCTTGGACTTATTTAGGGATTGTGAACAAAGATGCAGTAGACAACAGGTTTTGATGAAAGAATTTTGACTTAATTAAAAGAAAAAGGTAACAATCTTAAAACACACTTAAATGCTTAAACACAGGTTGGGGAACACACGGTACAGATGAGGGAGAATGACAATATACAAAAACGCTTATCCCTCCCAATCCCACTTCACTAGCTAAGTTGGACTCTGGAGAACCAGGGATAATGCTCACCAAACGAATCCTTGGCAGTTGAGAGTTAGGGTTTAGAGTCTTTTGAGTAAAAGGTTTCGTAAGGCCCTTGTTGCCGCGAGGTGTCCGATGGTCACTGAGGCGGTCGCTCTGGTCTCTTGAACTGCTGGCCTTCTTTGTTGTACTTCTTTCTGTTGAACTCTGCCTCTGTTTAAACTGTCTTCTTCCGAGCTGTGGAACTGCCTTCTTGCAGAACTGTGGAACTCCTTGCTGCTTCTCTCATCCTCCTGCTCGTGTCGTGTGGCTCCTGTAGTGGTGAGTAACTTGCTGTGTCTTCCTGGGGGAATAGGCCCTCAATTATACTGTTCAGACCCATTGTATTTTTCGCGCCAAAACCTCTTTACTAAATCGGGTTCGTGTTGAAGTGATTTAGGTTTCAGTTGAGGCCTGTTCATTCCATTGTCTTAGGTTTTGGCGGGCTCGTTAAGTTTTGATGATTTTAACTTGGTGTTAATTTGTCCTGATGGCTTCCGATGTCTCCCATTTAGGCAGGGCTTTTATCTACGCGCCAAATCTCGTCCCTTTTGTCTTAGGTTTTTGGCGGGCTTGTTAATCTGTCCCTGTAGATACTTGGCTGATTGGTTTTTGATGGGGTAATGGGTGTACTGGATGTTTTATTGTTTTCAGGCTTCTAGCATCCTGTTTGGGCCTGGGGATTTCAAAAGGGGTCTTGGATTATTCATTTTTGGATGTGTATGTGAGGTTTTGGGTGAGGCTCTTCCTCCCTGGTTGGATTACAGTGCAAACATTTCCCAGACAGCTTGACTGGGCCCCAATACCCAAAAGCTGTCCACTGCCTCACCACACCCTTTCCTGTAGCCTGTGGAGTTTCTGTGACTGCAGGTTTTCCCAATGGCCCTTTTAAAGGTATAGTATTTTTTCAAAGTCATTTTCCTCAGGGTTTTTCTTCCCTGATCCTTAAAAATGTCCAAAACTGAGGTTTTGACCTCAAATTCCTTCATTTAGGTCCCATCATTCCAAATTCGTATAAAAAAATCTAAAAATCACCCCCTTTAGGGTTCTGTTCGAGTTTCTGGGGGATTTTGCGAAGCCGACAATGGCCGCCTTGTGTTCCGATGTTCAATGAGAACGTGCCCAATTTACATAATCGCTCTTCATAATCCAATCCCTCCATCCCCTCAATTATTCTGGTTGCTCTCTTCTGTATTAATGCAATAGCCGCAGAATCCTTTTTATACTGCGGTGACCAGGACTGTACACAGTATTCCAAGTGCGGTCGCACCAATGATTTATAAAGTGGCAGGATTATCTCACTGTTTCAACTGAATATTGATGATAATGCGCCCCACCATCTGATTTGCTTCACTCACTGCCACCGAGCGCTGTTGCGATAGCTTCAATTTATTGTCAATCAGGACCTCCAGATCTTTCATTTTCCATCCACATTTTATTTCCATTTAAGTAATAGCCCCTTCCTGAATGTTTTGTTCACATGTGAAGCACTTTGCATTTCTTTACATTGCATGTCATCTGCCACCTGTCTGCCTAATTCCCAAGTATTTTCCATTTCCTGTTGAGCATTGGAGTTTACCACGTTCTTTAGCTTTGTATCATCTGCAAATTTAGCCATTGTGCTTGTGACTCCTAGCGCCAGATCAATGATAAAGATATTAAATAAGAGAGGTCCCAAAACTGATCCCTCTGGGACCCCATTCGTAACATTCTCCCAGGCTGATGACAATCCCTGTACCCCCACCCTCTGTTTGATTGATCAACCAATTATATATCCATTGTAAAATATTTCCACTCAATCCTGCTTTCTTTACTTTCAGTACCCGCCTTTCCAGAGGAACTGTGCCAAAGGCCTTATTGAAATCCATATATACCACATCCACTGCCTTACCCCAATGATACAAGATTCAATCATACAATAATGTAGTTTGATTGATGACAAAGGTAAACTATCCCTCCTCGTCCTTCTTGACTTGTCTGCAGCCTTTGACATGGTTGACCACTCCATCCTTCTCCAACGCCTCTCCACCGTCGTCCAGCTGGGTGGGACTGCACTCGCCTGGTTCCATTCTTATCTGTCTAATCATAGCCAGAGAATCACCTGCAACGGCTTCTCTTCCCATTCCCGCATCATTATCTCTGTTGCCCCCCAAGGATCTATGCTTGGCCCCCTCCTATTTCTCATCTCATGGGCAACACGGTGGCATAGTGGTTAGCACTGGTGCCTCACAGCGCCAGGGACCCGGGTTCGAATCTGGCCTCGGGTGACTGTCTGTGTGGAGTTTGCACATTCTCCCCGTGTCTGCGTGGGTTTCCTCCGGGTGCTCCGGTTTCCTCCCACAGTCCAAAAATGTGCGGGTTAGGTTGATTTGGCTATGATAAATTGACCCTTAGTGTTAGGGGGGGATTAAATATGTGGGGTTACGGGGATAGGATGGGATATGTTAGGGGGAATTAAATATGTGGGGTTACGGGGATAGGGTGGGATATGTGTCGGTGCAGGCTCGGTGGGCCGAGATGGCCTCTATCTGTACTGTGGGGATTCTGTGTGAGAAAGCAGGGACAGGGTACTGGATTTGGATGATCAGCCATGATCGTATTGAATGGCGGAGCAGGCTCGATGGGCCGAATGGCCTACTCCTGCTCCGAGTTTCTATGTTTCTATCTACATGCTGCCCCTTGGCGACATCATCCGAAAACACAGCGTCAGTTTCCACATGTACGCTGATGACACCCAGCTCTACCTCTCTACCACTTCTTTCGACCCCTCCACGGTCTCTAAATTGTCAGACAGCTTGTCCGACATCCAGTTCTGGATGAGCAGAAATTTTCTCCAATTAAATATTAGGAAGACCAAAGCCATTGTTTTCGGTCCCCGCCACAAACTCCGTTCCCTAGCCACTGACTCCATCCCTCGTCCCAACAGCTGTCTGAGGCTGAACCACACTGTTCGCAACCTTGGTGTCATATTTGACCCTGAAATGAGCTTCCAACCACATACCTGCAGCTTAACTAAGACCGCCTATTTCCACCTCTGTAACATTGCCCGTCTCCGCCGTTGCCTCAGCTCACCCGCTGCTGAAACCCTCATCCATGCCTTTGTTACCTCTAGGCTTGACTATTCCAACACACTCCTGGCTGGCCTCCCACGTAAACTTGAGGTGATCCAAAACTCTGCTGCCCGTGTTATAACTCGCACCAAGTCCCGTTCACCCATCGCCCCTGTGCTCCCTGACCTACATTGGCTCCCGGTTAAGCAGCGCCTCAATTTCAAAATTCTCATCCTTGTTTTCAAATCCCTCCATGGCCTCACCCCTCCCTATCTCTGTAATCTCCTTCAGCCCTACAACCCCCTGAGATATTTCCACATTCTCACCACTCTCTGGGTAAAGAAGTTTCTTCTGAATTCCCTATTTGATTTCTTGGTGACTACCTTATACTCTTTTACTCTTCCCCACAAGTGGAAACACTCTCCCCGTGTCTATTCTATCAAAACTTTCATAATTTTAAAGAACTTTATTCGCTCACCCCTCAGCTTTCTCTTTTCAAGAGAAAAGAGACCCAGCCTCTTCATCCTTTCCTGATGGGTATAACCTTGCAGTTCTGGTATCATCCTTGTAAATCTTTTCTGCACCCTCTCCAGTGCCTCTATATCCTTTTTATAATATGGCAACCAGAATTGTTTGCAGTTCTCCAAGTGTGGTTTAACCAAGGTTCGATACAAGTTTCGCATAACTTCCCCACTTTTTAGTTCTATCCCTCTAAAAAAAAAAATAAACCCTTGTGCCTGGTTTGCTTTTTTTTAATGGCTTTATTAACCTGTGTTGCTACTTTTAGTGATTTCTGTATTTTACTCCCAGATCCCTTTGTTCCTCTACCCCGTTTAGATTCTTATTTTCCAAGTAATATGTGACGACCTCATTTTTTTAATAAAATGTAATACCGCGCATTTATCTGTGTTGAATTTAATTTGCCAATTATATGCCCATTCTGCAACTTTATTGTCTTGTAACTTGTTGCAGTCCTCCTCAGTATTGACTATTCCCCCCACCACCCCCCCCACCCCCAATTTGGTGTCATCCGCAAACGTAGAAATTGTGTTTTTGATTCCAAAGTCTAAATCGTTAATATAAATTGTGAACAACAGTGGTCCCAGCACTGATCCTTGTAGGACCCTACTTTCCACTCTGAATAGCTACGCTTTGCCCCTGCTCTGTCTTGCAGCCAGCTAGCTATCCATTCTGCTACTTGTCCCCTGACTCCGTGTGCTCTAACCTTATTCATTAGTCTATTATGTGGCACCTTATTGAAGACCTTTTGGAAATCTAGATAAATTACGTCTACTGCATTACCCTTGTCTATTCTCTCCCTCACTTCTTCAAAGAATTCAATGAGGCTGGTTAAGCAAGACTTTCCCTTTTGAAATCCATGCTGACTATTCATTATATTTTTGGTTTCTAGATGTTCTATTTTTTCTTTAGTAGGGATTCCATTATTTTTCCGACCACCGATTTTAAGCTGACTATAGTTCCCTGGATATGTTCTGTCTCCCTTCTTAAGCATAGATATAACGTTGGCTATCTGCCAGTCCTCTGGCACTACAACTTTTTCTAACGAATTATTAGATATGTGTTATAGTGCCTCTGCTATCTCTTCTCTAGATTCTTTAAAAATGTGTGGATGTAATCCATCCAGACCAGGGGTTTTATCATCTTTGAGTTTGATTAGTTTACTTAATATTTCTCCCCTTTTTTATTTTAAATGTGATTATATCATTTCTAATCTCATCTTCCGATGTCATGTCCAGCTGATCCATCTCTCTGGTAAATACTGAAACAAAGTAATGATTTAATATTTCTGCCATTTCGCGATCACTGCCTGTGAATTTATCCTGACCGTCCCTTAGTGGCCCTATTCCCATCCCGACTTCCCTTTTTTATTTATGTGCCTGTAGAATATTTTACTATTTTATTTTGTGTTCCTTGATAATTTAATTTCAGAGTTCCTCTTTGCCTTCCTAATTGCTTCTTTGATTTCTCTCCTAATCTCTTCATATTCTCTCTTGTCATGCTCTCCCCTGCTGTCCATCTACTTGGTGTATGCCTCATTCCTTACCCTCAATTTTTCCCATGTGTCTTTTATTCATCCATGGTGACTCATTAGTGTTTAGTTTGTTCTTGTTTTTAGCTGAATATATTTTTCCCGGACTTTGAACACCATTTTAAATATTTCCCACTGCTGTTCTACATCATTGTTTGCCAATATTGTTGTCCATTTTATTTTCCCAAGTTCTATTCTCAGCCCCTTAAAATCAGCTTTTCTCTAATCTTTCCCTGGTCTTTGTCATGCTTATGCCCTTATCATTATGCTTATGCTTTATTATCTTAAAGCGTATTATATTATAGTCACTATTGCCTAGATATTCCCCTACTTTTATTTCTCTTATCAGCTCTGGTTCATTCCCCATTATTAGATCCAGTAGCGAATCCTCCCTTGTTGGGCTTTTTACATACTGGGTAAGAAAGGAGTCCTGTACACATTGTAGGAACCCCATTCCCTTATCCCCTTTACCTACCTCTTCTGTCCAATTAATATCGGGGTAGTTGAAATCCCCCATGATTATTATTCTATGTTTTTTACTCATTTCCCTAATTTGTCTGCATATTTCTTCCTCTACCTCCCTTCCACTATTAGGTGGTCTGTCGACTACCCCTATTAGTATGATTGATGCTTTATTATCTTTTATCTCTATCCACATAGATTCTATTTTTGTCTTGCTCATAGCTGCGTCACTTTTTTTCTACTGCCATTATGTTATCTCTAATAAGTACAGCTACTCAACCGCCCCTTTTTCCCTTTCTATCTTTTCTAAATATGTTATACCCTGCAATGTTTAATTCCCAGTCCTGATTTTTCTGTAGCCATGTCTCAAGTATTCCCTACTATATCTGGTTCCTCGCAACATATTATTGCCTCTAGTTCCCCTGTTTTATTACAGACACTGTGTATTGCTGTACAGACAGTTTGACTCATTTTTACTAGCCGTTCATCTCACTTTCTTTTTAACCATCTTTTTACACTCCTGTTCTATAACTCTATTTATTCCCTGGCCATTTATGTCCTCCTTTAGTTTAGTCTGTCCTATGCTCGCCTTTCCTGTTTTGTTTATATTTAGGCTTGTTTGAGTTTTTTGATGAGGTAATAGGGTGGATGAGGGCAGTGCAGCTCATGTTGTGTATATGGACTTTCAAAAGGCGTTTGATAAAGTCCCACATATTAGGCTTGTTAGCAAAATTGAAGCCCTTGGGATAAAAGGGGCAGTAGCCTCATGGATACAAAATTGGCTAAGGGATAGAAAACAGAGATGTGGTGAATGGCCGTTTTTCGGACTGGTGGGAGGTATACAGTGGCGTTTTGATGTACATTAATGACTTGGACTTGGGGGTACAGGGCACAATTTCGAAATTTGCAGGTGACACGAAACTTGGAAGAGTGGTAAACAGTGAGGGAAATAGTAATAGACTTCAAAAAGACATAGACAGGCTGGTGGAATGGGCAGACACATGGCAGATGAAATTCAATGCAGAGAAGTGTGAGGTGATACATTTTGGTAGGAAGAATGAGGAGAGACCATACACACTAAATGATACAATTTTAAAGGGGGTACAAGAACAGAGAGACCTGGGGGCGCTTGTGCACAAGTCTTTGAAGGTAGCAGGACAGGTAAACAAAGCAGTTAATAAAGCATCTGGAATCCTGGGCTGTATGAGGAAGCAAGGGGCTAATGAGAGTGAGGAACTTAAAGTAATTAATATCAGTAGAGAAAAAGTACTACAGAAATTAATGGGACTAAAAGCTGACAAATCCCCTGGACCTGACGGCCTACATCCTAGGGTTCTAAAAGTGGTGGCTGCAGAGATAGTGCATGCATTGGTTGTGATCTTCCAAAATTCCCTAGATTCTAGAACGGTCCCAGCGGATTGGAGGGTAGGAAATATAACCCCGCTATTCAAGAAAGGAGGGAGAGAGAAAACCGGGAACTACAGGCCAGTTAGCCTGACATCAGTCGTCGTGAAAATGCTGGAATCCATTATTAAGGAAGTGGTATCAGGGCACTTAGAAAATCATAACATGATTAGGCAGAGTCAGCATGGTTTTATGAAAGGGAAATTGTGTTTAACAAATTTATTAGAGTTTTTTGAGGATGTAACTAGCAGGGTAAACATAGAAGATAGGAGCAGGAGTAGGCCATTCGGCCCCTCGAGCCTGCGCCGCCATTCAATGAGATCATGGCTGATCATCCAAATTCAGTACCCTGTCCCTGCTTTCTCCCCATATCCCTTGATCCCTTTAGCCTTAAGAAATATATCTAACTCCTTCTTGAATATATTTAATGAATTGGCCTCAACTGCCTTCTGTGGTAGAGAATTCCACAGGTTCACCACTCTCTGGGTGAAGAAATTCCTCCTCATCTCAGTCCTAAATGGCTTACCCCTTATCCTTAGACTGTGACCCCTGGTTCTGGACTCCCCCGTCATCGGGAACATCCTTCCTGCATCTAGTCTGTCTAGTCCTGTTAGAATTTTATAAGTTTCAATGAGTTCCCCTCTCATTCTTCTAAACTCTAGCGAATATAAGCCTAATCGACCCAATCTCTCTTCATACGTCATTCCTGCCATCCCAGGTATCAGTCTGGTGAATCTTCGCTGCACTCCCTCCATGGCAAGAACATCCTTCCTCAGATAAGGACATCCTTCCTCAGATAAGGAGGGTAGATAAGGGAGCCAGTGGATTTCCAAAAGGCATTCGATAAGCTGGCACATAGGTTGCTAAATAAGATTACGGCTCCTGGGGTTGGGGGTAATATATTAGTATGGATAGAGGATTGGTTAACTGACAGAAAACAGAGTAGGGATAAACATGTCATTTTCCGGTTGGCAGGCTGTAACTAGTGGGGTGCCGCAAGGATCAGTGCTTGGGCCTCAGCTATTTACAATCTATATTAATGAGTTAGATAAAGGGACCGAGTGTAATGTATCCAAGTTTGCTGACGATACAAAGCTAGGTGGGAAGGTAAGCTGTGAGGAGAACACAAAGAGCCTGCAAAGGGATATAGACCAGTTAAGTGAGTGGGCAATAAAGTGGCAGATGGAGTATAATGTGGGTAAATGTGAGGTTATTCACTTTGGTAGAAAGAATAGAAAAACAGAATATTTTTTTAAATGGTGAGAAACTATTAAATGTTGATGTTCAGAGAGATTTAGGTGTCCTCATACAGGAAACACAAAGTTAGCATGCAGGTACAGCAAGAAATTAGGAAGGCAAATGGCATATTGGCTTTTATTGCAAGGGGGTTGGAGTATAAGAGTAAGGAAGTCTTGCAACAATTGTACAGGGCTTTAGTGAGACCACACCTGGAGAATGTGCACAGTTTCGGTCTCCTTATCTGAGGAAGGACATACTTGCCTTGGAGGCGGTGCAACGAAGGTTAACTAGATTGATTCCTGGGATGAGAAGGAGGAGGCGGACCTGTGTGGGAGCGGCAGCGGGACCTGAGAGAAGGCAGAGCGGCCATAAGTGCGGTTTCAACAGAGTGCTGCGAGTTGGAAGCTTACCAATCTCGCAGACCGGCGGCGGTGTTCCAGAGCCACATCATGATTCAAAGTGACGCGGGCAAGAGGAAGCAGCTGATTGGGTGAGTACGGCCAGGTGAGTATTTATACTGCTCTATAGTTTGACAGTTAAGGTTAATAGTTTATAAAGTTTAGAAGGTCTTAATTTTTGTGGTTATAGTTCCTAAGGTCTCTGTTGTGTAGCGGGTAGTGCTAGTAAACAAGGGCCCTTGAGTATATCATTTAATTGTAGTGTAATTAGTGGCTTTGATTTGATTTAATTTAATTTAAACTAAATTAAAAGGGTAAGTCATGGCAGCACAGCTCGGCCCCGTGGCGTGCTCCTCCTGCACTATGTGGGAAATCAGGGACACTTCCTGTGTCCCTGACGACCATGTGTGCGGGAAGTGTATCCAGCTGCAGCTACTGGCAGACCGCATTGCGGCGCTGGAGCTGCGAATGGATACATACTGGAGCATTCGCGATGCCGAGGACGTCGTGGATATCACGTTTAATCAGTTGGTCACACCGCAGGTAAAGGCTGCACAGGCAGGAAGGGAATGGGTGACCGCCAGGCAGAGTAGTAGGCGCAGGCAGGTAGTGCAGGGGTCCCCTGTGGCCATCCCCCTCTCAAACAGATATACCGCTTTGGATATTGTTGGGGGAGATGGCTTATCGGGGGAAGGCAGCAGCAACCAACTTCCTGGCACCATGGGTGGTTCTGCTGCACAGGACGGGAGAAAAAAGAGCGGGAGAGCTACAGTGATGGGGGATTCTATTGTAAGGGGAATAGATAGGTGTTTCTGCGGCTGCAAACGAGACTCCAGGATGGTATGTTGCCTCCCTGGTGCAAGGGTCAAGGATGTCTCGGAGCGGCTGCAGGGCATTCTGGAGGGGGAGGATGAACAGCCAGTTGTCGTGGTGCATATAGGTACCAACGATATAGGTAAAAATCGGGATGAGGTCCTAAAAGCTGAATATAGGGAGTTAGGAGGTAAATTAAAAAATAGGACCTCAAAGGTAGTAATCTCAGGATTGCTACCAGTGCCACGTGCTAGTCAGAGTAGAAATAGAAGGATATTTCAGATTAATACGTGGCTAGAGGAATGGTGCAAGGGGGAGGGATTCAAATTCCTGGGACATTGGAACCGGTTCTGGGGGAGGTGGGACCAGTACAAACTGGACGGTTTGCACCTGGGAGGGACCGGGACCGATGTCCTAGGGGGAGTGTTTGCTAGTGCTGTTGGGGAGGGTTTAAACTAAAATGGCAGGGGGTTGGGAACTTGTGCAGGGAGACAGGAAAGGGAAGCAAGGATAGAAGCAAAAGACAGGAAGGAGAAAAGCAAAAGTGGCAGTCAGAGAAATCAAGGGTGTAAATCAAACATGACCACAGTAATTAATAATTCTAAAAGAACTAAGAGTGTTAAAAAAACAAGCTTGAAGGCTTTGTGTCTTAATGCGAGGAGCATTCCTAATAATGTGGATGAATTAGCTGCGCAAATAGATGTAAACGGATATGATATAATTGGGATTACGGAGACATGGATCCAGGGTGACCAAGGCTGGGAATTCAACATCCAGGGGTATTCAATATTCAGGAGAGACAGGCAAAAAGGAAAAGGAGGTGGGGTAGCATTGCTGGTTAAAGAGGAGATTAACACAATAGTAAGGAAGGATATTAGCTCTGATGATGTGGAATCTGTATGGGTAGAGCTGAGAATTACCAAGGGGCAGAAAACGTTAGTGGGAATTGTATACAGACCCCCAAACAGTAATGCTGAGGTTGGGGATGGCATTAAACGGGAAATTAGAGACGCGTGCAATAAGGGCACAGCAGTTATCATGGGTGACTTTAATCTACATATAGATTGGGCTAACCAAATTAGTAACAATACTGTGGAGGAGGAATTCCTAGAGTGTATACGGGATGGTTTCCTGGACCAATATGTCGAGGAACCAACTAGAGATCAGGCCATCTTAGACTGGGTATTATGTAATGAGAAAGGATTAATTAGCCATCTTGTTGTGCGAGGCCCCTTGGGGAGGAGCGATCATAATATGATAGAATTCTTCATTAAGATGGAGAGTGAAGTAGTTGACTCAGAGACTAGGGTCCTGAATTTAAATAAAGGAAACTATGATGGTATGAGGCGCGAGTTGGCTAGGATGGATTGGGGAACGTTACTTAAAGGGTTGATGGTGGATAGGCAATGGCAAACATTTAAAGATCGCATGGATGAACAACAGAATTTGTTCATCCCTGTTTGGCATAAAAATAAAACAAAAAAGGTGACTCAACCGTGGCTAACGAGAAATTAGGGATAGCATAGGGTCCAAGGAGAGGACATATAAATTGGCCAGAAAAAGCAGCAAACCTGAGGATTGGGAGCAGTTTAGGATTTAGCAAAGGAGGACAAAGGGATTAATTAAGAGGGGGAAAATAGAGTATGAAAGTAAGCTTTCAGGGAACATAAAAACTGACTGTAAAAGCTTCTATTGATATGTGAAGAGAAAAAGATTGGTGAAGTCAAGCGTAGGTCTCTTGTAGTCAGAATCAGGGGAATTTATAATGGGGAACAAAGAAATGGCTGACCAATTAAATACATACTTTGGTTCTGTCTTCACAAAGGAGGACACAAATAACCTCCCAGAGATGTCGGGGAACATAGGGTCTAATGAGAGGGAGGAATTGAATGAAATCAGTATTTGTAGGGAAATGGTGTTAGGGAAATTGACGGGATTGAAGGCCGATAAATCCCCAGGGCCTGATAATCTACATCCTAGGGTACTTAAGGAAGTGGCCCTAGAAATAGTAGATGCATTGCTGGTCATCTTCCAAAATTCTATAGACTCTGGAACAGTTCCCATGGATTGGAGGGTAGCTAATGTAACCCCACTATTCAAAAAAGGTGGTAGAGAGAAAAGCCTGACATCAGTAGTGGGGAAGATGCTAGAGTCCATTATAAAAGATGTAATAGCAGAGCACTTGGAAAACAGTGACAGGATCGGACAAAGTCAACATGGATTTACAAAAGGTAAATCATGCCTGACTAATCTACTGGAATTTTTTGAGGATGTAACTGGTAGAATAGATAAGGGAGAACCAGTGGATGTGGTGTATTTGGACTTTCAGAAGGCTTTCGATAAGGTCCCGCATAAGTGATTAGCGTGCAAAGTTAAAGCATATGGGAATCGGGGTAAGGTACTGACTTGGATAGAGAGCTGGTTGGCAGACAGGAAGCAAATAGTTGGAATAAACGGGTCTTTTTCCGAGTGGCAGGCAGTGACCAGTGGGGTACAGCAGGGATCGGTGCTCGGACCCCAGTTATTCACAATATATATTAATGATCTAGACGAGGGAACTAGATGTGATATCTCCAAGTTTGCAGACGACACAAAACTGGGTGGGTGTGTGTGCTGTGAGGAGGATGCAGAGAAACTCCAGTATGATTTGGACAGGATGGGTGATTGGGCGGATGCATGGCAGATGCAGTATAATGTGGATAAATGCGAGGTTATCCACTTTGGTGGCAAAAACAGGAAGGCAGATTATTATCTGAACAGCAACAGATTGGGAAAAGGGGAAGTGCAACGAGACCTGGGCGTCCTTGTGCACCAGTCGCTGAAGGTAAGCATGCAGGTGCAGCAGGCGGTTAAGAAGGCAAATGGTATGTTGGCCTTCATAGCGAGAGGATTCGAGTACAGGAGCAAGGATGTCTTGCTGCAGTTGTACAGGGCCTTGGTGAGACCACACCTTGAGTATTGTGTGCAGTTTTGGTCGCCTTATCTGAGGAAGGATGTTCTTGCCATGGAGGGAGTGCAGCGAAGATTCACCAGACTGACACCTGGGATGGCAGGAATGACGTATGAAGAGAGATTGGGTCGATTGGGCTTGTATTTACTAGAGTTTTGAAGAATGAGAGGGGATCTCATTGAAACTTATAATATTCTAACAGGGCTAGACAGACTAGATGCAGGAAGGATGTTCCCGATGGCGGGGGAGTCCAGAACCAGAGGTCACAGTCTAAGGATAAGGGGTAAGCCATTTAGGACTGAGATGAGGAATTTCTTCACCCAGAGAGTGGTGAACCTGTGGAATTCTCTACCACAGAAGGCAGTTGATGCCAATTCATGAAATATATTCAAGGAGTTAGATATATTTCTTAAGGCTAAAGGGATCAAGGGATATGGGGAGAAAGCAGGGACAGGGTACTGAATTTGGATGATCAGCCATGATCTCATTGAATGGCGGAGCAGGCTCGAGGGGCCGAATGGCCTACTCCTGCTCCTATCTTCTATGAGAGGGTTGTCCTATGATGAGAGATTGGAGTTTAGAAGAATGAGAGGTGATCTCATTGTACCAGACTAAATGAGTGGGCAGTAAGGTGGCAGATGGAGTATAATGTAGGGAAATATGAGGTTATTCACTTTGGTAGGAAGAATAGAAAAACAGAATATTTTTTAAATGGTGAGAAACTTTCAAATGTTGGTGTTGAGAGAGATTTGGGTGTCCTCGTGCAAGAAACACAGAAAGCTAGCATGCAGGTACAGCAAGCAATAAGGAAGGCAAATGGCATGTTGGCCTTTATTGCAAGAGGGTTGGCGTATAAGAGTAAGGAAGTCTTGCTACAATTGTACAGGGCCTTGGTGAGACCACACCTGGAGTACTGTGCAGAGTTTTGGTCTCCTTATTTAAGGAAGGATATACTTGCCTCGGAGGCGGTGCAACGAAGGTTCACTAGATTGATTCCTGGGATGAGAGGGCTGTCCTACGATGAGAGATTGTGTAGAATGGGCCTATACTCTCTGGAGTTTAGAAGAATGAGAGGTGATCTCATTGAAACATAGATTCTGAAGGGGATTGACAGGGTAGATGCTGAGAGGTTGTTTCCCCTGGCTGGAGTGTCTAGAACTAGGGGGCATAGTCTCAGGATAAGGGGTAGGCCATTTACGACTGAGATGAGGAGGAATTTCTTCACTCAGAGGGTTGTGAATCTTTTAAATTCTCTACCCCAGAGGGCTGTGGATGCTGAGTCATTGAGTATATTCAAGGCTGAGATAGAGCGAGTTTTGGACTCTTGAGGAATCGAGGGATATGGAGATCGGGCGGAAAGTGGAGTTGAGGTCGAAGATCAACCGTGATCTTATTCAATGGCGTAGCAGGCTTGAGGGGCCAAATGGCCGAATCCTGCTCCTAATTATATTATGTATAAATAGCGTAGAGTACAAAAGTCAAGTAGTTGTGCTAAACCTGTATAAAACACTAGTTCGGCCCCAGCTGGAGTATTGTGTCCAATTCTGGGCAACGCACTTTAGGAAGAACGTGAAGTCTTTGGAGAGGGTGCAGAAGAGATTTACTAGAATGGTTCCAGGGATGAGGGAATACAGTTACGTGGATAGACTGGAGGAGCTGGGGTTGTTCTCCTTGGAGCAGAGAGGCCTAAGAAGAGATTTGATAGGTGTTTAAAATCATGAAGGATTTAGATAGTGTAAATCTAGAGGAACTGTTTCCAATGGCTGAAGGGTTGATAACGAGAGGACACAGATTTAAGGTGATTAGCTGAAGAACCAGAGGCGACATGAGGAAAAACACTTTTACACAACGAGTGGTTGGGATTTGGAATGCACTGTCTGATAGGGTGGAGGATACAGATTCAATAATAATCTTCAAAAGGGAATTGGATAAATACTTGAAGGAGAAAAAATTGCAGGGATATGGGGAAAGAGCGGGGGAGTGGGACTAACTGGATTGCTCTTTTTGAAAGAGCCGGCGTAGGCTTGATGGGCCATATGGCCTCTTTCTGTGCTGTACCGTTCTGTGATTCTAGTTCAGAAATTTTGTATCCTATAAGTCTGATCCATTCTATGTATATTATAACGGTCTTGGATCTGCAGCTATGTTAAGTGTCAATTGGCACCTTTAAAAGTATACATTACACTTTGAAATCACCTGTCGAATGTCAGGTCTCAAGCTGTGATCGGCTTAAATTATCACTATCTGTTGAGTTAGCTGTGCTAATTTGCTCAAATATCCATTCGTCACTAAAGGAGCAGAAAAGCTACCAAAATCAATTAGGAATCAGCAACTACAGTATGCTCTTAAATCAGAGTTGCTTTATTCGAATTGTCTGTCAATTGAAAACAAAAATCACAGAAAAACAACTCTCGTTGAAAATTCTTTGCTTAATTTAAACTATTGGTTAATTTGAATTCTCACCCAAAATGGGTCCTGACCAATGGCAATCATCACTTAATTCAAATGACTACCTGATCAACATCCCGCACATTGGTGTGGCAGCCCCCTCCAATCAAGAATAACAAGTACAAGATCCTTACCATTTGAGGTAAAATGTCAAGAATTTGCATTTATATAGCGCCTTTAAGGTAGAAAACATTCCAAGGTGCTTCACAGAGCATAATTGACATTGAGCCAAAGAGAGAGATATTAGGAGGGGTGACTCGAAGCTTGGTCAGAGAGGGGTAGGTTTTAAGGAGCATCTTAAAGGAAGAGAGGGAGGCGGAGAAGTTTACGGAAGGAATTCGAGCTTGGTGCCGAGACGGCTGCAGCCAGTGGTGAGGCGAAGGGATTGTGGGATGCACGAGGTTTTAGATGAGCTGAAACTTCTCCTAACTTGCATAATTGCTGTTCACCCATCACCGCTGTGCTCGCTAGCCTCGTTTCAACCATGGTTGTAGTTGGGGTGTTGTCGTTAACCTCACTGTCCCTGTTGTACGGCAAATGTGATTTGACATTCTGTACGTTTGCTATTTTAATCTAGTTGTGAAATTGTTCTGTCTGAGATATTTGTATTCTCGAAGTTGAAGATTGTGCCAGCTACTATGAGGATTCAGCTGACAGTACAAATCAGTCAACTAATTACTGCACCAAGATTGTCTTTAAAACAGTTCTGATGAATTTGTTGCTTTCTGAGCCATGGCTGCAGTTGAAGCTCTGACATATTTAGCATCATTATTCTCACAGAGAATGTTGCCTGCTTTTGTAACCATCTATGAAATAAAACATTCTTTGCATCCTTAACCTTAAATTAAAAGTAACAGGCTGGGTCCATAGCTCCCTTTAGTGTTGGAGCAACTTCCAGTTTAAACTGGATCATTAACATCTTTTACTGAACTTGTTCCACAAAAGCAAACTGCCAATTAGCCAAACTTCAATGTATTAGATGCCAGTGGCTGATCACATAATTGAACTAAATCAACCTTTTTTATATGCTGCACAAAATTGCAGATGCAGTCAGCAGTGTTCAATTTGTTTCTCGGCTACTGTTGTGGATTTATTTAAATTCTTTATGGATAATTTGGCTAGAGCTGGGTTGATGTTTTAGAAAATCACAATTCAGTGCTAAAATTATATGTCACCTTGTACTACTTTTACTCAAAAGGCAGTATTGTTTAGTTAATGTGCACAGAGCAGAGAGGTATTTAGTTGAAGAACTGTTTTCTTTGGAACATGATTGTAGGTCAACCCACTACCAAACAGACATTACCAAATTGGGTAGTGTTGCGTCTTGTGGTAGTCCACATCAGGCAATGGTATAGGGTTCATCTTGAGGCCAATCTGTGAACAGCTAGGGATGAGAGTGTTGTTTAGCACTGCGGGCCTGGAAACATAGTCCTCAGACCTTCTTAAAACACTTTTGTACTGTTCTGGCATACTTCTATTTGTATGTAGAATTTAAATGAATGAGGAAATATGCTAGATTACTGGATGTGCTAGATTGTGCTCGAAAGAATTTCACTAACACACAAAACCATGTTTAGTTTACTGATTTATTGTTCTGACCTGGCATCTCTTGTACTATCTTATTGTTAGGAACCTCCCATAGTGTTTCTTATGGTGAATGCAAGGATAAACAAATGTATAATGATGGGCACTCTTGACCCCTCTCTTCAGCAGCACCGACGCACTCTATCTCAAAGCTGTCTGGGTCCACAGTTCCATTTCATCCTTAGACTCATCCGACGCTTCAACAAAAAACTTTTCTTCTTCCTTTCCGATGTCAAGGATCGCAAGCTTCAACAACTCTTGGACACTAACGCCCCTCCGGAACCTTCTTCCCCTTCACTTTCCTCTGGCCCCCCTTCTCCCAATCTCACCCCCTGCCGCGTTTTCACTATCCCCTCTGACCTTCCCCTCTCTGACCCCGAACGATCAGTCCTCAGCAAAGGCCTGAGCTTTATCCCCTTACGCCCCCACCTCAATGAATTTCGAGCTCGGCACGATGCTGAGCTCTTTTTCCGCCGCCTTTGTCTCCGTGCCCACTTCTCTGGCCAGGAGTCTTCCCCCCGCACGGCTGACCCTTTCTCCCGCTTTCAGAATTCTCGTTCCACCTGGACCCCTCCCTCTGGCCTCTTACCCTCTCTAGATCTTTTCATTGCTAACTGCCGCCATGACATCGGCCATCTCAATTTCTCTGCTCCCCTCACCCACTCCAACCTACCTCCCTCTGAACTTGCAGCACTCCATTCTCTCCGATCCAACCCCGACATTGTCATTAAACCTGCTGACAAGGGTGGTGCTGTTGTTGTTTGGCGAACCGACCTCTACCTAGCGGAAGTTGAACGCCAACTCTCCGACACCTCCTCCTACCTCCACCTGGACCATGACCCCACTACCGAACATCAAGCCACCGTTTCCAAGACTGTCACTGACCTCATCTCCTCTGGAGATCTTCCCCCCATGGCTGCCAACCTCATAGTTCCCCAACCCCGCACAGCCCGCTTCGACCTCCTTCCCAAGATCCATAAACAGGACTGCCCTGGTAGACCCATCGTTTCAGCCTGCTCTTGCCCCACGGAACTTATCTCTTCCTATCTCGACTCTATTTTTTCTCCCCTTGTCCAGTCCCTTCCCACCTACATCCGCGATTCCTCTGACGCCCTCCGCCACTTTAACAGTTTCCAGTTTCCTGGCCCCAACCGCCTCCTTTTCACCATGGACGTACAATCCTTCTACACCTCCATCCCCCACCAGGATGGCCTGAGGGCGCTCCGCTTCTTTCTTGAACAGAGGCCCAACCAGTCCCCATCCACCGCCACCCTCCTCCGCCTGGCTGAACTTGTTCTCACATTGAACAACTTCTCCTTTGACTCCACTCATTTCCTCCAAATCAAAGGTGTTGCTATGGGTACCCGCATGGGTCCTAGCTATGCCTGCCTTTTCGTGGGATATGTGGAACACTCTTTGTTCCAGTCCTACTCGGGTCCCCTCCCTCACCTCTTTTTCCGGTACATTGACGACTGTATCGGTGCCGTTTCCTGCTCTCGCCCCGAACTAGACAATTTCATTCACTTTGCCTCCAATTTCCACCCTTCCCTCACCTTCACATGGTCCATCTCCGACTCTTCCCTCCCCTTCCTCGACTTCTCCGTCTCCATCTCTGGGGATAGGTTATTGACCAACATTCACTACAAGCCCACTAACTCCCACAGCTACCTGGACTACACTTCCTCCCACCCCGCCTCCTGTAAGGACTCTATTCCCTTCTCCCAGTTTCTCCGTCTCCGCCGCATCTGCTCCGACGATGCCACCTTCCATACCAGTGCTTCCGACATGTCTTCTTTTTTCCTCAACCGAGGATTCCCCTCTACCGTGATCGACACGGCCCTCGACTGTGTCCGTTCTATCTCCCGCACTTCTGCTCTCACCCCAGCCCCTCCCTCCCGGAACCACGATAAAGTTCCCCTTGTCCTCACCTTTCACCCCACCAGCCTCCACATTCAACGGATCATCCTCCGCCATTTCCGCCACCTCCAACGTGATCCCACCACCAAACGTATCTTCCCCTCACCTCCCCTTTCAGCATTCCGTAGGGACCGCTCCCTCCGAGACACCCTAGTCCACTCCTCTACCACCCCCAGCACCCCTTCCCCTTCGCCCGGCACCTTCCCGTGCAAGCGCAGGAGATGCAACACCTGCCCTTATACATCCCCCCTTCCCACTCTCCAGGGCCCCAAACACCCCTTCCAGGTGAAACAGCGATTTACTTGTACTTCTTGCAATCTAGTATACTGTATTCGCTGCTCACGATGTGGTCTCCTCTACATTGGGGAGACCAAACGCAGATTGGGTGACCGCTTTGCGGAACACCTCCGTTCAGTCCGTAAGGGTGACCCCGAGCTTCCGGTCGCTTGTCATTTTAATTCACCTCTCCACGCCCACTCAGACCTCGCCGTCCTCGGCCTCGTGCATTGTTCCACGGAAGCTCAGCGTAAGCTTCGAGAACAGCACCTCATCTTTCGTTTAGGCACTTTACAGCCTTCCGGACTCGATATCGAGTTCAACAATTTCAGATCATAACCGCGGCCCCCACCACACATATATACATTTTATCCACCCTTTTGGTCCGTGCCTTTTTCCTTTTTTTTTCCTCTCTCTCCCCCTACGGCAGCTGTCTCATTCTGCCAGCATTTCACACCTCACCTTTTGTTTCTTAACCTGTCCCATTACCATCTCGTCTTGCCTTGAGCATCTCTTAATGTCTCTACTTACCATAGACCACCCCTTTTGTTCTTTTATTCCTCCCCCCAGCCTCCCCCTTGCATTTTTATCTGTTTAATTTCCTGCTGTGTTCTCAGTTCCGACGAAGGGTTTCGACCTGAAACGTTAACTCTGTTTCTCTCTCCACGGATGTTGCCTGGCCTGCTGAGTTTTTCCCAGTGTTTTCTGTTGTTATTTCGGATTTCCAGCATCCGCAGTATTTTGCTATCGTATAATGATGGGTGCCGTTTACCAGTAATATACATTTAAAAAAAATATTTCTTCAACATTTCCAATGTGGCTGAAATCTTACTTCCCATTGAAGGTGATTTGAATATGAACTGCTTATTCCATATAGTTGGCTTCTTCCAGACCTTCCTAGTTGCAGAGTCGTATTTTTTTTCTTTGTGGGAAAATATGTTCAAATTAATGTTGGATGAAAATAAGAAAAGGAAGCAGTGGCCATTGAGACATGTATCTAGCGACATAGTGCATTGAGTATGTGAATATGAGCCCTGGTTGGTTAAGTCTAGAGAGGCAGCATCAAGATATCTTTGCTCGCTGGGTTCTAGCTTTGAGGAAGAGGGCAGCATTTTGCTTAGCAGACCACGTGCCCAGCAGGTGAGAAACCTTGTTGGTTTGTAGCAGGGCGAGGGCGGCCTGTTAGCTTGTCAAAATAGATTGAGTAGCTTCGGGTCATCAGTCAATCCATTAAACATAATTTATATCGTTTTTTTTTTGTACACCTGGAGTGGTCGAACTGTGGTAGTTTATCATTTACCTCATTGAAACATATAAGATTCTGAGGGGGCTTGACAGGGTAGATGATGAGAGGCTGTTTCACCTGGCTGGAGAGTCCAGAACTAGGGGGCATAGTCTCGGGATAAGGGGTCGGCCGTTTAAGACTGAGACGAGGAGGAATTTCTTCACTGAGGGTTGTAAATCTTTCTCTACCCCAAAGGGTTGTGGATGCTGAGTCTTTGAGTATATTCAAGGCTGAGATAGATAGATTTTTGGACTCCAGGGGAATCGGGATATGGAGATCGGGCAGGAAAGTGGAGTTGAGGTAGAAGATCAGCCATGATCTTATTGAATGGCGGAGCAGCTCGAGGGGCTGTTAGGCCTACTCCTGCTCCTAATTCTTATGTGCTTATTGCCTGCATTCAGTGGCCTGCCTTTAAAGAGGAGATGGTTTGGGTACAGTCGAGGTGGAAAGGTAGGGCAACAAAAGCCAGAGCTCCCTGGATGATGAAAGCGATAAGCATGTAAGATGAAGCAGAAAAAGAGCGCGTATGACAGATGTCAGGTTGAGAATACAAGTGAGAACCAAGCTGAATATAGAAAGTTCAGAAGGGAAGTGAAAAAGAAAATAAGAGGGGCAAAGAGAGAGTAGGAAAATAGATTGGCAGCTAACATAAAAGGGAATCCAAAAGTCTTCTATAAGCATATAACTAATAAACGGGTTGTAAGAGGAGGGGTGGTGCCGATTAGGGACCAAAAAGGAGACCTACGCATGGAGGCAGTGAGCATAGCTGAGGTACTAAGTGAGTACTTTGCATCTGTCTTCACCAAGGAAGAAGATGCTGCCAAAGTAATAGTGACAGAGGAGGCAGTGGAGATACTGGAGGAGATAAAAATTGATAAAGAGGAGGTACTAGAAAGGCTGCCTGTACTTAAAGTTGATAAATCACCAGGACCGGATGGGATGCATCCTAGGATGCTGAGGGAGGTTAAGGAGGAAATTACGGAGGTACTGGCCATAATCTTCCAATCCTCCATAGATACAGGGGTGGTGCCAGAGGACTGGAGAATTGCAAATGTTACACACTTGTTCAAAAAAGGGTGTAAGGATAAACCCAGCAACTATAGGCCAGTCAGTTTAACTTGGTTGTGGGGAAGCTTGTAGAAACAATAATCGGGAACAAAGTTAACAGTCACTTGGACAAGTGTGGATTAATTTCAGACCAAATATGTGCCCTTAGAGAAAAAAGGTGGGACTAACAAATCTCGAGCCCCCTGGATGTCTGGGGACATACAAGGTAGGATAAAGAAAAAAAGGGAGGCATATGACAGAGGGCTAAATACTCCAGAATCTTTAGAGGAGTGCAGGGGTGCAATTAAAAAGGATATTAGGAAAGCAAAGAGAGAGCATGAAAAATTCTTGGCAAGTAAAATCAAGGAAAATCCAAAGATGTTTTATAAATATATTAAGAGTAAGAGGATAACTAAAGAAAGGGTAGGGCCTATTAGAGATCATAAGGGTAATCTGTGTGTGGAGGCGGGAGAGGTCGGTAGGGTTCTTAATGAATACTTTGCGTCTGTTTTCACAAAGGAGAGGGGTGAAGCAGACATTGCTATCGGGGGAGGAGTGTGAAATATTAGATGAAATAAACATAGTGAGAGAGGAAGTATTAAGGGGTTTAGCAGCTTTAAAAGTGGATAAATCCCCAGGCCCGGATGAAATGTATCCCAGGCTGTTAAGCGAAGCAAAAGAGGAAATAACGGAGGCCCTGACCATAATTTTTCAATCCTCTCTGGCTTCAGGAGGACTGCTAATGTGGTACCCTTGTTTAAAAAGGGAGAAAAGGATAGACCAAGTAATTACAGGCCAGTCAGCCTAACCTCGGTGGTGGGAAAATTATTGGAAAGAATTCTGAAGGACAGGATAAATCTTCCTTTAGAAAGACACGGATTAATCAAGGATCGTCAGCACGGATTTGTTAAGGGAAGGTCGTGTTTGACAAACTTGATTGAATTATTTGAGGAGGTAATAAGGAGGGTAGATGAGGGTAGTGCATTTGATGTAGTGTATATGGACTTTAGCAAGGCTTTTGATAAAGTTCCACATGGCAGACTGGTCACGAAGTTAAAAGCCCATGGGATCCAGGGCAAAGTGTCAAGTTGGATTCAAAACTGGCTCGGAGACAGGAAGCAGAGGGTAATGGTTGATGGGTGTTTTTGTGACTGGAAGGCTGTTTCCAGTGGGGTTCCGCAGGGCTGAATACTGGGTCCCTTGCTTTTTGTGGTATATATGAATGATCTAGACTTGAATATAGGGGGTATGATTAAGAAGTTTGCAGATGATACTAAAATCGGCTGTGTGGTTGATACTGAAGAAGGAAGCTGTAGACTGCAGGAAGATATCAATAAATTGGTCAGGTGGGCAGAACAGTGGCAAATGGAATTCAATCCGGAGAAGTCTGAGTTAATGCATTTGGGGAGGGCTAACGAGGAAAGGGAATATACATTAAATGGTAGGACACTGAGTAGTGTAGAGGAACAAAGGGACCTTGGAGTGCATGTCCACAGATCCCTGAAGGTAGCAGGCCAGGTAGATAAGGTGGTTAAGAAGGCATACGGAATGCTTGCCTTTATTAGCCGTGGCATAGAATACAAGAGCAGGGGGGTTATGCTTCAACTGTATAAAACACTAGTTAGGCCTCAGCTTGAGTCCTGCGTGCAGTTCTGGTCAACACATTACAGGAAAGATGTGATTGCACTAGAGAGGGTACAGAGGAGATTTACAAGGATGTTGCCGGGAGTAGAGAATCTTAGCTATGAGGAAAGACTGGATAGGCTGGGTCTGTTTTCCTTGGAACAGAGGAGGCTGAGGGGAGACCTTATTGAGGTGTATAAAATTATGAGGGGCATAGATAAAGTGGATAGAAAGGACCTATTTCCCTTAGCAGAGGGGTCAGAAACCAGGGGACACAGATTTAAAGTAATTGGTGGAAGGTTTAGAGGGGATTTGAGGGGAAATGTCTTCACCCAGAGGGTTGTGGGGGTCTGGAACTCGCTGCCTGAAAGGGTGGTAGAGGCAGGAACCCGAATCACATTTAAAAAGTACGTGGATGTGCACTTGGGATGCTCTAACCTGCAGGGCAATGGACCAAGAGCTGGGAAGTGGGATTAGGCTAGATAGCTCTTTGTTGGCCGGCGTGGACACAATGGGCTGCAATGGCTTCTTTCCGAAATGCATTACCTCACACTTCTCTGGATTGAATTCCATTTGTCACTGTTATGCCCACCTGACCAATTTATTGATATCTTCCTGCAGTCTACAGCTTCCTTCTTCAGTATCAACCACACAGCCGATTTTAGTATCATCTGCAAATTTCTTAATCATACCCCCTATATTCAAGTTTAGATCATTGATATATACCACAAAAAGCAAGGGTCCTAGTACTGAGCCCTGCGGAACCCCACTGGAAACAGCCTTCCAGTCACAAAAACACCCATCCACCATTACCCTCTGCTTCCTGTCTCCGAGCCAGTTTTGAATCCAACTTGACACTTTGCCCTGGATCCCATGGGCTTTTAACTTCGTGACCAGTCTGCCATGTGGAACTTTATCAAAAGCCTTGCTAAAGTCCATATACACTACATCAAATGCACTACCCTCATCTACCCTCCTTGTTATCTCCTCAAAAAATTCAATCAAGTTTGTCAGACACGACCTTCCCTTAACAAATCTGTGCTGACTATCCTTGATTAATCCGTGTCTTTCTAAATGAAGATTTATCCTGTCCTTCAGAATTCTTTCCAATAATTTTCCCACCACCGAGGTTAGGCTGACTGGCCTGTAATTACTCGGTCTATCCTTTTCTCCCTTTTTAAACAAGGGTACCACATTAGCAATCCTCCAGTCCTCCGGCACCACACCTGAAGCCAGAGAGGATTGAAAAATGATGGTCAGGGCCTCTGCTATTTCCTCTTTTGCTTCGCTTAACAGCCTGGGATACATTTCATCCGGGCCTGGGGATTTATCCACTTTTAAAGCTGCTAAACCCCTTAATACTTCCTCTCTCTCTCTCTGTTTATTTCATCTAATATTTCACACTCCTCCCCTGATAACAATGTCTGCTTCGCCCCTCTCCTTTGTGAAAACAGACACAAAGTATTCATTAAGAACCCTACCGACCTCTCCCGCCTCCACACACAGATTACCCTCATGATCTCTAATAGGCCCTACCCTTTCTTTAGTTATCCTCTTACTCTTAATATATTTATAAAACTACTTTGGGTTTTCCTTGATTTTACTTGCCAAGAATTTTTCATGCTCTGTCTTTGCTTTCCTAATATCCTTTTTAATTGCACCCCTGCACTTTCTGTACTCTAGAAGATTCTGGAGTATTTAGCCCTCGGTATCTGTCATACGCGTCCCTTTTTTTCTTTATCCTACCCTGTATGTCCCTAGACATCCAGGGGGCTCTAGATTTGTTAGTCCCACCTTTTTTCTTTAAGTGCGCATGTTTGGTCTGAATCCTCCGGATCTCCTCCTTGAATGCCTCCCACTGCTCTGACACTGATTTACCTTCAAGTAGCTGTTTCCAGTCCACTATGGCTAAATCCCCTCTGAGCTTAGCAAAATTTGCTTTTTCTCAATTTAGAATTTTTATTCCTGGTCTATCCTTGTCCTTTTCCATAACGACCTTAAATTTAACAGAATTATGGTCACTAGCACCAAAATGCTCCCCCACTGATACGCCTTCCACCTGCCCAGCTTCATTCCCTAAAACTAAGTCCAGAACCGCCCCCTCCCTTGTTGGGCTTGCTACATACTGGCTAAAAAAGTTCTCCTGGATGCATTTTAGGAATTCCGCACCCTCTATACCCTTCACCCTAATTTTATCCCAGTTAATACTGGGGTAGTTGAAATCCCCTACTATTACTGCCCTATAGTTTTTGCACTTCTCAGAAATTTGTCCACATATTTGTTCTTCTATCTCCCTCTCACTGTTTGGGGGTCTGTTGTTTTTCAGTGCGACCCATATGGCTTCGTTTGATGATCCCTCCAACATATCATCCCTCCTCACAGCTGTAATAGTTTCTTTAATCAATACCGCGACCCCCCCCCCTCCCTTTTTACCTCCCTCTCTATCCCGTCTGAAAATCCTGTAACCAGGAATGTTGAGCTGCCATACCTGCCCCTCTTTCAGCCACGTCTCTGTAATAGCTATAATATCATAGTCCCAAGTATCTACCTGTGCCCTTAGCTCATCTGCCTTGTTCGCTATACTCCTTGCATTGAAGTATATACCATTTAGTACAGGCAAACCTCCTTGTTGACTACTATCTGGCCCTTAATTCCTCTGTCCTTCCAATTTACTTTCTACGTTTTTGTTTTCCAATTCCAGTTTTTCTTCCCTCCCTATTGACTCTATACTTAGGTTCCCATCCCCCTGCCAAGCTAGTTTAAACCTTCCCCAACAGCACTAGCAAACCCTCCCGCGAGGATATTGGTCCCGTTCCCGTTGAGGTGCAACATGTCTGGCTTGTAGAGGTCCCACCTCCCCCAGAAACTGTTCCAATTCCTCAGGAATCTAAAGCCCTCCCTCCTACACCATCTCTCCAGCCACGCATTCATCTGCTCTATCTTCCTATTTCTGTACTCACTAGCACGTGGCACTGGTAGTAATCTGGAGATTACTACCTTTGAGGCCCGGCTTTTTAACCTCTTTCTAGCTCCCTAAACTCTGCCTGCAGGACCTCATCCCTCTTCCTACCTATGTTGTTGGTACCAATATGGACCACGACCTCTGACTGTTCACCCTCTCCCCTCAGAATGTCCTGTAGCCATTCAGTGACATCCTTGACCCTGGAACCAGGGAAGCAACATACCATCCTGGAGTCACGTCTGCGGCCGCAGAAACACCTGTCTGTTCCCCTAACTATTGAATCCCCTATCACTATTGCTCTCCCTCTCCTCTTCCCCCCTGCCTGTGCAGCTGAGCCTTCCATGGTGCTATGGACTTGGCTCTGGCTGCACTCCCCAGAGGAACCATTGCCCTCACCAGTACTCAGCACCGAATACTGATTGTTGAGCAAGATGGGCTCAGGGGACTCCTGCACTACCTGCCTGGTCCTCCTCTTCTGTCTGACGGTCACCCATTCCCTCTCTGCCTGCACACTCTTAAGCTGCGGGGTGACCACCTCCCGAAACATGCTATCCACGTAGCTCTCAGCCTCGCGGATGCACAGCAGTGACTGCAGCCGCCGCTCAAACTCCGTAACCCGGTGCTCGAACTGCTGTAGCTGGCGACACTTCCCGCACATGTGGTCGTCCAGACCACGGGTGGTGTCCAGGACTTCCCACATGGCACAGGATGTGCATTCCACGGGTGTGAGCTGCCCTGCCATACCTCTAATTAACAGACTATTTACTAACCTAGCTGGAATAAACTTAAAAACTTGAAGAAAGCCAAGTAAAAACACTTACTAGATACTCACCAATCAGCTCCTCTTTTTGAACGTTTAGTTTTTAATCCCGGCTCTTAATTTAAACCAATGCCCAAGATAAAGAGAGAAATACTGACCAACCAATCACTTCCCTGCTTTCCTGTGACGTCACTCCTTGTTTTTGTTGTCAGGTCCGCTGCCTCCGCTCTCGGGCCTCGCTCTGCTGCGCTCTTTATATCCTCAGGCTCCGCTCTCGCTCCCTCTCCGGTCCGCTGCCTCCGGGGAAAGGGTGGGGGAGTGGGAATAGCCGAAATGCTCATGCAGAGAGTCGGCACGGGCTCGACGGGCCAAATGGCCTGCTTCTGTGCTGTAACCGTTCTATGATTCTGCTGCTCCAGGTGTAACTTAGGGTAAGGGTGAGGAGTTGGGAGGGAGCGGGGTGGCTGTGCATCCATTGTCGTGTTGGGCAGGTTCCGTGATGCTACTGGGAATTATAATTGGAGGCATGAGACAGTTTTTTTAATTTATGTATTATAGTAGATGCGTGACTGAAAGCTGGAAGGTGGGGTCAGCATCAGATGGTAAGGCCAAGGCTGCTCAGAAGGGTGACCTGTGTTGTTCGGGAGAGGATGCTTTTGGTAGAGATTGCAGGAGGCGAAAGTCTCGCAGAGTGGGCAAACAGGTGGCAGTTATAGTTCAGTGCAGAGATACATAAAGTACTACATTCTGGGAAAAGAAATGTGAAAGGAAGTATGCCCGAAACCAAGGGGTGGGCAAGTTTTGGTGAGCTGTTGAGGATCGCATACACAAAGCTGCATAGCTGCACGGCAGTCTGGCGATTGTGTGTAGGCCGCTGAGCTGCTTTTAAATGTAAAAACCGTGCATGCGTGGAAATTTGAATTGGCTGTGCACCCAGAAAAAAATTATCAGGTACATTTCCGCATACATAAAATGAATTGTGTTAACAGCTACCATTAAAATTTGTTATGGCAGTTATTGTATAAAGAACCCTTCAAGTCGTTTCCACACTTAATAAAAATAGGACGTGTCTATTCGCAACACCAAAGTTCTGATTGGTCCCCTTGGATGACGAGACACACCCAGCAGTTTTTCTGGATTGTGTAATTAGATCCTCCCATCCTACGTAATCAGTTACTTTGCAAAGTGTAATTCGAGCCATTCTGACTGCCTACTCCAGACAGAACAGACCTCACTTGGAACAGACAGGGCTCATCGCAGGTTAAGCCCTTCTCCCACCCCCAAAACAAGTACCTGCTCCCCTGCCCCTGCCCAAGTTACTGACTCCCCCCCCCATAGATGGGGCATGGTGTGTGGGTCACGGATTGTTAACAGGTTTATTGGGTATGAAGTGAATAGTGACAGCTTACCGAGAAATCAGGCAGCTCTATCGGGAGGAGAGGGAGAACGTGGTGCAGGTGTAAAGAGGGTGGGGTTGGAAGAACATGATTCGTCTTACCATCTGGATCACTTTCTCGCTCGCATTCCCCCACTCGCGCCCCCCCTTCCCAAAATTAGGCCTAGGTCACATTCTTCCCCCATCCTCACTGTACCATCCGTGCTCTTTATACACCCGCCCCCCCAGCTCCTGACCCCCCCCCCCCCCCAGCTCCTGACCTCCTCCCTCTTTCTCCACCTCCCCTTTCTCTCTCCCCTCCGATCCCCTCTCACACTCTTTCACCCCCACCCCTCCGATCCCCCCTCTCTCAATCTCTTTCTCTCTCCCCCCTCCCCCTCCCCCTCCCCCTCCTCCCTCCCCCCTCATGAGTAGTACCAAACAGGTGCCCATGCGCAAAGGGAGTCAAAACATGACGTGCAATTAATAATTTCAATAAAAATAACACTTATTAACATGATACAGGTTTATCCAAAATTTATCTTCGCCTTTGATATTATTATGCCATAATTCAAGCTGGTTACTCGACAGATCAGCCATGATCTTATTGAACGGCTGTGTAGGTTCAAGGGGCCATATGATCTACTCCTGCTCCTATTTGTGTTCTTGAAAACCCCGGCATCGAACAGTTGGGCCGAATGGCCTGTTTCTGTGCTGTACATTCTGTGCAAGCAAAAAAATGTTTACTCCACTTGCTTCTGTCGAAACTTGACTATAAGCAGCTGGTGCTGGAACTTGTCATTCACAAACACGAAAAATGTTAATATTAACTGGCCTTTCACACGATGTGTAGTCAAGATGATAGCTTGGGTTAGACTACAGTCCATTAACCACTGTGATCTCCCGAATGTGCTCGATCCTGAGCGTATTCCAGAATATGTTTAATTTATTGTTTGCACTATCACTTTACAAAATCCCAGTCGAGATTTTTTTTTCCCCTCTTCCAAAATTTCACCCTCAGCCAATTAATGATTAATTGGCAAAAAAAATAGGTGTTTGATTATTATACGGGTAAACTGTTAACCGTGAAATCATTAAAGTAATAATCATTCAACTGATTGAACATGAGCAGAGAATTTGCCGTATTAGTAAATACATCAGTATGAGGTTACGAAATTAGGGAACAATTAGTAAATTAATAAGCACAATTTAAATTGCTCACCAATTGCTTGATGAGCAGGGCGTATGTTAAGGTAGTAAATAAATAGTCTGTGATCAGTAAATTAGTTGAACACTGGTGTTAAATAACTAACTCAGCAGGCTGTGTAATTAGTACAGTAATGAGCACAATTAAATTGCTCACCAATTGCCTAACAAGCAGAAGGGTGTTAAGTTGGTAAATAAATCTGTTAACTAACTTACTAATTATCAAAAATGAGAAGTCGCACAACACCAGGTTATAGTCCAACAGTACTAATTATCAGTTAGTATAAATAATCAGTGTAAAATAAATACATTTGAGATAATTAAAATGCTAATTAGTAAACATCAGTTTTGCATGAATTAGTTGCGTGATTGTTAATAACTGGTTAACAGGTATCCTCCATCAGTCCCCCCCATCACTGGGCGTTGGGCCTGTGCGTGGGGGGGAGCTTGTGCTCTCCCTGCTGCACTCCACACACTCCACCGGTTTAGGGGCCGCATTGTCATCAGTAAAAGGCCCTCTTCTGGGGGGCCGTGGCCCACTGTATCCCACAGAAGCCTGAAGACTTTCTGCAATATGGGTTCAAACTTGTGCTGTCTCTAAAATTGTCCAATGATGGCCCACTGAGTGACAGTGATTAATGTCATGCTGACCAGTCAAAATAGCACTCATGTTGGTTGGTCACTGAAACAAATGATACTGAAACTATAGCTGATGTGTTCCCAATGAAATAAAAAGTCCCAAACTGTCTCGGTGATTAAGACATGGATATGGGTTTCAGCAGCAGATAAGTTGAAGTAAGGCAGAGACTGGCGATATTACTAAAGTGGAAATGGGCAGTCTTAGTGATAGAACGGGTATGAGGTAGGAAGCTCAGTTCGTGATCAGATATGACACCAAGGTTGCGAACTCCATACCCTGAATGCACGTAGCATTCGAAACAAAACAGATGAACTGATAGCGCCAATAGAAATAAATAAGTACGATCTGATAGCCATTACAGAAACACGGCTGCAGGATGACATAGCTTGGGACCTGAATATTGAAGGGTACATGACATTTAGGAAGGACAGGAAGCTAGGAGAAGGTGGAGGAGTGGCTCTGTTAATTAATGATGGTATTAGCACAATAGAGAGGGATGACCTAAGTTCAGGAAACCAGGATGTAGACGCGGTTTGGGTAGAGATGAGAAATGATAAAGGCAAGACGTCACTTGTGGGAGTGGTGTACAGACCCCCTAACAGTAACCACACAGTAGGATGGAGTATAAAGGAAGAAATAATGGGAGCTTGTCAGAAAGGTACGGCAATAATCATGGGGGATTTTAATCTACATATAGACTGGAAAAATCAGATAGGCAAAGGTAGCCTAGATGAGAAGTTCATGGAATGTTTTCGGGATAGTTTCTTACAACAGCACGTTCTGGAGCCAACCAGAGAGCAGGCTATACTAGACCTGGTATTGTGCAACGCGATAGGATTAATTAATGACCTCATAGTGAAGGCGCCCCTAGGTAGCATCGATCATAATATGATTGAATTTTGCATTCAGTTTGAGGGAGAGAAGAGTGGGTCCATGACTAGTATTTTAAACTTAAATAAGGGCAATTATGAGGGCATGAAAGCAGAGCTAGCTAAAGTGAACTGGCAAATTAGGTTAAGGGATAGAAAAATAGGAGCAGGAGTAGGCCATTTGGCCCTTCGAGCCTGCTCCGCCATTCAATATGATCATGGCTGATCCTCTATCTCAATACCATATTCCCGCTCTCTCCCCATACCCCTTGATGCCTTTTGTGTCTAGAAATCTATCTACTTCTTAAATATATTCAGTGACTTGGCCTCCACAGCCTTCTGTGGCAGAGAATTCCACAGGTTCACCACCCTCTGAGTGAAGAAATCTCTCCTCATCTCAGTCCTAAATGTCCTACCCCGTATCCTGAGACTGTGACCCCTCGTTCTAGGCCCCCCTGCATCCAGTCTGTCTAGCCCTGTCAGAATTTTATACGTTTCAATGAGATCCCCTCTCATTCTTCTAAACTCTAGACCCAAACTCTCCTCATACGACAGTCCTGCCATCCCAGGAATCAGTCTGGTGAACCTTCGCTGCACTCCCTCTATGGCAAGTATATCCTTTCTTAGGTAAGGAGACCAAAACTGCACACAGTACTCCAGGTGGGGTCTCACCAAGGCCCTGTATAACTGTAGTAAGACATCCTTGCTCCTGTACTCAAATCCTCTTGCAATGAAGGACTACATACCATTTGCCTTCCTAACTGCTTGCTGCACCTGCATATTTACTTTCAGTGACTGGTGTACAAGGACACCCAGGTCCCTCTGTACATCAACATTTCCCAATCTATCACCATTTAAATAATACTCTGCCTTTCTGTTTTTCCTACCGAAGTGGATAACTTCACATTTATCCACGTTATACTGCATCTGCCATGCATTTGCCCACTCACTCAACTTGTCTAAATCGCCTTGAAGCCTCTTTGCATCCTCCTCACAACCCCACCTAGTTTTGTGTCGTCAGCAAACTTGGAAATATTACATTTGGTTCCCTCATCCAAATCATTGATATATATTGTGAATAGCTGGGGCCCAAGCATTAATCCCTGCGGTACCCCACTAGTCACCGCCTGCCACCCCGAAAAAGACCCAGTTATTCTTACTCTCTGTTTTCTGTCTGTTAACCAATTTTCAATCCATGCCAGTATATTACCCCCAATCCCATGTGCTTTAATTTTGCACACTAATCTCTTATGTGGGACTTTATCAAAGGCCTTATGAAAATCCAAATACACCACATCCACTGGTTCTCCCTTATCTATTCTACCAGTTACATCCTCAAAAAACTCCAGTAGGTTTGTCAAACACGATTTCCCTTTCATAAATCCATGTTGACTTTGTCTAATCCCATTGATATTTTCTAAGTGTCCTATTATCACATCCTTTATAATAGACTCTAGCATTTTCCCTACTACAGGAAACTTTCGTTTATCCGGCACCCAAATATCCGGAATTCTCGCTTAACCGGCAAAAATCATCCTCTGAAAACTCCTCTCAAATAACCGGCAATGTTGCCGAGTCGCAGTCGAGTCTCCGCGAACGCCGAGTGCTCCGAAAAATCCTCTCAAATAACCGGCAATGTTGCCGATCCCGAGTCCGAGTCAGAGTCCGCGAAAGCCGATTTAGTCAGTAAGGGTACTTTTCAAAAGTGCCACTATTCGGCCTCCTGGCGCTGTTGCAAGTCCGAAACATTGCAGTAGCATGAGTAGATTCTCCCGTGCTGCTTGGAGTCTCTTTGTTAAAAATAGCCTCGGTAGATATAACTCTCTGTTATCCGGTACTTTCGATAAACCGGCACCACGCCGGTCCCGTCGATGCCGGATAAACGAAAGTTTCCTGTACTGATGTTAGGCTAACCGGTCAATAGAGTTGCAGTGGCAGACATTTAAAGGGATATTTCAGAATATATACATTCCAACGAGAAAAAAAAATTCCAAGGGGAGGACTCCCCATCCGTGGTTAACTAAAAAAGTTGAAGATAGTATTAAACTTAAAGAAAAAGCATATAATTGCGCAAAGATGGGTGGCAGGTCAGAAGATTGGACAGAATATAAAAAACAGCAAAGAATGACTAAAAGATTAATAAGGAGAGAAAAATTAGAGTACAAGAGAAAGCTAGCTAGAAATATAAAAACAGATAGTAAGAGTTTCTACAGATATTTAAGAAAAGAAAAGAGTTAACAAAGTGAGCGTTGGTCCTATAGAAACTGAGTCTGGGGAATTAATAATGGAAAATAAGGAGATGGCAGTTGAATTGAACGGGTATTTTGCATCGATCTTCACTATAGAGTATACAAGTAACATCCCAGAAATAGCTGTAAATCAGGAAATGGAAGGGAGGGAGGAACTCAAGAAAATTATAATCACCAGGGAAGTGGTATTGAGCAAATTGTTGGAGCTGCGGGCTGACAAGTCCCTGGGTCCTGACGGGCTTCATCCTAGGGTCTTAAAAGAAGTGGCTAGTCAGATAGTTGATGCGTTGGTTTTAATTTTCCAAAATTCCCTAGATTCGGGGAAGGTTCCATTAGATTGGAAAATAGCAAATGTAACTCCTTTATTCAAAAAGGGAGGAGACAGAAAGCAGGAAACTACAGGCCAGTTAGCTTAACATCTGTCATAGGGAAGATGTTAGAAGCTATTATTAAAGACGTTATAGCAGGGCACTTAAAAAAGTTCAAGGTAATCAGGCAGAGTCAACATGGTTTTGTGAAAGGGAAATCATGTTTAACCAATTTATTGGAGTTCTTTGAGGAAGTAACATGTGCTGTGGATAAAGGGGAACCGGTGGATGTACTGTACTTAGATTTCCAGAAGGCATTTGATAAGGTGCCACATCAAAGGTTATTGCGGAAAATAAAAGCTCATGGTGTAGGGAGAAACATATTGGCATGGATAGAAGATTGGCTAGCTAACAGGAAACAGAGAGTAGGCATAAATGGGTCATTTTCTGATTGGCAAGATGTACTGAGTGGTGTGCCACAGGGATCAGTGCTGGGGCCTCAACTTTTTACAATTTATATAAATGACTTGGATATGGTTGCTCAATTTGCTGATGACACAAAGATAGGTAGGAAAGTAAATTGTGAAGAGGACATAAGGAGGCTACAAAAGGATATAGATAGGTTAAGTGAGTGGGCAAAGATCTGGCGAATGGAGTATTTTGGCAGGAAGAATAAAAAAGAAGCATATTATCTAAATGGTGAGAGATTGCAGAGCTCTGAGATGCAGAGGGATCTGGGTGTCCTAGTGCATGAATCACAAAAGGTTAGTATGCAGGTACAGCAAGTAATTAGGAAAGCTAATAGAATGTTATCGTTTATTGTGAGGGGAATTGAATACAAAAGTGGGGAGGTTATGCTTCAGTTATACAGGGCATTGGTGAGACCACATCTGGAGTACTGTGTACAGTATTGGTCTCCTTATTTAAGGAAGGATGTAAATGCGTTGGAAGCAGTTCAGAGAAGGTTTACTAGACTAATACCTGGAATGGGCGGGTTGTCTTATGAGGAAAGGTTGGACAGTCTAGGCTTGTATCTGCTGGAGTTTATAAGAGTAAGAGTTGACTAGATTGAAACATATAAGATCCTGAGGGGTCTTGACAGGGTGGATGTGGAGAGGATGTTTCCTCTTGTGGGAGAATCTAGAACTAGGGGTCACTGTTTAAAAATAAGGGGTCGCCCATCTAAGACAGATGAGAAATTTTTTCTCAGAGGGTCGTGGGTCTTTGGAACTCTCTTCCTCAGAGGGCGGTGGAAGCAGAGTCTTTGAATATTTTTAAGACAGAGGTAGATAGATTCTTGATAAGCAAGGGGGTGAAAGGTTATTGGGGGTAGGTGGGAATGTGGAGTAATCAGATCAGCCATGATCTTATTGAATGGCGGAGCAGGCTCGAGGGGCCGAGTGGCCGACTCCTGCTCCAAATCGTATAATCCAGAATCAGAGGGGACCTGACTTTGGAGTTACATCACCACCTTTGCAGCAATTCTTTCATTTAGAGCGATGCAAAAGTAAAGCATTAAGGCACCCCACTGAGAAACAGCTTACATGTTTTGACTAAAATTAGAGTGCAGTGGGATTGATGATCCCGGCCGCCTTCTGTCCGCCTCAGCCGCTGTCTCTGTATCTTCGCCTCCTGTCTCGAAGACCCTTTGCTTTGTTGACTCCCCCGTTGCCTCGGAGACAATGATCCACCCCTTGACGTCACGTCGGGTGGGGTCAAGCTAGGGGTCAGGTGCGGCGGACGTTGGCAGCTGGAAGACGGGCCTTGCCGGGCTGGACTCGGTGGGCCGTATTTTGCCTGGCACTGCCCTAAACCATAAAACTCTAATCAGAGTTTGAAGTGATGGAACAGAGGTATATAGGGTGAAGGTACATCGTTCGTTAAAGGTTGGAGTGTAGATAGAAAAGACAAGTGGTATTATGGGTTGTATGCAAATTCAATATTATTTCCTGGATTTGTATGTTCAGTGCCCCATGCATCTGATCTTGGTTATAGTTGGAGTATTGGGTGCAATTCTGGGCACTCCATAAAAGAGAGGATATTAAAACCAGGGAAGAAGTGCAATGACTATTCACCAGAACGATACCAGGATCTAAGAAAGGCTTGAAAAAATGGAGCTTTTTTTCCAGTGAGGGAAGGGCGATCAGATAGAAGTTTTCAAAATTCTGAGAAGTTTTTGAGAGAGTAAATATTGAACGATTGTTTCCACTAATTGACAAATCGTGAACAAGGGGACATAAACTGAGTATCATCATTAGAACAGTGCTTCTCAAACTTTTGGTTGAGGGATCCCTTTTCAAATGGATTAGTAATCACTGACCCCCCCCCCAATCTAAATTATAATACGGCCTAATACTCAGAATATGAAAGTGCTGTATGTAAAGAGTGTTTTAATAATGCTTTTAAGAAAACAGGTAATTACTTACAGATCAGTGAGATGGGTGTGTCTGCTTCTCACTGCAGAGCCTGTCTATTCTTGGTGTGATGTTTGACCATTTCTGGGTACTCCGCAGCAACAGATGGCCACTATTAGCCACTTAGTTCTGGAAATTTTTTAAAGCCGTCAGCAGGCTGGCCAAGGTCAGTGAGGCACATCGGAGCTTGGAAGCTTTACCAGGACTGGCTTTGAGGCTGAGACTTCAATATCATTCAAAAGGGAATTGGATAGTTATTTGAAAAAGAAGCATGTAAAAGGGTAGAGAGAATGGGCAGGGTAATGGGATTAGGATAGGCATCTTCCATTGAGAGCCAGAAGCGGCATAGGCACATTGGGCTAAATAGTCTGCTGTAAATTCTTTACCCTCAAATTCTAATGGATTGAGGGTGTGAACCTGGTGGATCTATCTAGCGATGTCGGAACTTGGAGAGTAGAGAGGCTGCAGGCTTTACACCCCGTTTTAATTAATCTCCCCCCCCCCCCCCCCCCCCCCCCGAATTCTGCCGGAAGTAAAGGAGTATGTAATGTGTGCGTGATTTAGCAAGAGTAAAGCCATGCAAATGATGGGTTTAGGCCTTCATCTGTCCGAAATCCATCATTTCTGTTTTAGGATCTGCCAATCTAAGATATGCCACTATTAAACAGGAATAACAGAACAGCAGCTGAGGAAGGCTGATGCTGGAATCTGAATAGTGAATTGTTGAGTTTCATTTGGTGTTATATGGAAAGTCATTACTTTTGGAGTGGTAATTTTGGAAATTCTTTTGCACTTTATTTTTGGGACTTTTAGCTTCATTTCGAAGTCTCCCTCCAGACTGTATCTTGTTTGAAGAATTTCCCTGAAAAGTAGCAGAAAGCTGTAATATGTTTATTTCACCCATAGAGATTCTTCTCTTGATATATTTGTTGAAGGAGAAAGTGGAGGAACAGCAGGCAGCCTGCAAGCCAGGCTCAAGGCATTGCTGCAGGACATCTACACCCTCCTACAATTATCGATCCACCAAGGTGTATAGTTTTGGAAGATTATTACTTAATATGTCCATGGAGCTATGTGCCATGAACCCTCTGAGATATGTGCAGAAGTTACTGGTGCTGTTGCTCGCTCCAGGATGTTCTGCAACATAGAGAAACCCTCTCCTAACCTGCCCTTGGGAAGGTGTGCAATCTTTACCTGCATTACAAAAGAATGTTTTTTTATCATTAGCCATGGACAGTTTAATTTGACAACTATTTGTTCTGACAGCTATTTGAGAATTCACCTTAGTTCCCTTATGGAACTCAACGATGGTAAGGCTTCAACAGGCATGCATGCATTACAGGATGCTCTGTCCATTTAATTGAAGTCTCGTGTGTGCAGGTGTCACTCGTTTATTTAGGTTTGTAAATGCACTTTTAAGGTAAATACAGTTCTACTGTCTGAAATGTACAAAATATACACTAATAGTAGCTTGCAGCCATAGGATCATGAACTGCTAGATGATCCAGCTAGTTCTTCTTCTACCATCCGGATAGTCGCATGAGCCGACGATAATGGAGTTGTTGACTAATCATAGCAAGCAATCTCTCAATTAGTCTACAACAGACCCAGACATGACACTAGAAAACCCTCACTGGTGGAGCACTTTGGAAACTATAGGTCCAAAGTCACCTCTTTTGTCCCAAGCTTGCCACATCATATCTCAAATTACCCATATACTGTATCCCAAAATGTTATATTCTCAAAGAAATCTACCTAATAAGCCATACACTTATTTTTGTTGATCTAAAGGTTATTAAACTTGGTCCTGCGGGGTTAAGGAGTTGACACTCATTACTACTTGCACTTCCTTCCAACTCTTTCCACTCTTGCTACCCACTATTGCATCCCTTCATGCTTAATTTCAGTAAGAAGTATATTTGTATCCCACTCTCAGAAGTTCACAGCTTGTTTCTGTTGGAACTATGTCTTCACCATCCTGCATACTGATTCTGCTTTAACAGCAGATGAGCTTTAAATGCTGCAGCCGCACCCTCAGAATCATTTCCTCTGGATCGTCCCACAACGCACATTTTCTGGACTTCCCAGGTGCAGTGCACCAATTGCTGGTGGAGTCAGGATCATAGTGTTGGTGGAAGCCTTCTCTCCCCACCCACCCAGGGCACTTCCAGTGCCGCATCTTGGGACTGGAATTTTCGGGCCTGTCAATGTGCCTGCTCATGTACTATATTTAAAACTTGTGACTTTTTGTCCGGATATTATTTTTTCCGCCTATTAATCTTTGAAAGATAGGCCTCTCTTGATGCGGGGAAAAGTATTTCAATGTAAAATACTTTTCCTGTCTAGTGTTTGGCTTTAAGATATGAGCTGTAGCATAATAGAGATCAAATTTTATTCCCCTTATAGTTGATAGGCAATTAAATGTTTAACTGAAAATATGCTTAACCTTCAAGAAGGAATTTGATAGCCAAAGTAAAGTAATTACAAAGTATTTACAACACAGAAACAAGCCATTGGGCCCAACTGGCCCGTGCTGGTGTTTCTGCTCCACACGAGCCTCCTCCCACTCCTCTTCATCTCACCCTATCAGCATATCCTTCTATTCCTTTCTCCCTCATGTGCTCATGTGTTTCCCCTTAAATGCATCTATGCTATTCATTTCAACTACTCCTTGTGGTAGTGAGTTCCACTCTCTGGGTAAAGAAGTTTCTCCTGAATTCCCTATTGGATTTATTAGTGACTATCTTATATTTATGACCCCTAGTTCTGGTCATGCCTGCAAGTGGAAACATCTTCTCTACCTCTAACCTATTTAATAATAAAGACTTTGATCAGGTCACCCCCTCAACTTTCTCTTTTCTAGAAAGAAAGAAAGACTTGCATTTATATATGGTGCTGTTTTTGTTATGGGGTGATTTAATAGAGGTGTTTAAATTATGGAATGATTTAATAGAGGTGTTTAAATTATGGAATGATTTGATAGAGGTGTTTAAATTATGGAATGATTTAATAGAGGTGTTTAAATTATGGAATGATTTGATAGAGGTGTTTAAATTATGGAATGATTTAATAGAGGTGTTTAAATTATGGAATGATTTGATAGAGGTGTTTAAATTATGGGTTGATTTGATAGAGGTGTTTAAATTATGGAATGATTTGATAGAGGTGTTTAAATTATGGAATGATTTGATAGAGGTGTTTAAATTATGGAATGATTGATAGAGGTGTTTAAATTATGGGGTGATTTGATAGAGGTGTTTAAATTATGGAATGATTTGATAGAGGTGTTTAAATTATGGGGTGATTTGATAGAGGTGTTTAAATTATGGAATGATTTGATAGAGGTGTTTAAATTATGGAATGATTTAATAGAGGTGTTTAAATTATGGGTTGATTTGATAGAGGTGTTTAAATTATGGAATGATTTGATAGAGGTGTTTAAATTATGGGGTGATTTGATAGAGGTGTTTAAATTATGGAATGATTTGATAGAGGTGTTTAAATTATGGGGTGATTTGATAGAGGTGTTTAAATTATGGAATGATTTGATAGAGGTGTTTAAATTATGGGGTGATTTGATAGAGGTGTTTAAATTAAGGGGTGATTTGATAGAGGTGTTTAAATTATGAAGTGATGGGTCAGAGTAGATAAAGAAAGACTTGCATTTATATAGTGCCTTTCACAGCCAATGAAGTACTTTTGAAGTGTAGGCACTGCTGTAATGTAGGAAACGTGGCAGCCAAATTGCGCACAGCAAGCTCCCACAAACAGCAATGTGATAATGACCAGATAATTTGTTTTAGTGATGTTGATTGAGGGATAAATATTGGCCAGGACACCAGGGATAATTACCCTGCTCTTCGAAATAGTGCCGTGGGATCTTTTATGCCCACCTGAGAGAGCAGACTGGGCCACGGTTTAACGTTTTATCTGAAAGACAGCACCTGCGATAGTGCAGCACTCCCTCCGCACGGCACTGGAGTGTCAGCCTAGATTTTTGTGCTCAAGTCTGGAGTGGGATTTGAACCCATGACCTTTTCACTCAGAGGCGAGGGTGCTACCCACTGAGCCACGGCTGACACTGGAGAAGAGAGTCCCTGCCTGTTCAATCTTTCCTGATAGGTATAACTTCTCAGTTCTGGCATCATTTTAGTAAATCTTATTGCACCTTCTCCAGTGCCTCTATATCCTTTTTTTTTAATATGGAGACCAGAACTGAGCACTGTAATCCAAGTGTGCTCTAACCAAGGTTCTATACAAGTTTAACACAACTTCCCTGTTTTTCAGTTCGATGCTCTAGAAATGAACCCCCGTGCTTTGTTTTTTTTAAATGGCCTTATTAACCTGCGTCGCTACTTTTAGTGATTTGTGTATCTGTAACCCCAGATCCCTCTGTTTCCAAAGAGTATGTGGCCTCTTTATTCTTCCTACCAAAATGTTCTACCTCACACTTCTATATTGAAGTTCATTTGCCAATTACACGCCCATTCTGCAAATTTATTAATGTATATTTATTCCTGTATTTTGTCACAGACTTCCTGTGTATTAACTACACCCCACAATTTGGTGTCATCCTCAAATTTTGAAATTGTGCTTCCAATTCCTGAATCCAAATGGTTTATGTAAATGGTGACCAACCGATCCTGGTGGAACACCACTTCCTACCATTTGCCAATCTCAGTAACTATCTTTAACCCCGACTCTCTCTTTTCTGTTTTGTAGCCAACTTGCTATCCATTCTGCTACTTGTCCCCTGACTCCACATGTTCTAACCTTAGTCATGAGTCTACTATGTGGTACCTTATCGAAGACTTTTTGGAAATCCAAATACCAGAAAGTGTTGAGAATGTGGAATTCGCTACCACAGTGAATAGCATAGATGCACTTAAGGGAAAGCAAGAGAAGCACATGAGGGAGAGGGGACTGGAGGGTTCTGGAGGGTTCTGAGGGAGAGGGGACTGGAGGGTTCAGAGGGGGAGGGGACTGGAGGGTTCAGAGGGAGAGGGGACTGGAGGGTTCTGGAGGGTTCTGAGGGAGAGGGGACTGGAGGGTTCAGAGGGAGAGGGGACTGGAGGGTTCTGGAGGGTTCTGAGGGAGCGGGGACTGGAGGGGACGGGGACTGGAGGGTTCTGGAGGGTTCAGAGGGAGCGGGGACTGGAGGGTTCAGAGGGAGCGGGGACTGGAGGGTTCAGAGGGAGCGGGGACTGGAGGGTTCTGAGGGAGAGGGGACTGGAGGGTTCAGAGGGAGCGGGGACTGGAGGGTTCAGAGGGAGCGGGGACTGGAGGGTTCAGAGGGAGGGGGGACTGGAGGGTTCAGAGGGAGCGGGGACTGGAGGGTTCAGAGGGAGAGGGGACTGGAGGGTTCAGAGGGAGCGGGGACTGGAGGGTTCTGGAGGGTTCTGAGGGAGCGGGGACTGGAGGGTTCAGAGGGAGCGGGGACTGGAGGGTTCAGAGGGAGAGGGGACTGGAGGGTTCAGAGGGAGCAGGGACTGGAGGGTTCAGAGGGAGCGGGGACTGGAGGGTTCAGAGGGAGCGGGGACTGGAGGGTTCAGAGGGAGAGGGGACTGGAGGGTTCTGGAGGGTTCAGAGGGAGCGGGGACTGGAGGGTTCTGAGGGAGAGGGGACTGGAGGGTTCTGAGGGAGAGGGGACTGGAGGGTTCTGAGGGAGAGGGGACTGGAGGGTTCTGAGGGAGAGGGGACTGGAGGGTTCAGAGGGAGAGGGGACTGGAGGGTTCAGAGGGAGAGGGGACTGGAGGGTTCAGAGGGAGAGGGGACTGGAGGGTTCAGAGGGAGAGGGGACTGGAGGGTTCTGAGGGAGAGGGGACTGGAGGGTTCAGAGGGAGAGGGGACTGGAGGGTTCAGAGGGAGAGGGGACTGGAGGGGACTGGAGGGTTCAGAGGGAGAGGGGACTGGAGGGTTCAGAGGGAGCGGGGACTGGAGGGTTCTGCTGATAGTTAGATCAGGAAGGACGGGAGGTGCCTCGAGTGGAGCAGAAATGCCGGCATGGACAGGTTGGCTGAATGGCCTGTTTCTGTGCTGTATATTCTATCTAATATCCTTTTTGATCTTCTAATGTCATGTCTGCCATGTTGGTCTCCCAGGTAAATACTGAAGCTAAGTGATTATTTAATATTTCTGTCATTTCACTGTCATTACCTGTGAGGTTTTTTTTATTCGTTCATGGGATGTGGGCATTGCTGGCAAGGCCAGCATTTATTGCCCATTGTGTGGCCCCATCCCTATCTTGATTTTTCTTTTCTTTAATTTTGTGTGTGTAGAATACTTTACTATTTCTTTTAATATTCCTTGATTATTTAATTTTGCAGCTTCTTTCTGTCTTCCTAATTGTTTTTCTGACTTGTTTCCTAATCTTTTCTTCTTCCCGTACTGAATCTCCATGAACCCAATGACTCACTTTTCAATGTCTTGGAGCTAACCAGAAACCATCATGGCTGAAGCTCCAAAGATGGATTGAAAGTTGAACTTTACATGGTTTATATTGGTATGTCATCGCAGTATTGTCCTGGGTCACTTTTACAAAATGAGTGATAAAGAATCAGTGCTACTTTTTATGCTAAAATCACTGCTTTCTAGTATAAATATTTATTTCCACAGCTAAATTCTGCTGTGCAATGTCGTCGTTCAACCAACTAATCAATAAGCTAATCAGCTGTAGTGATGAGCTATTGATCAAAATTCAAGATTCTAGTTTTTCTTTCCTGGTTTATTTTGATATTCTGTTTCTGTTGCGCTGCATTTATCCCTTTGTTTTCAGTAAAGTAGTATCAGACTGCTACAGTAAATACTATTAAAGCAGTGTCAGCCACCTTAAGTTCCACTGAAGTTCAGAAAGCCAATCGGGCACACAGAAGCTGAACATTCATTATTAAAAGCAAGCTTGGTTCTAGGCCAGCTTCAGAGGAAACGCGGCACTCACTCTTGGGGTCCAGTACAGTTCAAAGCCACGCAAGACTCATGCATGGCAGAATCCACCCTCTGACACTGAGAAGAGATGGCCATGTTGTTGGTCACGATGTGAGTTGTAAAGCCAGAGCTCAGTGTTTGTGCCAGCAACATGAGCAGCTGCTCAAAATTCTGAATAAATCGATCTAAAAAGTCTCCACAGGGCATCAAATTTCATTGACTGCTTCTCCTGTCTGGCACAGTTTCCCAGGCAGTGTCATCATCTGGAACTCTTTCTTGTATGCAGAAGTTTAAATTCAAAAAGTCTCTGAATCTTTAGAAATCCAGTACAAGTTCCCTAAATGTTTCCGTGCTTCAAACCATCCCCATAGTTGAATTAGTGAGACATTGCTCCTTTCTGGCTGAAGCTCTGAACTTGGTAAGTTTATCTTCAGTTGTGTCACCAGCTGAATGGGACCCTCATGTCTGGAGCAGTTGCACTGATATATTATGTTGTGCTACAGTATGAATAGGCAAATCACATCTCCCATGGTCTAATGAATTCTACAGCAGCTGTGGATCATCAATTAATGGTTAATATACTTGAACTTTGACATACAAGGGACAGAATTCCAGGTGATGACACAGAGATTACTGTGCAGCTTTATTGTTGGCGTCTCTGCAGTTTTTTTGGAGAGAAGGCTGAGCTGTAGGTGGAGAAGATCTTGTGTTCTTAGCATAATTATAGAGACTTAAATGCTGTAGTCATAATTTTGTTCTGGACATGGAGCTTTTTGATGTTGTGGAGGACTGACTCTCATGAAGTCGGCCCTCTGCTTCACATTACCTTACTTCATGGTTTAAACGGCACTGGCGTGCTTTCTGAGGTTTGCTTCAAATCACTGAGTGGATGTAGCATTGTAGAACTGTGAAGTTACTGACGGTGATGAGTATGACAAAGCTTTCTTACAGGTTCCCATTCTTTGTCTAGCTGGCTCGCTCTTGAATGTTCTCCCTCTCATATGCGAAAATGCATATATGCATTCGTGTGTGTGTGTATATATGTATATAATAGGTACGAGAGGTGAGTTGGCTATGGTAGGTTGGAAAACTAGATTAAAAGATATGACAATAGATAAGCAATGGCGTACATTTAAAGAAATAATTCACAATTCACAATGTATATACATTCCCTTAAGGAATAAAAACCCCACGGGAAAAGTGGTCCAACCGTGGCTAACGAGAAGCTAAAGATAGTATCAGATTAAAGGTTGAGGTTTATAACGTGACCACAAAGAGTAGTAAGCCTGAGGATTGGGAGGATTTTAGAATTTAGCAAAGGAGGACCAAGAAATTGATGGAAAGAGGAAATAGAATGCAAGAGTAAACTAGCAAGAGACATAAAATCTGAGTGTAAAAGTTTCTATAGGTATGTAAAAAGGAAGAGATTAATGAAAGTAAATGTGGGTCCCTTACAGGCAGAGACAGGAGAAATTATAATGGGCAATGAGGAAATGGCAGAGACATTAAACAAATACTTTGTATCTGTCTTCACTGAAGAAGACACAAAAAAAATTCCGGAAATAGAGGACCCAAGGGTCGAGTGAAAATGGGGAACTTAAAGAAATTAGTATTAGCAAAGAATTAGCACTGGAGTAATTAATGGGACTAAAAGCCGACAGATCCCCTGGACCTGATGGCTTACATCTTAGGGTTTTAAAAGAGTTGGCTGTAGAGATAGTGGATGCATTGGTTTTGATTTTCCAGAATTCCCTAGCTTCTAGAACGGTGCCCGCGGATTTGAAGGAAGCAAATATAACCTCATTATTCAGGAAAGGAGGGAGAGAGAAAACAGGGAACTATTAACCCTGACATCAGTAGATGGGAAAATGCTAGAATCTATTATTAGGGACGTGGTAACAGGGCACTTGCATAATGATTGGGCAGAGTCAACACTGATTTATGAAGGGGTAATCGTGTTTGTCAAATCTGTTAGAGTTTGTTGAGGTTGTAACTAGCAGGGTAGATAAGGGGTAACCAGTGTTTGTAGTGTCGTTGGATTTTCCAAAAGCATTTGATAAGGTGCTGCACAAGAGGTTATTACACAAAATTAGGGTTCATGGGATTGGGGGTAATATACTAGCATGGATTGAGGATTGGTTAACGGACAGAAAACAGAGAGTAGGAATAAACGGATCATTTTTGGGTTGGCAGGCTGTAACTAGTGGGGTACCGCAAGGATCAGTGCTTGGGCCTCCGCTATTTACAGTCTATATCAATGATTTGGATGAAGGCACTGAGTGCAATATATCCCAAGTTTCCTGACGATACAAAGCTAGATGGGAAAGTAAGTTGTGAGGAGGATGCAAAGAGGCTGCAAAGGGGTATATACAGGTTAAAAGCGTGGGCAAAAGCATGATCGATGGAATATAATGTGCAGAAATGTGAAGTTATCCACTTTGGTAGGTAAAATAGAAAAGCAGGGTATTTTTTAAATGGTGAGAGATTGAGAAATGTTGGTGTTCAGAGGGACCTGGGAGTCCTTGTACACGAATCACTGGAAATTAGCAGGTTCAGCAAGCAAATGGGATGTTAGCCTTTATTACAAAAGGATTTTTATATAAGAGTAAAGACGTCTTACTGCAATTATATAGGGCCCTGGTGAGACCACACCTGGAGTACTGTGTACAGTTTTGGTCTCCTTACCTAAGGAAGCATATACTTGCCTTAAAGTGAGTGCAGCAAAGGTTCACCAGACTGATTCCAGGATGAGGGAGATTGTTGTATGAGGAGATTGAGGAAACTAGGCCTACATTCCCTAGAATTTGGAAGAATGAGAGTTGATCGCATTGAAACATACAAAATCCTTACAGGGTAGATGCTGGGAGGATGTTTCCCCTGGCTGGGAGTCTAGAACCAGGGGTCACAGTCTCAGAATAAGGGGTCGGCCATTTAGGACTGAGATGAGCTCAGTCCTGCTCCTATTTCTTATGTTCTTGTATTTTGCTAAAACATGTTTACAGATATCATTGAATATTGATAAGATCATTTGTGCATGCTATATTCACAACATGGTCAAACTTACTTTGGTATCTTGAACTATAGAATGTTTGGCCTTTTCTAGAAGCAGATAATGAGGAAAATTGGGTTTAAATGAAGGGGGAGAAAGTAATTTGAATGATTCCTGAAGTGGCAAGTTTTGATCTTTGCTGTGCTGTCTGTCACAAGGACATGTTGAATAGAGGTTACATCCTTCCCTACTGGGGAGAGCAAATCAGTCAGTGAATTCAAGTGTATGATAATGGAGGGGGGAAGGGGGCATTTTCATGGTTTTAGAATAAAAAATAACTGAGGCATTACACATTTTTTGGTCTGATTTGGTTTGATTTTTGTTTGTTTATGAGCTTCTCTTGAGAACTGGCTTGGGGAGTTACTGAGCCTGGCAGTGTCAGGAAGCTGAATCAACATACAGTTGAAATAAGATGACTAAAGCACTCTAAGTTAACAATTGATATATTTTTTGTCTCCTTCATATTAACTTAAAGCAGATAATTTCCAATTATTGTCACATTTAAACAAAAATCAAAGTGTCCCACAACTTGACTTTTTTGTAAATTTTTTTTTAGTGAACTTTGATATGTTTTCTCTGCAATTTCCTGTGTACAGTCATCAACAACAACAACAACTTGTATTTATATAGTGCCCTTAACGTAATAAAACGTCCCAAGGCGCTGCACAGGAGTGTTGTATAAAAAAACAAAATTTGACACCGAGTGATAGAAGGAGATGTTCGGGCAGATGACCAAAAGCTTGGTCAAAGAGGTAGGTTTTAAGGAGCGTCTTAAAGGAGGAAAGTGAAGTGGAGAGGCGGAGAGATTTAAGGAGGGAATTCCAGAGCTGAGGGCCTAGGCACTTGAAGGCACGACCGCCAATTTAGTGGAGCATTTAAAATCAGGGATGTTCAAAAGGTCAGAATAGGCAGAGCGCAGAGGTCTAGGGGGATTATAGGACTGGAGGAGATTACATAGAGAAGGAGAGGCGAGGCCATGGAGGGATTTGAAAACAGGATGAGAATTTTAAAATTGAGGTGTTGTTTAACTGGGAGCCAATTTGGCCAGCAAGCACAGGGGAGATGGGTGAGCAGGACTTGGTGCGAGTTAGCACACAGGCGGCAGAGTTTTGGATGACCTCAAGTTTATGGAGGGTAGAACTATGGAGGCCGGCCAGGAGTGCATTGGAATAGTCAAGTCTCGATGATAAAGGCTTGGATGAAAGAAAGAAGAAAGACTTGCATTTCTATAGCGCCTTTCACGACCACCGGATGTCTCCAAGCGCCTTACAATGAAGTACTTTTGGAGTGTAGTCACTGTTGTAATGTAGGAAACGCGACAGCCAATTTGCGCACAGCAAGCTCCCACAAACAGCAATGTGATAATGACCAGATAATCTGTTTTTGTTATGTTGATTGAGTAATAAATATTGACCAGGACACCGGGAGAACTTCCCCTGCTCTTCGAAATAGTGCCTTGGGATCTTTTACGTCCACCTGACAGAGCAGACGGGGCCACGGTTTAACGTCTCATCTTCACCTCCAACAGTGCAGCACTGGAGCGTCAGCCTAGCTTTATGTGCTCAAGTCCCTGGAGTGAGACTTGAACCCACAACCTTCTGACTCAGGCGAGTGTGCTACCCACTGAGCCACAGCTGACACAATGAGGGTTTCAGCAGCAGATAAGTTGAGGTAAGGGCAGAGACGGGCGATATTACGAAGGTGGAAATGTGCATTCTTGGTGATAGAACGGATATGAGGTAGGAAGCTCAATTCGTGATCAAATATGACACCAAGGTTGCGAACAGACTTGGTCAGCCTAAGACAGTTGCCGGGGAGAGAGATCGAATCAGTGGCTCGGGAACGGAGTTTGTGGCGTGAACTGAAGACAATGGCTTCGGTCTTCCCGATATTTAACTGGAGGAAATTTCTACTCATCCAGTGCTGGATGTCGGACAAGCAGTCTGACAGTATAGAGACTGTGGAGGAGAGGTGGAGCTGGGTATTATCAGCGTACATGTGAAAACTCAAGTTGTGTTGCTGAATGATGTCACCTTGGGCCAGCATGTAGATGGGAAATAGGAGGGGGCCAAGGATAGATCCTCGGAGGATATCAGAGGTAACGATGCGGGATCGGGAAGAGAAGCCATTGCAGGTGATTCTATGTTTATGGCTATAAATCAAGTAAGGATATCTCTTAACATATGAAAGTATTGTGATTGTTTTGCTAAATAGTTTCAGTGTAACTTTCTTTATATTATACATATTCTATGTAGATCAGAAATAGATATGGGTGTATTGTACATGCACGTAATTGTCAAAAAAATGAATAAAATAGCGAAAGGTCTCAACTCCACGGTTCATTATTTCACCAAAAAACCTGCATGAATAAAATTATTCTGTAAACACATACATTTCCAATGAGCTTACTTTGACAGCCTGGCCCAATTCTCAGTTGAATCCAACTACTGCTTTACTGTCCTCCACACTTGGGATGCTTAAGATACATTGCCCAACTCCACTGACAATATGTTGAACAATAAAAGATTTCAGAAGAAAACAATTTGCATGCATTGCTTTATGTCCTATGTACAAAGCCATTACTCAGGCTGTCATTTTACAAAAACTATGTAATACCTATCACGTATAAACCATGAGTTTGACTTTGCACAAACTGTGATGCTACACTCTCTGTATACTAAATTGAAAATATGAAATAAGTTATGAAATTGATATCAAAGAAAATCACAGAAGCTTTGAAGCATTCATAACAAGATATATGAACTAGTGGCACAAATAGAGATACATAGGTTTATTCCAATAGCCATTACAGAGACATGGTTGCAAGGTGGCCAAGGTTGGGAACTAAATGTTCCAGGGTACTTGACGTTTCAAAAAGACAGGCAGAATGGAAAAGGAGGGGGAGTAGCCCTGATAAAGGATGACACAAGGACAGTAGCGAGAAAGGATCTCGGCTCGGAAGATCAGTAAGTAGAATCAGTATGGGTGGAGATAAGGAATAACAAAGGGCAGAAAACACTGGTAGGAGTAGTATATAGGCCTCCTAACAGTTGCTATACCGTTGGACAGAATATTAATCAAGAAATAGTAGGAGCTTGCAACAAAGGTAATGCAATAATCTTGGGGGACTTTAATCTTCATATAGACTGGACAAATCAAATTGGCAAAGGTAGTCTGGAGGACAAGTTCATGGAATGCATCCGGGACAGTTTCCTAGAACAGTATGTCATGGAACCAACCAGGGAATGGGCTATTTTAGATCTTGTATTGTGTAGTGAGACAGGGTTAATTAGCAATCTCATAGTAAAGGATCTTCTGGGGCAGAGTGATCATAATATGATAGAATTTCACATTAATTTTGGGAGTGACTTACCTAAGTCCAAAACTAGTGTCTTAAACTTAAATAAAGCCAATTACATAGGTATGAGGGGCAAGTTGGCTAAGGTAGATTGAAAAAATAGATTAAGAGATATGGCGGTAGATAAGCAGATGCTAGCATTTAAAGGAATATTTCATAATTCTCAACAAAAATACATTCCATTGAGAAACAAAAACTCCATGAGAAAAGTGATCCATCCGTGGCTAACTAAAGAAGTTAAGGATAGCATTAGATTGAAAGAAGAAGCTTATAATGTTGCAAAGAATAATAGTAAGCCCGAGGATTGGGAGAGTTTCAGAAACCAGCAAAGATTGACCTAAAAATTGATACAAAGGGAAAAATAGAATGAGAGAAAACTAGCAAGAAATATAAAAGCAGATTGTAAGAGTTTCTACAAGTATGTAAAAGGAAAAGAGTAGCAAAAGTAAACGTTGGTCCCTTAGAAGCTGAGACAGGAGAAATTATGGGGAACAAGGAAATGGCAGAAACGTTAAATATTTTATATCTATCTTCACAGTAGAAGACACAAAAAGCATACCAAAAATGGTGGGGAACCAAGGGTCTAATGAGGGTGAGGAACTTAATGTAATTAATATAAGTAGAGAAAAAGTACTAGAGAAACTAATGGGACTAAAAGCCGACAAATCCCCTGGACCTGATGGCCTACATCCTAGGGTTCTAAAAGAGGTGGCTGAAGAGATAGTGGATGCATTGGTTTTGATCTTCCAAAATTCCCTAGATTCTGGAATGGTCCCAGCGGATTGGAAGGTCGGGAATGTAACATCGCTATTCAAGAAAGGAGGGAGAGAAAAAACAGGGAACTACAGGCCAGTTAGCCTGACATCAGTCGTTGGGAAAATGCTGGAATCCATTGTTAAGGAAGTGGTATCAAGTCACTTAGAAAATCATAACATGATTAGGCAGAGTCAACATGGTTTTATGAAAGGGAAATCATGTTTGACAAATTTATTAGAGTTTTTTGAGGATGTAACCAGCAGGGTAGATAAAGGGGAACCAGTGGATGTATTATATTTGGATTTTCAAAAGGCATTAGATAAGGTGCCACATAAAAGATTACCCAAGATTAGGGCTCATGGGGTTGGGGGTAATCTAGTAGCATGGATAGAGGATTGGTTAACGGACAGAAAACAGAGAGTAGGGATAAACGGATCTTTTTCAGGTTGGCAGGCTGTAACTAGTGGGGTGCCGCAAGGATCAGTGTTGGGGCCTCAGCTATTTACAATCTATATTAATGACCTGGATGAAGGGACCGAGTGTAATGTATCCATGCTTGCTGCTGATACAATGCTAGGTGGGACAGTAAGCTGTGAGGAGAACACCGAGTCTGCAAAGGGATATAGATAGACTAAGTGAGTGGGCAGTAAGGTGGCAGATTGACTATAATGTGTAGGGAAATGTGAAGTTATTCACTTTGGTAGGAAGAATAGAAAAACAGAATTTTTTTAAATGGTGAGAAACTTTCAAATGTTGGTATTCAGAGAGATTTGGGTGTCCTCGTGCAAGAAACACAGAAAGCTAGCAGGCAGGTACAGCAAGCAATAAGGAAGGCAAATGCAATAAAGGTCACATTGCCAAGGGGGTTGGAGTATAAGAGTAAGGAAGTTTTTCTACAATTGTACAGGGCCTTGGTGAGACCACACCTGGAATACTGTGCACAGTTCTGATCTCCTTATCTAAGGAAGGATATACTTGCCTTGGAGGCGGTGCAACGAAGGTTCACCGGATTGATTCCTGGGATGAGGGCTGTCCTATGATGAGAGATTGTGTAGATTGGGCCGATACTCTCTGGAGTTTAGAAGAATGAGAGATGATCTCATTGAAACATACAAGATTCTGAAGGGGATTGACAGGGTAGATGCCGAGGGGTTGTTTCCCCTGGCTGGAGTGTGTAGAACTAGGGGCATAGTCTCAGGATAAGGGGTCGGCCATTTAAGTCTGAGATGAGGAATTTCTTCACTCGGAGGGTTGTAAATCTTTGGAATTCTCTGCCCCAGAGGGCTGTGAATGCTGAGTCTTTGAGTATATTCAAGGCTGAGATAGAGCGAGTTTTGGGGAATCGAGGGATATGGAGATCGGGCGGGAAAGTGGAGTTGAGGTCGATGATCAGCCATGATCTTATTGAATGGCGGAGCAGGCTCGAGGGACTGTATGGCCGACTCCTGCTCTTATTTTTTATGAATGCAGGTGATGTGTGAACTGACATCAGGATGCCATAGTGGAGGTATGTTTGTCATGCCCATGATTGTAAATAGCACTATAATTTGAGTATCCTCGTTTTGACATGTTCATTCGTGGTAGTATGTTTGCATTTGGAATGTTTTAGCTTGTTTCCTGTGGCATGTGGATGAAGCTGCTGCTTTCAGTTTAAAAATTGTCCAGGAGTACCTCTCGCATTCTGGACAGGATGTAGGAAAAAGTTTGTTGCCTGGCTGGTGATTCCTCTTGCCTCAAGCCTCCAAACTACTCTTTCCTCTCCACTTTTCACAAACTTTCTTGACTTTCTCTTACTGATACTATTCCGTCTTGTGAGAGGTGTTGAACAAAAATTAAAAGTAGTCTTTGAGGTAGGTGGAGGAAGGGGGTGGTCTGACAGTGCCTTGGTGGAGCATCATCCGACTGGAAAGTACTACTGTTCAGCAAACATGATGGAGTTTGGTGGTTTACAAAACATAAACTATAGAGGACTTTGTCAATGTCATAACATTCTGTAAACCATTGGTCCCTGATGCTTATTCTGTTCATAAATTGTCAGATACAGGATGAGCAGACATTTTCTTCAACTAAATATTGGGAAGACCGAAGCTATGGTCTTCATCCCTGCCACAAACTCCATCCCTCCACCTGGCAAATGTCTGAGGCCGAACCAGACTATTCGCAACCTTGGTGTCATATTTGACCCTGAGGTGAGCTTCCGACCACATATCCGCACCGTCGCTAAGACCACTTATATCCACCTCCGGAACATCGCCCGTCTCCGCCCCTGCCTCAACTCATCTGCTGAAATCCTCACCCATGCCTTTGTTACCTCTAGACTTGACTATTCCAATGCACTCCTGGCCGGCCTCCCACATTCCACCCTTCGTAAACTTGAAGTCATCTAAAACTCGGCTGCCCGTGTCCTAACTCGCACCAAGTCCCGTTCGACCATCACCCCTGTACTCGCTGACCTACACTGGCTCCCGGTTAAGCAGCGCCTCGATTTTAAAATTTTCATCCTTGTTTTCAAATCCCTCCATGGCCTCGCCCCTCCCTATCTCTGTAATCTCCTCCAGCCCCACAACCCCCTGAGATATCTGCGCTCCTCTAATTCTGCCCTCTTGAGCATCCCCGGTTTTCATCGCTCAACCATTGGTGGCCGTGCCTTCAGCTGCCAAGACCCTAGGCTATAGAATTCCCTCCCTAAACCTACCTCTCTGCCTCTCCACACCTCTCTCCTCCTTTAAGATGCCCCTTAAAACCTACCTGTTTGACCAAGCTTTTGCTCACCTGCCCCAATATCTCCTTATATGGCTTGGTGTCAAATTTTGTTTAATGCTCCTGTGAAGCACCTTGGGCTGTTTTACTACATTAAATGCAAGTTGCTTTAAACCAAGTTTTCTCAAATATTTAGAATTTTTAAAAATAATGTGTATTGCTTATGCCGCAGTTCTTGGGCACAAGTGGTACATTTGATGAGGTTTGGTGATCCATTCAAGCTTATGTTTTTGAGGTAGGAGCTTGGAGATTAGGATTGCGGAGCACAGGAAAATCATATGCCACTTATGGCTAGATATTTTTGAGAAATGTAGACAAAACTAACTTATCCAAACAATTTTTTGAACAGTCCACATGGGTGCTTAATATGGTAGAAAAGTCTTATGATCTGAAACTTACGACCTTCTGCCAAATACAATAGACAAAAGGTTGTAAGTTTTAGATTGAGATGTTGGGCTGCTTTTTGCAGTGAACCCAAGTTGGGAGAGTTCCAGTTATTTCCAATTCAAGTGACATTTTATTACAAATATATCGAAGTGCAAATTGTAACGACAAATAGAATATAGGAACAGGAATCCTGTTCAACAAACCGATTGGAGTTCTTTGAGGATGTAACTAGTGGAGTAGACAAAGGGGAACCGGTAGATGTGGTGTATTTGGATTTTCAGGAGGCCTTCGATAAGGTCCCACACAAGAGGTTGGTGAACAAAATTAGGGCACAGGGAATTGGGGGTAATATACTAGCATGGATTGAGAATTGGTTAACAGACAGAAAACAAAGAGTAGGGATAAACGGGTCTTTTGTCAGGATGGCAGGCTGTGACTAGTGGGGTACCGCAAGGATCGGTGCTTGGGCCCCAGCTATTCACAATCTATATCAATGATTTGGATGAGGGGACTAAATGTAACATTTCCAAATTTGCTGATGATACAAAGCTAGGTGGCAGTGTCAGTTGCGAAGAGGATGTGAAGAGGCTTCAAGGGGATCTCGACAGGCTCAGTGAGTGAGCGAGAACATGGCAGATGGAATATAATGTGGATAAATGTGAAGTTATCCACTTTGGTAGAAAAAACAGAAAGGCAGAGTATTTCCTAAATGGTGAAAGATTGGGGAATGCAGATACTCAAAGGGTGTCCTTGTACATGAGTCACAAAGTGAATGTGCAGGTGCAGCAAACCATTAGGAAGGCAAATGGCCTTCATTACAAGAGGATTTGAGTACAGGAGTAAAGAAGTCTTACTCCAATTATATAGGGCCTTGGTGAGACCACACCTGGAGTACTGTGTACAATTTTGGTCTCCTTACCTAAGGAAGGATATACTTGCCATAGAAGGGAGTGCAGCAAAGGTTCACGAGATTGATTCCTGGGATGGCGGGACTGTCGTATGAGAAGAGATTGAGTAAACTAGGCCTGTATTCTCTTGAATTCAGAAGAATGAGAGGGGATCTCATTGAAGCATACAAAATTATTACAGGGCTTGATAGGGTGGATGCTGGGAGAATGTTTCCCTTGGCTGGGGAGTCTAGAACCAGGGGCCACAGCCTCAGGATAAAGGGTAGGCGATTCAGGACTGAGATGAGAAGAAATTTCTTCACACAGAGGGTGGTGAATCTTTGGAATTCTCTACCCCAGAGGGCTGTGGAGGCTCAGTCATTGGGTATATTCAAAACAGTCGATCGATTTCTGACTAGTAAAGGCATCAAGGGATATGGCCATAGGGCCGGTGAATGGAGTTGAGGCAGATCAGCACTTGAAATGCCATAGCATACAAGGCTACGGACCAAGTGCTGGAAAATGGGATTAAAATAGACAGGGCTTGATGGCCGGCGTGGACACGATGGGCTGAAGGGCCTCTTTCTGTGCTGTATAAATCTATGACTCTATCTCATTGAATTGTGGAGCAGGCTCGAAGGGCCGAATGGCCTACTCCTGCTCCTATTTCTTATGTTCTTGTGAATAGGCCATTGAGCCCCTCGAGCCATCCTCGAGTCTACCCAAGCCTTGAGAGCTGAAGCCTGAGCCTCCATTAAGTTGGGGGCCCTGACTTCGACTTAATCGCCTGCTGGATAGCCCAAAGCAGCAGTCAACTGCTTTCTGGGCTGTTGGAGCTGTATTATCGCCTGTGCAATGCTGTTGGAGCTGTATCATGGCCTGTGCAATGCTGTTCGAGCTGTATCATGGCCTGTGCAATGCTGCTGCTGATCATTCCAGCAGACTCTGAGCACAGACCAGCAAGCTTCTCCATGTTGGCATTGATGGAGTCAAGGGTCCGAATGCTCCTTTGATGCTCCCGGTACCGGCAGGTGCCTCTTCATGCCTGCATCCGACAAGTCAGCGACCACTGACATGCCAATCCAGGGCCGTCTTGTGGTTGGTGTCTCTGGAGAGGTAGCTGCCTCTTCCACCTCCAATGATTCTCCCCCCAATACTGGAATCGGATGCCTGGGAGAGAACCTGTGTTGACTCACTCGCATGCACGGTTTACTGTGTCCATTCTAGTGCCTGGTTGAGGAGAGTCGGTTGACACTATCTCTGCTTGGGGGTGGCCTGAGGGTGTGATGGTGGCTGCACTCCCAAGAAGGAGTGTCGGTGTGGAGCCTTGGCTTTCCTTTGGCCCCTTTCTCTGGTAGCTTGATGGGGCACGAGCTGCATAATAAAGCTAGAGTCCTCTTCCTCTGTCTCCTCCAGAAGCTGCTTCACCTCGCTTTTCCACAACCCTGCTCCCTCCTCCTCTTCCTTTGAGTCGTCGCCCTCATCCTCCACAGCAGCTGCCTTCCTTCGCCTCATGACCTGTGGGAAGAAAAACTGGAGGTTAGAATGGTTGCCCTTGCCAGTGCAGAGATGCCCCATGAGGTGGGGGTGGGGCGAAGACATGAATGGGGGTGGAAATCTTGTGTCACTGTCTTGTACTGCATTGTTGATAAATAGTAAGTGGGCTGGCTGATACTTACCTGGTTGTGGACTCTCTCCGTCTACCTTGGTCTAGATTGCAGCCATGATGGTGCGATGCCCAGTAGATTCACCGCCTTCTTTTCATGTAGGGTTGGAGAGCGGTGTTCTCATCCCAGACTCTTCGCCCTGTTGGGGGCACTGTGCACATATCTGCCCTACAAAGACAAAAATAGAGAAGATCAGGCTTGAGTCTTGTGTGTGGAGTGATTGAAGGTGCTTCTGGTCTGCATTTATCAGTGGGGTGGGGGATGGATCACTTGTTTCGCCCGAGTGTGACGCCCACATTGGGTGTGGGAGAAAGTCATGGCATCATGGAAATAATTTAAAGGGGGCTCTGTAACAAAGCTTTGAAATGTTACTTGAAGGGTTTTTGCTGCACAGTTAAGTATGTTGGATTTGAAAGCTTTCTTGCCTCACTTCCTGTTTCGAGCTAGTTCTCAGCTCTTTGCTGCAAACCCAGAGGTATCGAGTGCGTTTGTCTCAGTCTGGCTCAGTAGTCGTACTCTTGCCTCTGAGTCCGAGATTGTGGGTTCAAGCTCCAATCCAGGATTTTAGCACATCATTTAGGTTGACTGTACAGTACTGAAGAAGTACTTCACAGTTGGTATCATCTTGTGAATGGGACTTTAAACTGAGGCCCTGTTTGTCTGTTCAGGTGGACTTAAAAGATCCATTGACACGTCAAACAGGAGCAGAGAATTCTCCCAGTATTCCTCAACTATTGGCACCAATACGAACTAACTGGTCATTCATCTCATTGGCTGTTGTGTTTGCCGACATAACAAGTGACTATACTTTGATTAATGAATTACTGTAAAGCACTTTGAGACAACAGCAACAATTTGCATTTATATAGTACCTTTCATGTAGTAAAGCATCCAAAGGTGCTTCACATGAGTGTAATCAGACGAAACATGACTCCAAGCCAAAGAAGGAGACATTCGGACCTGAGGCTGTGAAAGACATTATATAAATACAAATTCATTCTTCCTTTGGTAATTTATTGACCGCTTCAAGACCCCAGATTGCTGCAGCTGTACTTAAGAATGTGATAATCAGATGCCCAGTTTAATTGTTCACAATACTTCTTGTGCTCTTTTTTGAGGGAGCGGACTGTTGTAGCATACTATGTAAAATGTATTCTGCTAACGGGTTGTGTCCCTTTTAAGGCCACAAGGTGTAATTATTACTACATGTGCTGAGTTTTAATTGTTTGGTGAGGACGCTGTGGAAATTGTCTTGTGCTTCTTAGTTTTAGTATGCAGCTCAGAAGCATACTGCCCTTAGTGTTTTGCACCTGTTTTAAAAAAAAAAATGACATTTTGGCATGCAGATTTACTGCTTTTAATATATTAAGTATTAAAAGTTATTGGGTTTCAGCATTTTGAGTCCTTTAATCATAGCCCTTGTTTTTTTTAACCTTTTATGGTTCTGATCTTGCAATTCAAGCATGGGTGATTTTCTTCCTCACTCTAATTCATGTAGTTAACTGTTGCTGGTTGTTTTCAGGTGGTGCTCGTGCGATGGAATGAACCATTTCAGAAACTTGCAACCTGTGATGCCGATGGAGGGATTTTTGTGTGGATTCAGTATGAAGGCAGGTGGTCAGTTGAGCTTGTCAACGATCGTGGAGCACAGGTAAATATTTTCATTAGAATGACAAATTTGAAAATATCTTTTTTTGATTGATCCCAGTTACAGTTCAAAAATATTAAGCCTTTCTCCAAAGGTTAAGGTTCTGTGAATCGATTTCATTTTGAGCTTACATGGTGGGATAATAGGTACGTACGTTTTCCGCATTCATCTGACATTCTTTTTTAGTAGAGGTGTCAATCCATTTATTTTGAACCAGTTAATGCCTTCACTAAAGTAGTGCAGAGATGAATTTCAGATGAACAGGTTGAAGATTTGCATCTATTATTCCATGGCATAATCTCGAGAAAATTGAGAGGTCGCACAACACCAGATTATAGTCCAACAGTTTTATTTTAAATCACAAGCTTTCGGAGTTACAACTCCTTCGTCGGGTGAAGTGAGGAGATACAGAATCGTCAAAGCATATATAGATAGAGAACAATGCATGTGTAACTTACAATTGCAGACAACTGAATTCAATCATCCTGACTGTTTATCTGAGGTGTGATAAAGTTAATCAGGTCAACCAGGAAGGTTGGCCACACCTCGGCAGATAAACAGTCAGGATGATTGAATTCAGTTGTCTGCAATTGTAAGTTACACATGCATTGTTCTCTATCTATATATGCTTTGACGATTCTGTATCTCCTCACTTCACCCGACGAAGGAGTTGTAACTCCGAAAGCTTGTGATTTAAAATAAAACTGTTGGACTATAACCTGGTGTTGTGCGACCTCTCAATTTTGTCCGCCCCAGTCCAACACCGGCATCTCCGCATCATGACCATAATCTCGAGACCCATGATTGTTTTGTTTAGATCATCTGATGGATTATTCATCTACAAAGTTACTTTTTCCATTTAACCAGTTTTCCATTTACAAATAGGAACACAGGAATTGCTCGATTAAAAACACCAATGTCCGTCTAGTTCGCCGTCTACCATCCTGATAGTCACATGATACAAGGATAATGGAGCTTTTGACTAATCGTGGCAATCAATCTCTCAAATAGTCAGTTTTAAAATAGAGGTGTTACTCAACCGAGAGCCAATCAATGTTTCCCTAATTTTTCTTTTTGGGTGCGTGGTCCCTTTAATGGGTTGCGGGCCCATTCAAAATTTCGCGCATAATCTCCCATTGAAAGCCGGTGAGCAGCCTGCGCGGCACCCCCAGAGAGCCGCGCAGCTCAGCGGGAACATTGGAGCCAGTGTAGGTCAGCAAACACGGGTGATGGGTGAACGGGACTTGGTGCAAGTTAGGACATGGGCAGCAGAGTTTTTGATGACCTCAAGTTTATGGAGGGTAGAACGTGGGAGGCCGGCCAGGAGTGCGTTGGAATAGTCAAGTCCAGAAGTAACAAAAGCATGGATGAGGGTTTCAGATGAGTTGAGGCAGGGACGTATGAGGATTAGGAGGGAGCCAAGGATAGATCCTTGGGGCACACCGGAGATAACGGTGCGGGAGCGGGAAGAGAAGCTGTTGCAGGTGATTCTCTGGCTACAATTAGATAAGAATGAGACCAGGCGAGTGCAGTCCCACCCAGCTGGATGACGGAGGAGAGGCGTTGGAGGAGGATGGTGTCGTTAATCGTATCAAAGGCTACATAGGATGTCATTTGTGATTTTGATGAGAGCCATTTCGGTACTGTGGAGGGATTCAAACATGGAGTTCGAGGAAAGATGGGCACGGATTTGGGAGGTGACAACATGTTCAAGGACTTTAGAGAGGAAAGAGAGGAATGGGGCAGTAGTTTGCGAGGATGGAGGGGTCAGGGTTTGTCTTTTTGAGGAGAAGGGTGTACATGGCAGATTTGAAGGAGAGGGGGACCGTACCTGAGGAGAGCGAACCGTTAACAATATCAACTAACGTGGGCCAGGAAGTGAAGTTGGATGGTCAGCAGTTTAGTGGGAATAGGGTCGAAGGAGCAGGAAGTGCATCTCGGGGACAAGATGAGCACGGAGAGGGATGAGGGGAGATTGGAGAGAAACTGGAGAAAGATGCGAGTTCAGGGCTAGGGCGGTGGGGGGGTGGGGAACCATAGAGGAAGTTTGGCCCGGTGGGTTAGGGGAAGGGAGGGAAGTGGCAGAGGCAGCTGATCGGATGGCCTCAATCTTTGTGACAAAAAAGTTTATGAGCTCCTCGCACTTGTTGGATGTGAGGGTGGAGGAGACAGGGGAGAGGGGTTTAAGAAGACGGTTTGCAGTAAAGAAGCCGGGGGTTATCTTTGCATTCCAGAATGATCCTGGAATAATGAGCATGTTTGTCAGTGGAGAGCAGGATCCGATAATGCTTTATGTGGTCCAGCCAGATCTGGCGGTGAATGGCTAAACCAGTTGACCGCCGCATCCATTCAAGTCTGCGTCCCTTGGACTTGAGCGGAGATGAGGACCGTACTTGGGGGAGCGGCCAGGGTGAGAGAGAGTAATGGTTTTAACTATTTTCCTGCCTTGTCTGGCTGGCTCAGTAGCATGGTGTGTAATACATCTGTCCTGGGGCATTTATTGGATTTGAGGATCACAGTTCTGGAGAACACTCAACATGTGTTTTATTTGAGATAGTACCAGTATAACTTGTTACTTTAAATAAAATGCTGAGTAAACTAATTGTGTCAGGATGTGGAGATGCCGGTGTTGGACTGGGGTGGACAAATGTGAAAAGTCGCACAACACCAGGTTATAGTCCAACAGCTTTATTTGAAATCACAAGCTTTCGGAGCGCTGCTCCTTCGTCAGGTGAAGTGAAGAGATACATATAGGCACAGCATATATAGTCAGAGAACACAGCCAGATGATTACAGTTAATCTTTCCAACTGCCCTTTATCACACCTTGGCAGAGAGATAATCAGGGCAATCAATGGTGTGGTTGTTGTCCAAACAGGTCAGTCAGGAAAACATTACATCAAAGACAATGTGGCAGATGCTGGGGTCTGTATGGAAAACAAAAAACTTTTTTTGCTGGAAATCACAGCAGGTCTGGCCGCATCTGTGTAGAGAGAACAAGCCAACGACGACTCGAGTCTGGATGACTCTATGTCAGGTGGGGTTACATGTAGCGTGACATGAACCCAAGATCCCGGTTGGGCCGTCCTCATGGGTTCGGAACTTGGCTGTCAGTTTCTGCTCGACGATTTTGCGTTGTCGTGTGTCTTGAAGGCCGCCTTGGAGAACGCTTACCCGAAGATCGGAGGCTGAATGTCCTTGACTGCTGAAGTGTTCGGCGACTGGGAGGGAACACTCCTGCCTGGCGATTGTTGCGCGGAGTCCATTCATACGTTGTCGCAGTGTCTGCATGGTCTCGCCGATGTACCATGCTCCGGGGCATCCTTTCCTGCAATGTATGAGGTAGACAACGTTGGCCGAGTCACATGAGTATGTACCATGTACCTGGTGGGTGGTGTCCTCACGTGTGATGATGGTATCTGTGTTGATGATCTGGCATGTCTTGCAGAGGTTGCCATGGCAGGGTTGTGTGGTGTCGTGGTCGCTGTTCTCCTGAAAGCTGGGTAATTTTCTGTGAACGATGGTCTCTTTGAGGTTAGGCAGCTGTTTGAAGGCGAGTAGTGGGAGCGTGGGGATGGCCTTAGCGAGGTGTTCGTCGTCATCGATGACATGTTGAAGGCTGCGAAGAACATGGCGTAGTTTCTCCGCTCTGGGGAAGTACTGGACGACGTAGGGTACTCTGTTGGTTGTGTCCCGTGTTTGTCTTCTGAGGAGGTCTATGCGATTTTTCGCTGTGGCCCGTTGGAACTGTCGATCGACGAGTCGAGCATCATATCCCGTTCTTACGAGGGCGTCTTACAGCGTCTGTAGGTGTCCATCGTGTTCCTCCTAGTCTGAGCAGATCCTGTGTATTCGCAGGGCTTGTCAATAGGGGATGGCTTCTTTAACGTGGTTAGGGTGGAAGCTGGAGAAGTGGAGCATCGTGAGGTTGTCCGTGGGCTTGCGGTAGAGTGAAGTGCTGAGGTGTCCGTCTTTGATGGAGATTCGTGTGTCCAAGAATGAAACCGATTCTGAGGAGTAGTCCATGGTGAGTTTGATGGTGGGATGGAACCTGTTGATGTTATCGTGTAGTCTTTTCAGTGATTCTTCGCCGTGGGTCCATAGGAAGAAAATGTCATCGATGTATCTGGTGTATAGCATTGGTTGGAGGTCCTGTGCAGCAAAGAAGTCTTGCTCGAACTTGTGCATGAAGATGTTGGCGTATTGGGGTGCGAATTTGGTCCCCATGGCTGTTCTGTGTGTTTGGGTAAAAAACTGGTCGTCGAAGGTGAAGACATTGTGGTCAAGGATGAAGCGGATGAGTTGTAGGATGGCGTCTGGAGATTGGCTGTTGTTGGTGTTGAGTACTGAGGCTGTCGCAGCGATGCCGTCATCGTGGGGGATACTGGTGTAGAGTGCCGAGACGTCCATCGTGGCGAGGAGTGTTCCTGGTTCAACTGGTCCGTGGGTGCTGAGTTTCTGTAAGAAGTCTGTAGTGTCGCAACAGAAGCTGGGGGTTCCCTGTACGATGGGTTTCAGGATGCCCTCGACGTATCCAGAGAGGTTCTCACACAGGGTTCCGTTGCCTGATACGATGGGACGTCCGGGTGTGTTGGCTTTGTGTATCTTTGGGAGGCAGTAGAAGTCTCCCACGTGGGGAGTACGTGGGATGAGAGCGCGTAGGATGCTTTGAAGGTCTGGATCGAAGGTCTTGATCAGTCTATTGAGTTGGCGGGTGTGTTCTTTGGTCGGATCTGTGGGTAACTGTCTGTAGTGTTCCTGGTTGTCCAGTTGTCGGTATGCTTCTTTGCAATAGTCCATTCTGTTCTGTATGACGATGGCTCCTCCTTTACCCGCTGGTTTGATGACGATGTTGCGGTTGGTCTTGAGAGCGTGGATGGTGTTGCGTTGTGCTCGGGTGACATTCTGGACTGTCTTGTGAGTGCGGCTGATGAATCTGGCGTTGATGCATCTCCTGACAGACCCCAGCATCTGCCACATTGTCTTTGATGTAATGTTTTCCTGACTGACCTGTTTGGACACCATCCACACCTTTGATTGCCGTGATTATCTCTCTGCCGAAGTGTGATAAAGGGCAGTTGGAAAGATTAACTGTAATCATCTGGCTGTGTTCTCTGACTATATATGCTGTGCCTATATGCATCTCTTCACTTCACCTGACGAAGGAGCAGCGCTCCGAAAGCTTGTGATTTCAAATAAAGCTGTTGGACTATAACCTGGTGTTGTGTGACTTCTCATAATTGTGTCAGAGCAGCAGTTTTCATATATTTATGTGCAGGGACCTCCTAATAAATGTTGAAACACTACCATACACTAATGGGTACGCTAGCGTAGTGGTTATGTTACTGGACTAGTAATCTGGAGACATGTGTTCAAATCCCGGGGGAATTTAAGTTTAAACCTTTACAGATCTCTGATTAGGCCTCAGCTGGAGTATTATGTATAAGTCTGAGCACCACACTTTCGGAAGGATGTCAAGACCCTGGAGAGGGTACAGAGGCTGTTGACTGGGATGATAACAGGGTTGAAGGAGTTCAGTTACGTGAAGAGATTGGAGAAGCTGGGATTGTTCTCCTTAGAGCAGAGGAAGTTAAGGGGAGACTTAATAGAGGCATTCAAAATTTTGAGGGGTTTCGATAGAGCAAGTGGGGAGAAACTATTCTCTGGCAAGTGTTTCAGTAACCAGAGGTTATAGATTTAAAATAATTGGCAAAAGAACTAGAGGGGAAATGAGGAGAAATTTCTTCACACACAGGGTTAAAATATGGAATGCACAACCTGAAAGGCTGGTGGAATCAGATTCCAGAGGAACTTTTTAAAGGAAATTGGGCATGTTCTTGAGGACTGATTTGCAGGGTTATGGAGAAAAAGTTTTGGTGAGACTAAATTGGACAGCTCCTTCACAGGTGTGATGGACCAAATGGCTTCCTGCGTGCTGTAAGATTCTATTCTAATCTAAAATAGATAGAGGACGTACTGAAAGTTGGCAGTGCTGAAAGTAGAAAAGTCACCTGGTCCGGATTGAATGCATCCTAGGTTGCTGAGGGAAGTAAGAGTGGAAATCGCCAAGGTTCTGGCCACAATCTTCCAATCCTACTTGGATATGGGATTGGTGCCAAAGGACTCGGATTGTAAATGTTACACCCTGTTCAAAAAAAGGGGAGAGGGATAAACCCGCAATTACAGGCCAATCCGCCTAATGTCGGTGGTGGGAAAACCTTTCGAGACAATAATCTGGGACAAAATTAATTGACACTTGGAAAAAATATGGGTTAACTTGATTGAATTCTTTGAAGTAATGGAGAGTGTGTACGAGGGTAGTGCGGTTGATGTGTATGTGGACTTTCAAAAGGCGTTTGATAAAGTACCACAGAATGGACATTAGCAGAATTGAGGCCCATAGGATTAAAGGGGCAATAGCTGTGTGGATACAGAATTGGCGAAGGGACAGAGCACAGAGTAGTGGTGAACGGTTGTTCAGACTGGAGGGAAGTGTGCAGTGGTTTCCCTGAGGGGTAGGTGTTGGGACCACCGCTCTCTTTGATATATATTAATGACCTGGACTTGGGTATGCAGGGCACAGTTTCAAAATTTGCAGTTGAGGCAATACCTGGAAATATAGCTAACAGTGAGGAGGATAGTAACAGACTTCAGGAGGACATAGACAGACTGGTGAAATGGGCAGACACATGGCAAATTAAATTTAATGCAAGAAGTGTGAAGTGATTTATTTTGGCCGGAATAATGAGGAGAGGCAATATTAGCTAAATGGTGCTATTTTAAAGGGGGTGCAGGAACAGAGAGACCTGGGGGGACAATGTTCCCTTTAAGCTGTGCGGCCGCGCGACGCTCGAGCTCCTGCGCAGCCAGCTCACCAGCTTTTAAATGGGAAAGACTGAGCATGCATGGTATATTGAATGGGTTGCGCAGCTGCTTAAAGGGGCCCCGCATCCAAAAAAAATTAAAGGGAGCATTGCTGGGGAGGGTGTAAGTACACAAATCTTTGAAGTTGAGAAGGCTGTTAAAAAAAAAAAAGCAAATGGATCCTTGGCTTTATAAATAGAGGCATAGAGTACAAAAACAAGGCAGTTATGCAAACCTTGATAAAACACTGGCTGGAGTATTGTGGCCAATTCTGGGCACCACACTTTAGGAAGGATGTCGAGGCTTCAGAGAGGGTGCAGAAGAGATTTATTAGAATGGTCCCAGGGATGACTGACTTCAGTTTTGTGGAGAGACTGGAGAAGCTGGTGGTGTTCTCCTTAGAGCAGAGAAGGTTAAGAGCAAATTTGATAGAGGTGTTCAAAATCATGAATGGTTTTAATAGAGTAAATAAGATGAAACTATGTCCAGTGGCAGATGGGTCAGTAACCAGAGGACACAGATTTAAGGTGATTGGAAAAAGATCAAGAATCGACCTGAGAAAACATTTTGTTTACTCAGCGAGTTGTTGTGAGCTGGAATGCGTTGCCTGAAAGGCTGGTGGGAGCAGATTCAATAATAACTTTGAAAAGAGAATTGGATAAATACTTGAAGGGAAAAAAATTACAGGGCTATGGGGAAAGAGCCGGGGAGTGGGATTCATCGGATAGGTCTACCAAAGAGCCGACACAGGCGTGATGGGCCGAATGGCCTCCCTCTGTGCTGTATTATTCCATAAAAAAACATACAGGATCCTTGGCTTTATAAACAGAGTCGTAGAGTATAAAAGCAAGGAAGTTATGCTAAACCTTTAAAGAAAACGTGGTTCGATCCCAGCTGGCATGTTGTGGCCAATTCTGGGCACCACACTTTAGGAAGGATGTTGAGGCCTTAGAGAGGGTGCAGAGAAGATTCACTAGAATGATACCAGGGATGAAAGACTCAGTTATGTGGAGGGCCTCGAGAAACTGGGGTTGTTCGCCTTAGAGCAGAGAAGGTTAAGGCGAGATTTGATAGAGGTGTTCAAAATCTTGAAGGGTTTTGATAACGTAAATAAGGAGAAACTGTTTCCAGTGGCAGAAGGGTCAGTAACCAGAGGACACAGATTTAAGGTAACTGGCAAAAGAACCAGAGGGGAGATGAGGAAAACATTTTCACTAAGCGAGTTCTTATGATCTGAATGCATGGCCTGCAAGAGTGGTGGAAGTAGATTCAATCGTCACATACAAAAAGGAATTGGATAATTACTTGAAAAGTCAAAATTGGAAACCATTGTATTTATATTCATAAGGAGTGAGGGAGCAACAGGCTTATAACTTTCACCAATAACTGGTATAAAACACTTGAATCAGTAATCAGGATCAAACTTGAGGTTACTTGTATTTTAATAATCTAGTGACCAGAAGTCAATACCAATTCAGAAAGAAGAGTTCCTACTTGACCAAACTCATTGACTTTTTTGAGGAGTGATGTCTATGGGAGATACTTGATTGGATGGACTTTTCTGTGGTTCCAGTTCGTGGGGTATAGCTTAGTGGGTTTGTGTCATTCTCGGGGTAGAAGACTCCAGGAAGATCTCAGGTGACACGGCTTCTAACCAGGGCACAACGGGGTAATACAAGTCTCAATTATAGTCTAAACTACTGCTCTAATACCATAATGTATTAAGTCTTCCTTGTGCTGAATAAAGTTAAATCACTGTCACCGAATCATTCGATTTGGAGTTAGAAAATGGCTGCGGTGGCGAGTGGTCCGGTTCTGTCAGTGGTCCGATGATTCCTGACTCGAGCGAGCAGGACTGAGTGGAAAAATCTATCAGAAACTTGTCGAAATCACTTTGTGTGTGGTTGGGTCTGTGGGATAGCGCGGGGATTGGCAGCTGCAGAAATCGACTTCGTTGTTGGGGGTCCCGCCGTTACTTTAGATTTCAACCGCTGAATGGCGTCGGGAGATGACCCGGGCCTGGCTCCCTATAGCCCAGTACACGCATCACCCAGGAAAGGCTTCGCCAGGATCAAGGGGATTCGGAAGAAAAGACCAACATTTTTCGATCAGTTGTTTAGGTTGCCTGTCAGTTATTTAACAGGAATGCTATCGTTGATTGCTTTCACCTCAGCTGTTGCTGCATCGCATTGAAACTGACCTCGCTATTGACATTGATCTGCCCCGTGGCTCCTGTCGAGTTCGGCTTTCTTCCGTGGATGTTGAGCAATTTTGGATTGTTTCTGAGAAACTTGCTTCAAAATTTTTTTTCAGGCTGTGTCTTTGTAGAATCTTCAAGGGCCTTACCTTATTGACAGTGGGAACAACGGCGATTTCTCACTGCATCTTTCGACCAGCCGCCATCAACAACTGACAACTCTTGCTGCTCGCCCTTAAGAAATACTTTAAATCATTGTCTTGGCTCCTGGGTCACTGACTGCATCAACTTTTTCAGACTAATTTAAATAATGCTTTATAATCTAGCATTTAATCATGCAGTTGCAACTTAATCCCCGTGTCCATCCGCGTGCATGTTTTGGCTGCCGCTCCAGACCCGAGTCCATCACTTCTATCCTTTTTTCTTTACCCTCCCTCGGTCTTCATGCCTCCTTTTACTTTCTCCGCCTTCAGGTACCCTCACCAACTCCTATTCTCCACTACTCATCATCCTTCCTACTCTCCTGCCACCACTTGAGGCTGGACTCCTTCCTAAATAATTCCACAGCTTCCCTCTGTGGTGACTCTCTCTTAAAACCCTTGGATTGCTCTTTTTCGCCCTTGCGCAGGTACAATGGGCCGAATGGCCTCCTTCTGTGCCATAAATTTTTATGAGAAGTCGCACAACACCAGGTTATAGTCCAACAGTTTTATTTAAAATTACGAGCTTTTGGAGCTGCTGCCCCTTCGTCAGGTAGAGGTACAGTGAGGGAATCTAATACACAGTATATATACACAGAGAGCGACTTGTCTGCAGAGATACAATCCGTCAGGAAGGCACTACATCAAAGACACATCAGAGCACAGCCAAGACAATGAGGTGGGTCACGGGGGTCCAACGTGTCAAATGCTGCCGTCTGCAGTTGAGCTCCTAACTTTTTTTTGGTGTTTTTTTTTAAAACTGGAAAGACAGACAACGATGTCGCGTCACGTTCTGTAGCGTGACATGAACTCGAGATCTCGGGTTCATGTCACGCTACAGAACGTGACGCGACATCGTTGTCTGTCTTTCCAGTTAAAAAAAAAACACCAAAAAAAAGTTAGGAGCTCAACTGCAGACGGCAGCATTTGACACGTTGGACCCCGTGACCCACCTCATTGTCTTGGCTGTGCTCTGATGTGTCTTTGATGTAGTGCCTTCCTGACGGATTGTATCTCTGCAGACAAGTCGCTCTCTGTGTATATATACTGTGTATTAGATTCCCTCACTGTACCTCTACCTGACGAAGGGGCAGCAGCTCCGAAAGCTCGTAATTTTAAATAAAACTGTTGGACTATAACCTGGTATTGTGCGACTTCTCATTTTTGTCCACCCCAGTCCAACACTGGCATCTCCGCATCATAAATTTTTATGATTCTTGTTCTGTACCACCAACCCAAATACCACACCAATTTTCTCACTGAGATAGCTTCTCTGCTTTCCTCTTTCTGCACCGAATGACTTCTCATCCTCTGTGATTTCAACCTCCATCTCAACTCTTCTTGATTCCTCTCCTCTGAGTTCACTGCCTTCCTTCCCTCCCTTAATCTCTCCATTCATGTAAACTCCCCCACCCATATACACCACCCCATCGATCTTATCATTTCACGTGGCCTCGCTGTTCCACCGTTACTATCACCGATAAGGCAATCTCTGACCAGTTCCTTATCACTCTACCTATCTTCCCCTTCCCCCTCCCAACCCCACTTCTTTTTGCGTCTGCCCCGGGAAAAAACTCTCCCTCAATTCCCTTACCACTGCACTTTCTAATTCCCAACTATCCAGCCTTCTGACATTTCTGCAACTACTGAGTTGCTAAATCACACGCGCCACCACTTTTGATGCCCTTGTCCCCATTAAAATCATTAGACACTCTCACCCTCATCGTTCCCCCTGGTATACCCCTCATCTCTACTCCCTTAAGTCCAAGGGACGCAGACTTGAACGTCTTTGGCGGACATCTGGTCTAATCATCCATCACCAGATTTAGCTAGATTATATAAAGCACTACCGGGTCCTGCTCTGCATCACTAAAACCGCCCACTATTCCAAGATCATCCAGGATGGCAAAAATAACACCAGGCTTCTCTTCTCCACCACTAAATGTCTTCTCAAACCACCCTCCCCGGCCTCCTCCTCCCTCACCTCCAACAATAAATCTCAGCATCTCATGGACTTCTTTGTTAAATAGATCGACAACATCCATTGAACTGCCTCTGCAACTTCCTTCCCCTAGCCCACCGGGCCGAATTTCCTCTCCGTTCCCTCCCACCCTGTCCTAACCCTAAATGTGCATCTTTCTCTAGTTTCTCTCCTGTCTCCCCTCTTGCCCTTTTAAAGCTCATCTTGTCAATGAGACCGACCTCCTGCTCTCTCGACCCTATTCGTACTAAATTGCTGACCACCCAACTTCCCTTCCTGGCTCCCATGTTAGTGGATATTGTTAACGGTGCTCTCTCTTCAGGTATTGTCCGCCTTTCCTTCAAATCTGCTGTCATCACCCCCTCCTCAAAAATCCAACTCTTGGCCCCTCCATCCTTGCAAATTTTGCCCCATCTCCAACCTCCCTTTCCTCTCAAGTTCTTGGAACATGTTGTCGTCTCCCAAATCCGTGGCCATCATTCCCAGAACTCCTTGTTTGAATCACTCCCAAGCAGGCTTCCGTCCCTGCCACAGTACCGAAAATGACCAAGGTCACAAATGACATTGACACAAATTGACTGTGACAAAGGTAACCTCCCTTCTCAACCTGTCTGGAGCCTTTGACAAGATTGACCACAAAATTCTGCTCCAAGGCCTCTCCACCATCGTCCAGCTGGATGGGACAGCACTCGCCTGGTTCCATTCCTATCTTTCCAGCCGTAACCATAGAATCACCTGCAATGGCTCCTCTTCCTGACCCCGCACTGTCACCTCTGGTGTCCCCCAAGGATCTGTGCTTGGCTCTCTCCAATTTCTCATCTTAATGCTGCCTCTCGGTGACATCATCCGGCAACACAATGTGAGTTTTCAAGTGTACGCTGATACCCAGCTCTACCTCTCCTCCACCTCTCTTGGACCCTCCACAGTCTCTATACTGTCAGTCTGTTTGTCCGACATCCAGCACTGGATGAGTAGAAATTTCCTCCAGTTAAATGTCGGGAAGACCGAAGCCATTGTCTTCAGTTCATGCCACAAACTCCGTTCCCGAGCTACTGATTCAGTCTTTCTCCCCGGCAACTCTCTAAGGCTGACCAAGTCTGTTCACAACCTTGGTGTTATATTTAATCACAAATTGAGCTTCCTACCTCATATCCGTTCTATCACCAAGTCTGTCCATTTCTACCTTTTGTAATATCGCCCTTGCCTCATCTGATCTGCTGCCGAAGCCCTCATCCATGCCTTTATCACCTCTAGACTTGACTATTCCAATGCACTCCTGGCCGGCCTCCCTAGCTCTACCCTCCATAAACTTGAGGTCATCCAAAACTCGGCTGCCCGTGTCCTAACTCACACCGAGTCCCGTTCACCCATCACCCCTGTGCTCGCTGACCTACATTGGCTCCCGGTTAAGCAACGCCTCGATTTTAAAATTCTCATCCTCGTTTTCAAATCCCTCCAAGGCCTCGCCCCTTCCTATCTCTGTAATCTCCTCCAGCCCCACAAACCCCCCTCGGCCTCTGTGCTCCACCTATTCTGGCCTTTTCTACATCCCCGATTTTAATCGCTCCACCATTAGTGGTTGTACCTTCAGCTGCCTAAGTCCTAAGCTCTGGAATTCCCTCCCTAAATCTCTCCGCCTCGCTTCTTCTCTTTCCTCCTTTAAGACGCTCCTTAAAACCTACCTCTTTGACCAAGCTTTTGGTCTCCTTATGTGGCTTATATTTGGTATTTTTGATGACGCTTCCGTGAATTGCCTTGGGGCATTTTATTATGTTCAAGGTGCTATATAAATGGACTGGAAACCCGTATGAGGTAATGCATCAGGTTTCTAGAAAACTTTTGATAAAGTTCCTCATAAAACAACTACAATAGAAACTGAAAGCACTGGGAATTCAAAAGAATTTGGAAGAGGGGAAGGAAGGAAGGAAGCTTTGGGACTCTAGCGTGCTGTGTTACTGTGGGTGGAACATGGATTTGCTCCTGTGAATCCTCATGCTGTAAGTTATTAATCTTCTAGCCATGTAACGGAACGGTGAGCGCAGGATATTTGCTCTGCACAAAAAAATGGAGAGAGTTGTCATGGACCTGAGGTCTGTTAATAAAGTGACGTTAATTGAGCTGCCGGCTTTCTCAGCTAGGGTGAAGTTTTGCCCTGCCAGGAATGCGTCTGGTTTGTGCACTGATGCATTTTCCACTGAACTGGGCCAGACGTGTTGGAAGTGCCCGCATTAAACTGCCAGGCCCTTCATTTGAATACAAGCCAGTTTCTGCTTTTCTTTCATGCCGAGTGCCTGATATGAAGAATGACCATTGCGTTCATTGTTGCTAGCTGACTATAAACAATGGAAGGACATAGTGATGTAAAGCTGACTGTAGTTTTGACATTTCTTTATCTGTTTTTCTTATTTTTTTATATCCTGGTACTTAGGTTCTCATGAGCCTTCGTGTCAGTTGATGCAAGTGATTTATTTGTTTTCCACCATCACTAGTTTCCCCCGGGAATCCTCCTATCAGATGTTTCTAGTTGAGGAGGAGGACCAATGGAAGGATGCCAGGTATGTTAGGTTGCATGAGGGATATTCTGTGCCCACTTGTAGGTAGTCTCATTCCTATATCTGTAGACACAATATAAGAAGGGAAATGACCTTGCTTTGGAGATATGGTGCTGGTGAAGGCTCCTCTTGTGAAAGGAAGATTTACTGCCAGACTCCAATTGTATCGCAAAGTTATATGAATGCCTTACTAACCGTAATGTTGAATACTTCTTTAAAAGCATTTCAGTCCCATTCATTTCATGCTCTCAGTGACCCTGAATGAAAGTAGATATGGCAGGCTGAACAAGAACCAGCGAGCCCTGATTAAATGAATGATTTAAAAAAAAAAAATTATATAAGATTTTGCCAGTAAAATATTTAAGGTAACATTTGAAAATGTTTATTGTGCTGAGTTAGCGGTTCTCAACCGGGGTGGTGGTCGGAGCACTTCTTCTTTCGTATGGTAGTAGCAAAGCAAATCAGATGTCAATATCTGAGTCAGATATCCAGGGCAAAGCTTTGGATGTGACCGCGTGGATATCTTGTAGGCTGCCTGTGAATTTCCTCTGAGGGCAGTGCTCAATGATGTGCTCCAGGGTCTGATTAGGAGCTCCACAGTCGCACGATGGGGATGCTTTAATCTTCCATCTATGGAGAAGGTGGCAGCATCTACCATGACCGATTCTGAGGCGGTTGATGGTTGTCCACTGTTTGCGAGGAAGGTTTGATCCTCCAGGTTGTACTGTGGGGTTCTCTATAAGGAATCCATTCCGTATGTAGAATCATAGAATGGTTCCATTCGGCCTGTCGAGCCCGTGCCGACTCTCTGCAAGCACACTTAAGTTAGTCCCACTCCCCTGCCCTTTCCCTGTAGCCCTGCAATTTTTTCCTTCAAGTACTTATCCAATTTCCTTTTGAAAGCCATGATTGAGTCTGCCTCAACCACTGCGTAAAAAAGCTTTCCCTCATATTGCCTTTGGTTCTTCTATCACTTTCCTCCTCACTCTTCAATATACTTCCAAGTTTTGTGTCATCTGCAAATTTTGAAATTGTGCCCTGTACACTCAAGTCCAAGTCATTAATATATATCAAGAAAAGCAGTGGTCCTAGTACCGACCCCTGGGGAACACCACTGTATACCTTCCTCCAGTCCGAAAAACAACCGTTCATCACTACTCTGTTTCCTGTCACTTAGCCAATTTCGTATCCATGCTGCCCATGTGGGTTTGGCCGAAGTCGCCATCGGCGGAAGTAGGCCTCCATCCTCTGTAAATCACTGGTCAGGATCTCCTCGGTGATGGACAGATTCATGTTTTGTGCCATGTCATCAGTGTATACGAACTTGTGGGATGCTGTTTCGGGCAGGTCACTGGTGTAAACATTGAATAACATGGGTACCAGGACAGATCCCTGTGGGAGTCCATTGTTCAGTGTCCTATATTTTTTCTTCTGGGTGTCAGTGTACACACGGAAGTGTCGGTTGCTAAGCATGGAGTTGAGAAGATGAATCATTGTTCTGCAGGGTAAAATGGTGGAGAGCTTGAAAAGCAGTCCATGCTTCCATACTGTGTCGTTCGCCGCTGACAGGTGCGACGGCAGCCTTGAGCTGGCGCTGGAAGCCTGCTTCGATGTGCGTTGTTAAAGCTACCACTTGGTCGCAGCAGTTACAGCCGCTTGCTCCTTAGGAATGGTTGGCTCGGTGATGGGGCTAGTCTGTGGAGTAGTAGCCTCTCCAGCACTTTATTACAAGTGCAAAGTAAGGAGATCGGGCGGTAGCTGGAGGCTTCACAAGCATTCCTCCCCTGCTTCAGGAGGGCAATTATTTTAGTCTCCCTCCAAATAGATGGAATTTTACCGGTTGCCAGTACCTCGGAAAAGGAGGTCAACCATCTCTTCGCTTTGGGTCCCGGTGCTTTTAAGAGCTCTGGGTAAACACCATGTGGACCAGCAGCTTTTCCAGATTTGGTTGTCGACAGGCTGCGTTTAGTTCATCCAAGGTGAATGGATCAGACATTGTTGATGACCTTGGTGCCGCCATCAAGTCTGTCGAAAGCTGCTGCTTCACCTGGCGTCGAAATTCTTTGTCCACCGGAGCCTTTGATGTTTGTATCAAGTGGGATGCAATGGCGTCCTGTATTTAAAGGCGGGGTTTGACCCCGGCAAGTTGACGGAGCAGGGCCCATGCTTTCCTGCTGGAGTGAGTGAAGTTCGTCTTCTCCTCCTTTCAGCTCTCACCAAGTTCAAGGACTCCAGCATTGCTGTGGCCGGTTCTTGTTCAGCGAATACTCCTGGTAGAGAGCCTCGCTTGCTTTCTTCCAACAAGGAATACATGTCTTTCTAAACCCCCAAGATACACTGCGTTTTACGGCAGCTTTAATAATTCCTATGAATCTGTTGAAGGCGTTGGCGATTGGAATCCACCTGATGTTGGTGTCAACTGACCGTTTCAGGGTTGCCCAGTCTGCTTTTTTGAAGTTCCATCGTGGTTCCGGTGTTGATGTAATGACAGGAATTTCGATGCCAAGGTTGATGATCGAGGGCTGTGTTGACTGTTGGGGAAGTCATCAAGAACGGTTCTGGAGGCGATGATTGAGTTTCCTTTGCTGTCTTTAGAGAGGAAACCTAGGTCTGGGTTAGATTCTCTCTGCCACCTTGACGAATGAAACGTACCTCGATCTTTGGCATCAAAAAGGAGGAATTTATTCTCTAGTGCTTCTCCATTATAGTTGACGTCTGCATAGCCGCACATTGTGTGATGGCTATTAAAGTCTCCAAGATGGATGGATGGATGGATGTTGACTAGGAGGGAGCGGTGGGTCAGGCCACTGTACGAGTGGTGGTTTGTTGAAGATTGTTAGCTCTCCCATGCGTATTGCTGTAGTGAAAACTCCGGCAGTCCTGGTATGCTCGAGTTCGGTGCAGTCTTCGATGCCTTGTTTGACATAGCACGCCAGGCCATATTTGGGATGGTTATTGAAAGCGATTCGGTCAAAACCTGTGATACATCCTCTTGTGTCGAACTGGTGGATATGTTCGATGTGTGTTTCTTCATGAACCAGGACATCGGCGCTGTGTTTCTTGAGTAACCTTTCGAGGTATTCGTATTTTGAACGAGAGGTGCCTTCGATGTTAAGTTGGCATATTCGGATGGCTGGGTCTACAGGTAGTTTTCTTTGGTCCTGGAGAGGACCGTTCAATTTGCAGGATCGGACAAAGTCAACATGGATTTACAAAAGGTTAATCATGCCTGACTAATCTACTGGAATTTTTTGAGGATGTAACTGGTAGAATAAATAAGGGAGAACCAGTGGATGTGGTGTATTTGGACTTTCAGAAGGCTTACGATAAGGTCCCGCATAAGAGATTAGCGTGCAAAGTTAAAGCACATGGGATTGGGGGTAAGGTACTGACTTGGATAGAGAACTGGTTGGCAGACAGGAAGCAAAGAGTTGGAATAAACGGGTCTTTTTCCGAGTGGCAGGCAGTGACTAGTGGGGTACCGCAGGGATCGGTCCTTGGACCCCAGCTATTCACAATATATATTAATGATCTAGACGAGGGAACTAGATGTAATATCTCCAAGTTTGCAGACGAGACAAAGCTGGGTGGGCGTGTGTGCTGTGAGGAGGATGCAGAGAAACTCCAGTATGATTTGGACAGGTTGGGTGATTGGGCAGATGCATGGCAGATGCAGTATAATGTGGATAAATGCGAGGTTATCCACTTTGGTGGCAAAAACAGGAAGACAGATTATTATCTGAACGGCAATAGATTGGGAAAAGGGGAAGTGCAACGAGATCTGGGAGTCCTTGTGCACCAGTCGCTGAAGGTAAGCATGCAGGTGCAGCAGGCGGTTAAGAAGGCAAATGGTATGTTGGCCTTCATAGCGAGAGGATTCGAGTACAGGAGCAAGGATGTCTTGCTGCAGTTGTACAGGGCCTTGGTGAGACCACACCTTGAGTATTGTGTGCAGTTTTGGTTGCCTTATCTGAGGAAGGATGTTCTTGCCATGGAGGGAGTGCAGCGAAGATTTACCAGACTGATACCTGGGATGGCAGGAATGACTTATGAAGAGAGATTGGGTCGATTAGGCTTATATTCGCTAGAGTTTAGAAGAATGAGAGGAGATCTCATTGAAACTTATAAAATTCTAACAGGACTAGTCAGACTAGATGCAGGAAGGATGTTCCCGATGGCGGGGGAGTCCAGAACCAGAGGTCACAGTCTAAGGATAAAGGGGTAAGCCATTTAGGACTGAGATGAGGAGGAATTTCTTCACCCAGAGAGTGGTGAACCTGTGGAATTCTCTACCACAGAAGGCAGTTGAGGCCAATTCATTAAATAGATTCAAGAATGAGTTAGATATATTTCTTAAGGCTAAAGGGATCAAGGGATATGGGGAGAAAGCAGGGACAGGGTACTGAATTTGGATGATCAGCCATGATCTCATTGAATGGCGGAGCAGGCTCGAGGGGCCGAATGGCCTACTCCTGCTCCTATCTTCTATGTTTCTATGCTTGGTTTGCTACTATCACCAGGAGGTCGATTTAACAACAAGTTCGGTGTCCTGTGAGACGACGCTAGTTGTGATCTAAGTCGGAGCCCTGCAATTGGCCTCCAGGTAGGAAGGGGAATATTGGCCAGGGTTCTCGTTCCCGACTGCTGTCCAGCAATCCCTGCTGTAAATGATAATAAAGATGTTCAGTGATAAGAAAATCTAACTCAGCTATGAAGCCTCTTATCAAATAGCCTAACAGCATTCAACTGTCAAAGCTCACAAATAATGGTCACTTGGGCGAGGCACAGGAAGGTGTGCTGGTTTAACTATAGCCCAGCAAGGAGAAAAAAATGGGAAAAGCGAATAAAAACACTTTAGTGAATTGTTTCAGCGTGGCAATTAACTTTTCTCCCCCATTCTGCTTTTCAGGTGAGTGATTTTACTTGGAGCCATGATGGTACTCAGGCACTCATTTCTTACCGAGATGGCTTTGTGCTGGTTGGATCCGTCAGTGGACAGCGACATTGGTCTTCCGAGATTAATTTGGACAGCCAGATTACGTGTGGAATATGGACACCTGATGACCAGCAGGTATCAGTACTGTGCTTGAATTTTAGTTGTCTAAGAATTGTAATATTCTGAAGCTGAAACCCTCATCCATGCCTTTGTTATCTCTAGACTTGACTATTCCAACGCTCTCCTGGCCGGCCTCCCATCTTCCACCCTCCAGAAACTGGAGCTCATCCAAAACTCTGTTTTCCCGCAGTCTATCACCAAGCCTCTTTCACGAATCATTGGCTTCCGGTCCGACAGTGCCTCAATTTGAAAATTTTTATCCTTGTTTTCAAATCCCTCAGTGGCCACTCCCTATCTCTGTAGCCTCTTCCAACCCTACAAGCCTTCGAGATCTCTGTGCTCTTCCAATTCCGGCCTCGTGTGCACCCTGATTTTAATCGCTCCACTATTGGCGGCCGTGCCTTCAGCTGCCAAGGCTCTAAGCTCTGGAATTCCCTCCCTAAACCTCTCTAGCTCTCTTTCCTCCTGTAAGACGCTCCTTAAAACCTACCTCTTTGTCCAAGCTTTTGGTCACCTGTCCTAACATCTCCTTATGTGGCTCGGTGTCAAACTTTTGTTTGATAATCGCTCCTGTGAAGCACCTTGGTATGTTTTACTACATTAAAAGAGCTATATAAATGCAAGTTGTGAGAGATTGTAGATTATTTGGCATAATAAGTACTCCATCTAGCCCTTTCTTCTTTAACAACATTTTTTACTCAGCCCAATAATTGTAAGAGATTTTTGGGTTTCTATTTAACATTGTAGCCCAAATATGTATGTAAACAGGAAATGTGAAGTTAAGGCTATTCAAAGATGTGTCTGCATTAGCGTCTACTCCAGCCTGGTTAAATCTGAAGGGGAAGAAATAGTGAAGGATTAGGAACCAGGATTGCCATTTTAGTACCCTGTTCTGGGAGATATGGGGGGAAAAATTCAGTTGGTTGCGCCTCCCGTTAGCGCCTTAAGAGGGCGCTAATGGGGCGCAAAGCAACTAGCACCCGGGCGCAGCGATGTTTGCGCCACTCGCGAAATTAACTAGACATTTTGCGGCGGCGCTAAACTTTACCGCCGCGATCTCCTGCGCACGCATATCTTGACGTCATACGAGGGTGCAACGCCCTTGTGGCGCCCCGGAGCGGAAATTGAGTGGCGCCCCCATCCTTTCCGCCTGGCGCGACCAACGACCGGAAGACTGGAACGCTCCCCAGTCGCTGTGGGGCTGGGGGGGGCGCTATTTAAAGGGGGCCTCTTCCTGTCTTTCTCTGTGGTTGACATTTTTGCACCACTCGTTCTGAGAGAGAGAGAGATTCGGAGAGAGAGAAAGAGAGACTTCTGCATTGAGTCAACGCTGTGTGAGGTAGTTTTGGCTACTGATCATAACTTTGCTGGTACTTTGGTTTTTGACCTTCATAACTTTGATTGCCAAGAGACTATGGGGGCTGCACTGATTGGGGGTGTCGTCCTGCGCCACCAGAATCGGAGGCCACAGAGACGCAGAGAGAGAATGGCAATCATGGCCAGATGGAGGAGGGCCAACAGGCCTCTGTACAGGAGACCTTACCCTCCCAGGGTATATTGCCAACAGTTCACCATATATTAATGTGTCTGAGGAACAGTGTTTGCGAAGGCTGCGCTTCAGCAAGGAGGTAGTCACTGAGCTCTGCCACCTGCTGCAGCCAGATCTGCAGCCTCAACTGAGGTCCAGGACGTCTCTGTCGGTGGCAGTGAAGATCACAGTGGCTCTGAACTTTTATGCCACTGGCTCATTTCAATCTGCTACTGGGGACATCGCCAATATCTCCCAGTTCGCAGTGCATTGCTGCATCCGTCAGGTCACAAATGCCCTCTTTAAAAGGAGACGAGAGTACATCTCTTTCCCCATGACCCCAGACAAGCAGCAAGAACGCGCAATGGGCTTTGCTAGGATAGCGGGCTTCCCCATGGTGCAGGGCGCCATTGACTGCACGCATGTGACTTTGCGTGCTCCGCATGAGAATGCCGAGGATTTCCGCAACAGAAAGGGGTTCCATTCCTTGAACGTTCAGTTGGTCTGTGACCACAGACAGCTGATACTCGCTGTCAATGCCCACTATCCTGGCAGCTGCCACGATGCATTCATCCTGCGCCAGACTACTGTGGCAGAACTTTTCCAGGCACCGCATCAGCCAGTTGGTTGGCTTCTCGGGAAAAGGGATATCCACTGAGCACCTGGCTGATGACACCGCTCCGTACGCCCAACACCCCTGCTGAGCTGCGGTACAACGAGAGCCATCAAGCTACCAGGAACATCATTGAGCACACAATCGGTGTGCTGAAGCAACGGTTCCGCTGTCTGGACCATTCTGGAGGAGCCCTGCAGTACTCGCCTGAGCGAGTTTCCCACTTCGTAGTTGTGTGCTGCATGCTGCATAACCTGGCAATCCTTAGGACCCAGCCAATGCCACCAGGCCTTGGAGCACCACCAGAGGAGGAGGAGGAAGAGGAGGAGGATGATCATCAGCAGCACCAAGGCGGGAGGGAGGCTCACAATGTAGAAACTGGAAGAGCCGTCCGTCAACGGCTGATAGCAAGCTGCTTCTAGGCCCCTGCTGAGGAAATGGCTTCTGCCATTGAGAACAACATGAATGAAACCAACCCGCAACCCCCTAAGCCGGCCAAGGCAGCAATGATTCCAAAGACCAAACATGTACATTTTGAATACAAAAACTTATTTATTTTACAAACTCTGTGTGTCATTTCCTCATGACAAACTAATAGAAAGAAACACAAAAACACAGTCATTAACATAACTGGTTCTCACAACCTGGAGATAATGTTCAAAACACTAAACAAAAGTTTGACCACGAACCTCGGCCTTTAATAAAAAAATTACCAACATTTTGTCACACCTCCTACTTTTTTCCCATCGAGGGTGATCTCCTTCCCTTGCGCACTTCCCCCCCTTCCCAACCTACTGCTCCTCTGTAATGGTGCCCCAGTGGCTGCAGCAAGGCTGTTGGAAGGCTGCTGATTGTCAGATCCTGAGACTACAGATGCCCTTGAAGGACGGCCTCGACCAGCTCTGGGCCTGGAGGGCCCGGCTGCAGACTGCACCAACTCTGCATGGGCGGCAGCAATCTGGGCTACAGGCGGTGGCAAGTGCAGTGGAGAAGTGACAGTGGTGGCAGCAGGAATGCTGTCATCTTGAGAGAGGACAGCAACTCCCTGCTCAACCGACACACTGGCACTCCCACGGGGCAGCACTTCAGCATCCGGAGCAATCTGCTGGAGCACAGATTGCTGGCCTGCTGCGGCGCGGTGAGAGCCCCGGGGAAATGTGTCCAAACTAGCGACAATGGCAGCAGTCCGTGCTCGCGTGGCCTCAATCTGAGTCTGCAGGAGAGCTGTCAGAGATGGGTTCATGGCAGCCATTGACTGAATTGCAGCACTAAACATTTGCGTGGCATCCGCCTGTGCTACAGCGAAGTGCTCCACACTCCTTGCCAGTGATTCAATGCATTCGGGCACCCTTCCCACTGCACCCATGAGCTCAGTGTGCATGTCCACCGCCTAGGTGTTCATTTCAGCGATGAGCCGCTCCTCCTCTGCGTCCAGTGCAGTAGGACTCGCTGGCATACTCTCCCTCCGGGGAGAAGGCCCCCGAGCTTCCCTACCCCCATCGCGTTGCTGCAGCCCGCTGGGTCCTGGAGCTTCACCCTCATCAGACCCTTCCCACCCCTGCTCCCCTCCAGGGAAGGCGTGTTCCCAGTGTGGGCATGGGCTTCCTCGGGAGAGGGTGGCGCTGATGCTCCGCCTTCATCTTCCTCCTCGCCTGCAGCTTCACTCCCACTGGCAGGTTGAGGGCCCGTCTCCTCAGCTGGTGAATCACCATCTGAAAGCAGGGAGGTACAAGAGTGGCTTTAGCGTGAGGACAGGGGGGCAGTAAGGGAGGCATGAGTGCAGCGATTTAGTAAGTTGGATTGAAAGTGTCAAAGGCTGGTGTTGTGAGAGACAAGTGGAAGGACAGAGGACAAAAAGGTGATGACCATTGCTGTCCAGAACGGGGTTGGCGTCTCCAGTGGCGACGGGACCGATCACCCGGCTTGCCACAATCCTGTGGACGCGCGCCTCAAGATCGCTGAGGGGTTGCAGCTGAGGCGGCCCTCCACCCGTCCGTTGCTGCTGTCTCCTATTATGAGATAGCTTGGCCTGCAAGAAAATGGACGGCGTCTGAGTAAATATACAGCCATGGTCTTGCCTGATGTGCCTCCCATAGGTGAATATCCCTTACTGTATGCAGCCATGGTCTTGCCTGATGTGCCTCCCATAGGTGAATAGCCCTTACTGTATGCAAAGTGTGGAATGTACGTGTGTGTTTCATGAGAGGGCCATAGGTGTTGGATGAGTGTTGGGCATTGGGGTTTTAAGACCCTCTGGCCATAGAGTGAGGTTGAGATGGAGGGATGGAGAGGTATTGAAAAAAAGCCTCAGTTTAATGTCTCATCCGAAAGACGGCACCTCCGACAGTGCAGCACTCCCACAGCACTGCACTGGGAGTGTCAGCCTGGATTTATGTGCTCAAGTCTCTGGAGTGGGCCATGAACCCACAACTTTCTGACTCTGAGGCGAGGGTGCTACCCACTGAGCCACGGCTGACACTAAATAAGTAGAATCAGATTTCATCTATGTAAAACCTAGCTCAATTGTCTAATTGTCTAAGTGCAGACAGGTAAAAGTATGTTTTTCTTGTATTTACATGTATATTTGCACATATAATGTCGTACTAGTAGATCTCACATGGCATTGCTCATGGACAGTCTAGGACCTTACATGCGGTTTCTGATGTTTACTGTAGTCCTTCCATAATGTAATCACGAGAGTGGTTTGCCAGTTGTTTTAATACAGCAAAATTACTGAAGCAATATATCAAATGGCTGACATAAGGTAAAAATATTACACACATTACCCAGACTGAAAATTAGAGTCCTCAGATACGGCTGTAATACTATTTGCAATACTTTACAAAACTTGCTTAAGAATCATAGAATGGTTACAGCACTGAAGGAGGCCATTCGGCCCGTCGAGCTTGTGCCGGCTTCAGCTAGTCCCACTCCCCCGCCCTTTCCCCGTAGCCTTGCAAATTTTTTTCCTTCAGGTACTTTTCCAATTCCCTTTTGAAAGCCACGATTGAGTCTGCCTCCACCATCCTTTCAGGCAGTGCGTTCGAGATCATAACCACTCGCTGCGTAAAAAAGTTTTTCCTCATGTCGCCTTTGGTTCTTCTGCCAATCACCCTAAATCTGTCTCCTCTGGTTCTTGACCTTTCTGCCAATGGGAACAGTTTCTCTCTATCTACTCTGTCTAGACCCCTCATGATTTTGAACACCTCTATCAAATCTCCACTCAACCTTCTCTGCTCCAAGGAGAACAACCCAGCTTCTCCAGTCTATCCACGTAACTGAAGTCCCTCATCCCTGGAACCATTCTTGTAAATCTTTTCTGCACCCTCTCTAAGGCCTTCACATCCTTCCTAAAGTACGGTGCCCAGAATTGGACACAATACTCCAGTTGAGGCCGAACCAGTGTTTTATAAAGGTTCATCATAACGTCCTTGCTTTTGTACTCTATGCCTCTATTTATGAAGCCCAGGATCCCGTATGCTTTTTTAACCGCTTTCTCAACCTTCCCTGCCACCTTCAATGATTTGTGCGCATTTACCCCTAGGTCTTTCTGTTCGTGCGCTCCCTTTAGGATTGTACCCTTTAGTTTATATTGCCTCTCCTCATTCTTCCTACCAAAATGTATCACTTTGCACTTTTCTGTGTTAAATTTCATTTGCCACGTGTCCGCCCATTCCACCAGCCTGTCTATGTCCTCTTGAAGTCTATCACTATCCTCACTATCACTGTTCACGATACTTCCAAGTTTTGTGTCATTTGCAAATTTTGAAAGCTTCAAATAATTTGATTCTTCCCTGCTCAAAACCTCTCTTACTCTTGGCTATTTTTACAGATTTGTAATATTTGCTTAAAATACAAATACTTAAACATTTTGCAATCCTAACCAAAGCCTTCCTCCGTCAGTTGTTTTCTTGCCCTTAACTTCCTTCAGTGGATCTGTAGTTCTTGGTGAAGCATAGCATTACACCAGGAAGTTTTTCTCCACCCACTGGTGAGTCTGTAATGAGCAGCATCTTGAACAGGTGGTCATTTGCTGTGCTCTTAAACGGCTGCGGCTTGGCTTTAAAGGGGAGTTGTTGGAAATGAGCAACAGATTTAGTGTTGTGTGTCTTTACTAATGACTCATTGGAGGTATTGATCATGAAGTGCAGCAAAGGAGAGAGGCCCTCTTTGGTGCCAAAGGTCACCCATCTATGAAAGCCTAGGTGCAAGTTGGATGGATGAAGGTTGCTGAGTTGGGTATATGCGTACCTGGGAAGAAATGAAGAATTCAATGGCATTGGGAGACGTGCTAAGCTAAGTGTTATGCACCTTTGTACACATGAGCTTAGTGTGGATGATTACATCGGCATCGTGGCTTTGACGGAAACCTGTCTGATGGGTGAAGACACCTTCCCCCTTAATGAGGCCTCCCCACCTGGCTATAACTTCCACCACCTTCCCCCACCCAGACTGCCACCATGACGGTGTGGCCAATGTTCCCTCTAATTTTCTTTTGTACTGAACGGGCCACGAACTCCTTTGAGCGCGACCTTTTCGTCTGTGAGCAAATTTTAAAACAACGACAACATTTACAACAATGACAGCAACAGCAACCACTTAAAAGCATATATACAGTAGTGCCATATTGCTACCCCACCGTCTCAAATCATGAGACAATCAGACAAGGTTCGATACAAGCTTAACACAACTTCTCTGCTTTTGAATTCTATTCCTCTAGAAATGAACCCCAGTGCTTTATTTGCTCTTTTAAGGCTTTTTTAACCTCCGTTGCTACTTTTAATGATTTGTGAATCTATACCCCTGGATCCCTTTGCACCTCTGTCCCATTTAGACTCTTATTTTCCAAGGAGTAGGTCGCCTCCTTATTCCTCCTACCAAAATGCACCTCACACCGATCTATATTGAAATTAATTTGTCATTTACATGCCCATTCTGCAAGTTTGTTTACAGTAGAATTAATTAAAACTTTTTAGTTTGTCATGTACACAAACTTTAAAAAAAAAAATCCTTTCAGAAATGACTGGGATATAAAAGAACTGCATAATAATGCACAAGCAGCAGGAGCAGCGGCTTTCCTATGGCGCTGACGTGCTGTCCGTCCACATAAGTAATTAGAATATTAATCACAATGCAACCAGACCGCCAACAAATATAAAGTGCTCTAGTTCTTTAGTTCACAGTATTAAAAAGAATTGAACAAAAACGGGTATCCGTATTTTCAACTTCAATCACTTCCTTTAATAAAAGTTGTCTTCTTGAGCCAGCACACCCCCCATGTAACATATCAGAAATGCCGCACTTACTCACAAGTGCAGAAAAACACATGCACAGTTTGCGTCACTGAATTAAAAACAGAAAGCAGAAAAGGCTATGATTTAACAGAAATAAACATTCATCTTTCTTCCTGGACAAGGGAACCAATAACTTGGAAATGTTGACGTAAAGATGTTAATTTACGAATTTCGCTTCCAATGTGTTTTTTCTCAAACATTCTCCACAGTATTAATCCCTGCTCTTATCATGAAAAGTGTTGAATTATTTTAGGTACTTCCCAATTAAATCGTGGGAAACAAACTTCATTGTAGTCTCAATTTTTAATCTCCTATTTCAAGCATTTATACCAAATCAAAATTGTAGATTATCAGTTTAATCAAAGTATTTTCTGTGTCTTTCTCAATAAACAAATGGTAGTTTCTTCTAAAGTAGCTTCCTGCCATTTTTATGCATCATTACATAACTCTTGTTTCTATTAACACTCCACTAAACGTTTAAGAGGAATCTGTATTTACATTATTCCTGGGACTTGTTCGGACTACAGACCAACAGACAAAATAAAAGGGTTTGTGTTTTTCCCCTTTTTTGGTTTTCTTCCGAAACGTCTTACTTTTTATTGACTTTAAAAAAAAATTATATATAACTCCTAGAAATTCTCCCCGCCCTCCCCTTCCTCAACAACATGGTTGCATGTTTGTGTAAAGCTACTGACTTCAGTCGATCGTTCAAAATCAAACTTTGAGAAATTTCAATTTTAAACAATTCTGAGCCTCTTTAAAAGCATTTGGACTTCAAGACCTGGTTGAAACTTATTTAAATGAGGTAAAAATTGATTTTTGCT